>BMAV01022776.1:0-373183 GCA_019973955.1 Trichonephila inaurata madagascariensis
TTTCCTTTTTTTTTAAAACAAAGTTTTTTTAACTTTGTGTTTAGAATGAAAGGGCGATCTCGCAGCCATTATATTAAAAGCTTGCAAAAATGGCGTCAAAAATTGGGCAAGGATATATTTTTTTCAATTTTAAAATTTTCCAGATAATAAATGACATTTCTACATTTCATGGTGAATTTATATGAGTAATTTACGTTCTCAGCAAAAGTTTTACACCTATATAATGTGATTTTATTGTGCTAAAGTGTTATTACGTTTTCAGTACATGTGGAAGTCCCCCTTAAAAATGCCCTAAAAAAATTAAACTTTAATAAATAATACAATTTTACAATAACCAAGGGTTTGGCGCCAAATGAGTATCTTTCCCCCAGTGCACTTCACGTTTGATGAAAGGTTTCACTAGAAAAGAAGATACCTACAAGTAATGTGTGAAAATCGCCAGATTTGGCGAAATTGAATATCTCCTCCTTTTATTTTAAAGGTCTTTTCATTCCGTGAAGTTCGTGGCCCGTTCGGCAAAGTTTGATGTGCGCGACTTTTGAAACACCCGGTATTTATAGTCCTTAAACCAAGCTTTTGCAATTGAAGGATGGTTTTTTTTCCGAGAGGGACACGGGAAATTTTTTTTTGGGCGAGATTTGGTGTAAAAGCACCTTTGGGGTTTAAACCCCTCAATGTTTTCCCGTCGATGGCCAGTCAATTGGAGAAAAAACCTGAAATTAGCTTAGCTTTTTTTACAGTTAAATTTTAATTTTCTCCCGATTTCGTAGCTTGGGGGTATTCCGCCCCATGGTTCTTTGGTTCGATCATCGGTCAAATTTTTTTTCATTTGATTTAATTATTTTTAAAATTAAACTTATTTATGAAAGGTTTATTAAATATTAAATGATATTTTATGTAATTATTTTGCATTTTATAAAGTAAAAACGATTAAATAAATTTATTATTTAAATTATTTATTATTAAAATTATTTAAAATTATTATTAATGCAAATATTTAAAATAATTATTAATTAAAATAATTATTGAAATTGCTAATTAAAATTATTTAAAATAATTATTGATTAAAATTATTTAAAATAATTATTGAAAAATTATTTTAAAAAAATTTTTGAAAAAAAAAATAATTTTTTTTAAAATTTTTAAAATAAAATTAAAAAACATTTAAAATTCATTAATAAAAATTATTATTTATAAGAATTATTATTAAAATTATTAATTTATTTTTAAAATTATTAATTTATGATTAAAATTATTAATTTGTGATTAAAATTATTAATTTATGATTAAAATTATTAATTTATTATTGAAATTATTATTAAAATGATTATTAATTTATTATTGAAATTATTATTAATTTTTTAAAAATTATTTAAATAAACTTTTTAAAATTATTTAAACTTATTTAAAAAGGACTTATTAAATGTTTTATAAAAATATAAAATAATTTAATCAATAATATATAAGAAAGATATATTTTTTATTATATTAATTATAAAATAGTTAATTTAATAATAATGTACTTTATAAATTATTTTATATTATGCATAATATTTTATTTATAGTATATTTTATTTCACACATTATACACATATTTGAAACTAATTTTCATGTATAATATCATTTAATATTTATTATATATTTTATTATAAATATTATTTATTAATATAAAAATATATTTATAAAATTTAATATAAATATTTATATAAAATAATTACATAAAATATCATTTAATATTTAATAAACCTTTCATAAATAAATTTATTTAGTTTTAAAAATAAATAAATGAAATAGAAAAAAAAATTGACCGATGAATCGATCCCATACCTAGCGCATAGTATGCAGACGATATATCAACCAAGCTAAGAAATCGTTGCAGGAAATTGTAATTTAATTTTATAAAAGCTAAGCACATGAATTTCGAAGGCTTTTTTCTCCGAATTGACTAGCCATTCGGCGGAATCACATTGAGGGTTGAACAACCTAAAGGAGTACTACTATTACACCAAGTCTCGACCCCAAATGAATTTCCCTAACTGTTCCCTCTCCTTGTTAGATTTACATTAGTCTACATGAAATATTTACTTTTGTAAAAGCAAATGGTGCCTTATGAAGGATTATTTTACATTTACATAATTATGTGTTTTTCACTTCTAGAATTCCTTACATTCTGCAATAACATGTTTTCTTGGTCTCTCTATGTATTGAATTTCGTGCGGTGCTACTCTAAGATCGATCCGGTTGGCGGAAAGTTAGAATAGCGATGTGTTATGGGTAAATGAATGATTTAACAGCACTTTATATTCATATAAGTCTAACATTTTCTACATTGGCTAAGTAGTTTTCTCGGTGGATTAGAGGTAGAGTGCACACCTCATAAGGCTAAGGTTGCGGGTTTGATTCCGACTGGAGTCGATTGATGTTCTGGATGCGAAAATCGTAGTCATGCATGTCGTATGATTATGTGGCATGTAAAATATTCCTTGAATATTAATTTGGCTCTGGCACTCTCGGCAAATTAAATCACGGCAACATTTATCACATCCGTTGTGAGCTTGAATTGAATAAATTGAAGCGTAAAAAATTCGGTTGCAGGAGCCGCCACTGGATGGTGCCACCTCTGTAATGGTTCTCACACTTAGGGACTCATCGTGTCTACAAAGGCTTAGCTGCCTAAATGTAGACCATAAAAAAGAACACCAGCTAAGAAAGTTTAGTTATGTTTTTCCTTGTTAATTTTTTCAATATTACCATTAGTATATTTAATTTTAGCCATCTAACAATAATGACTTATTCATACTCCTATTTCCTTCCCCTACAGCCCAGTAATACAGGCAAATATGACAGTTGAAAGTTGGCTATCCTGAAAACAATGTTAAAACCTGCAACTTAATTCCTAAATCTAAGAGTTTGTTTTTGTATTACTGTGTGTGGCTAACTTATTTCCAACTTATACTCTCTCGTTGTACTTTTATTTTTGCTTTGCTTATTAAAAGTTATAGCTTTTTAATATATATCATTATTATTGATTATAAATATATATTTCTTTTCAGAGTATACTTTTCTTCAGAGTAGTACAAGTAGAGATTGTTAAAATTTCAGCTGTTTATCCAATTTTCTACTGGATTTTATTTTCAAAGCATCGTTTTGAAGAAATTTTTAGTGAGAAAAGGACTGATATCTATTTTAATCTTTTGCACCAATTACTTCATCTCGGATTTCATTTGTTTTTCATCAACATATACATTTTGATCAAAATGAACTTTGTACCATCTCTCGAGCATTTGGCTTTGGTTAAAGTGGCAATCTCTATACATAATTCTTCAGAGTTTTTAGAATCAAAAGAGAAATTCAGACTCTCTTGCGATTCGTTTGATATGTTCCCCGTGAAGCGAGTATTTCGTGAAATATTATTGAAATTAGTAATCCCTGACAGACTCTGCGAAAAGTTGCTAGGTATCATTAAACCCATAAGCAATGAAATTGATACTTGGAAAATGGAACTGTTATCTTTCGGCATTCATAAGCAGCTTGATATTTGTCTGACATCATCTGGAACGATTGACAGAATGGAAACTGCAAAGAAATTCGTTCGCTCTGAAGATCAGAATGTCGTAGAACGTTTTGCTTTGGCCTGCCATTTCTGGATGACGGATGATGTATTGAAAATGTGGAACAAAGCATCTGTAGATGAAAAGATACACATAGAAAAGGAGTTGCTTCACCCAAAAGACTCGTTTTGTTGCTGTCTTCGAAGTCCGCGTCTAAGAACTGAAGTACAATTCCAAAGATTGGAGTCTACCCATTATTTGAAAAGGTGGTTTGGTTGGTTGCATGATGGAGGTGATCCATGTACGCAGCGGCATTTTCTAAAGGAATCTTTGTTTCTGTTGTCCTGTGCAAATCCCACACCTAATATGCTACGAGCATTTCCGCCTCAGATGTTACGAGTACTAATAAAACACAAATATGATACATTCTACGGTCGCGCATATTTCTCATGTTTGGATTACAACCAAAAATTGAGATTTTTCCAGCAAGAGCCGTTAGCAGTTCTTCGTGATTATTTGAAATGGCCACTGCAATTTAAATTTTTGGAAATGGCTGGTCAGGCTTGGAATTATATGACGGTAAAGGACTTTTATGACTTGTTGTACACAATTTCAGAAGAGAAAATGTCGCCGCGGTCGCTTGAAATCGATCATGAGAGTGATTTCGATTATGAAGGTCTACTTCACGAGTTTTGGGAACAAAGCCCTCATCATCTCAAAATAAGTGCAAAAGAGTTCTATGTTTCACGAAGGTATGTTATTATGTTTGAATTTATCTTAATTTAAATTTTTTACGCTAAAATTTTTAGTTTTGCCTTTATGCACATGAATAAAAAGATGCATTTGGAAATTATACACACTTGTAACTATTGTCAAAATTTTAAGCAAATTTCAGAATTTTTTCAAAATTTTTCTCTCTCTCTTTTATTTAATGTTTTATAGCTTTCAAATGAAATATCATGGTCACACAATCTTAAATGTATTTTTAGGGAATAAAATAAAATAAAAAACTGTAAAATGTGTTTTTTGTATTGAAACAAAAGTTATTGTCAATCAATGCTGTAAAATCAAATTTTCACCTGTTCACTTTTAAATGGTAATCCGTGCGATCACCACTTCATTAAAAATTATTTAATTTGATAATTCCTTGTTAATTATCTAAATCGGTCGACTCCAAACTTTCTGAATAGCGTACCTCTAAAACAAAAATAATTGTAAGCACACAAGAACCCATGTGACATATATATCTGCATCATATCTCATTTCTACCATATATCTACTTCTGTCTATCCGTTCATCTGTATGCCATCGTCCACTTTGTCAGTTTGGAGATCATTGCCCTTGATCAGTGGACTCTGGGGGTCCACGAGTCGAAATAAAAATAAAAAAGAAAGTTATATATATATATATATATATATATATATATTCAAAAAAGATTCACGTTCTCTGCAGAATTTATATGCAAAACTAAGTTAAATAGAGTGAAATGAATTAGATTTAGATGACAGAATTAAAGATTTTATAATAAAACACCTCTTTCCATTTAAAAAAAAAAAGTATCCGTGAAATAATATTCCCCAGAGGAGAAAGCTAAGCATGAATGGATAAATCAGAAAGCTGATCAATGAAGGAGAAGGAACAACATATGTACAGATTCAATATTAAAATCATAATTTAAGCAGGAACAACTCCTGAATTTTATGTTGCAAATTTTCAGGCTACATAGAGGTTTTCCACTCAATTATAAACGTTTTAATGCCATTCTCTGAATGAGGTATTAAATTTTAAAATATTTTTTTTCAACGAATGTGGGAGCCAAAATAAAATATAAAAACAAATTAACTTAGAATACGAAAAGCGACAGCTGATATCTTCAATAGCCTTAGACTTCGACAGTTTGTGCAAAAAAAAAAAAAAAAATGCAAACACATATTTTTGTTACTGATACAAGGGTAGATGACATCAGGAGCTCTCGAATCAATTCTATTGATAAATAAATTACATTAATATTATGTTAAAAAGATTCAATAAAAAATGAATATTTTTTCGTTAATCTTCTTTCGTAAAGCACTTATAACATGTCGATCTACTTGACTTAACTAGGTGGCGCAAAAGCCCATGAGAGCCAAGGTCTACTGCAGGGATTGCGAACCACTGGCACGCGTGCCATTGATGGCACGCGGCACAATATTTTGGGCAAGCCACCGATCAACCACGATTGATTCTTCAATCAAGGAATTTTCAGTGAGATTTTCTCAGTTCAAAGAATTACCAGAATTGCTCAAGTTTATTATGTACCCTGATGTGTGACATCATTTGATAAACTGAACTTACCCCAATTCGACTGGTTGGAAATTGAAGAATTTGAAGTGCGGCTTATTGATTTCTATTCTAGTTCAATATGGATTCAAAAATTTATTGAAACAAGTAAAAAGTTAGAATTGATTGAAACAGAAAGATTAAAAATGCAATATAAGTAAAAATGCTAGTAATGAAATTTTGATAGCATTAAATTCGATTCCAGATGCGTTTAACTGTTTGACCATGCTATATTTTTCTCGACCTATGCCTACGAGTCATTATTTTCAGAGATGAATAATAATAGACTCGCTTATATAGAAACCATTACTCCAATTCAGCTTTCATTCTGCTAAAAGTAACATCTTACCCAATCCTAATAAAATTTATTTGTTATCTAATCTGCAGCTGCAGAAATCACACTAATATTACTTTATATAATTTGAATTGCACGTTTAACTAAAACTCACATTTACGACTATAATATACAAAATGTATTTTTCTGTAGAAAATAAATAGTTTTATGTTGTTAGTATTTAGTTTTATTATTTTTCCCAATAATCACAAGTCAAACTTATTTGACGGCACGTCTATATCTCATTAAGCATTTCCTTAGAAAAAATGGCACTTTGATCCATAAAGGTTCGCCACCCCTGGCCTACTGTATCCATATCAGTATACGCGACCTTCGGCCTTGAGGTGTTAGAGCAGATGTTCCGATCAGTCAAACGCGAAATCCCCTGTGTTAAGTTCCCAAGCAAGCTTAGTACTTATTTGTCGACCCACTGAAGGGATGAAAGGCTGAGTCGGTCTTGCCCAGCTCAGGGTTTGAATCTCGGACCTGTGGTGGGGAGACGCGATGCACTACCACTTAGCCACTGGGCTTCAACTAACTATTCCAAAAATTTAAATTGTTGTGGCCATTTCAATTAATCGTGAGAATTATGATCGGCTCTTGTTGGAAACATAGCAGTCATTCTAAAAATAACAAAAATATATGTAGGGGGAGACCTGTGTACCTAGGGCCACTTTTTTTCAATGCACAAAAACAGAGCCACTGGCCTCTTTAAAAATGTGAAACTGATATGCATTCATCATTATACTAACTACCATCCAATTGGAGTTAATATGAGTACTTAAAATAATAAATTCTGTGAAATAAAATGTTTTCAAAAAATTCACAAATGGCCCTAGATACAAATACAATGATGTCATTGTACCTAGGGCCATCACAGCTGCTGTACCTAGGGCCTTTCCCTGGAATTTAGGTTTCGCTCTGTAATCAATAGAAAACAAACATATGAATTTAATAAAAGAAACAATATTAGCGTACATATTGATTTATCATGCAACTATTTAATTTGCAATGAGCCAAATTATTAATGAATTACATGTATTTTCATTAAACATTATAATTTAAAAAACTGTTTACAAAAGTGAGCTGCATACATTGTCGCTCTGAAGCACCAACAGATTGTGGTTTGGGCAATTTGAACACAATATTTTTGTTGTCAATTTCATAAGTTTCTTCTTTATCATAAAGAAACTTATTTGAACGAGCAATATTCTTCAGAAATTTAACACTATAGTGTTCTTTAACATCTATTATTTCTGCTACATAAAAATGTTAAGTTTTTTGCCTTGTATTTTTGTTAAACAAAAATCCCCCCCCTCCTTTTCAATAGTATTTCTTACATCAGCTACTGTAGAATTTGCATCATCAGTGGAATGAGAATCTTCAATATCTGATAATTCTTTGGATGAAGTTGCCTTAATTTCAAACTCAGGTTTTTCACAAGTTTCTTTTTTTTTTTTTTTCCAGAATTTTTGCAATTTTAATAACATGATTTTTTTGATTCCTTCATTTTCGGGAGTGTCAGTCAAGATTCTACCTCCCCGGGTTTTTCGGCCACCTTTTTTGGGTTTTTACTTCGAGAATTATGTTTATTAGAAATCATTTAGAATTATGCTTGTTTCTATAATTATAAAGAATTTTTTTATTAAATAAATTTTTATGTTTGTGTAAGCAAAATAATAATCCTGAATAATAAAAAAATAATGGTAGCAAACATATTTTTTATAAATCAAGCATATTGAAAGTTTCAGAAAATATACACTCCTCTCATTTAAATAACATCCAATTATAATAAAGAACATGACTAAATCAAAATGGTTCAGATAATTAAGGCCACTTTCCTCCTTATATTATAAAAACTTTTTTTAATCAAATAATAACAAAGAATATTAATTGCAATTGTACCTAGGGTCATGGCCCTAGGTACAAGGCAACTATGTGTCCCTAGGTACAAGACTAGGTAATTTCATACAAAATATCTTCTGCAGAAAAACCCAGATGGAAAGGGGATTTATTTAAAATCTAATTTAGTACTTAAAGTCACAAAAAATTATGTACTAGAATTTAAAAAAAATATATTTGACTTATCATTGTACAACAATAAAAAAAAAATGAACTGCAAAATTTTACTTTAGACCATGTAAAAATGTTTTTCATTTATAACTTCCAGCTTCTTTTGCAAAACTTCAAAATGAATGCCAAAGTAGGAATTGGTGTTGTCACTCACCCCCAACTGAGTAATAAAACTTAGAACTAAATATTATTCAAATAAAATGGGCTGGCCCTAGGTACACAGGTCTCCCCTACTCGGCCAAAACGTATTCTGTTTGTTATGAAAATTAATATTTGAAAGAGATTGTATACGACTGAAAACGATAGATCTGAAATCCAGCCTTCAGCTGATACTACAATGAGAATTCAGAATACAAATGTTCTGAATTCAAATATTACAGGAAGAACTGGATATTTTCATGATGTATCAAACTACATTATAGTAAATTTATTCTGGTACTACATTAAAGTGTATTTTGAAGTCCCACGTTCCAAAAACTTAAACTTGCTTTACTGCCCCGTTTTAAAACTGAGAAGAAATTAGATGTTATTTACAAACTTTGACATTGCTAGCTTAATTTAACTAAATAATCATCATTATTTTGTGTATAAATGTTTTTGTGTTTAAAACTTTTCTGAAAGTATTAAGTTAAGGTAAAGCTGAATAATCTGCCGTCCTAACAAATGCTACCAATGATACGCAAAAGTATATTTTGAATTAAAAATCGTTGTTGTTTTCATAATGAATTAAAGTTGTGTTTTTATGTAGAATATCAGTTGAGAAAAAACATATTAAATAATTAGAGCTTTACATACATTATTAGTTTTTGTTTTATGTCTTTACAAACATGAAATGTATTTTTCCCAGACTTTTAATTCTGAAGATATAAGTGTTTTCTTATCCCTATAGCTTTTTTTCTGTTCAAGATAGAGTCTTGAATTTTTTGTAGAGACTCCCAAATATGTGTTCTGTAAAAGTTAGTGAGGATTTCGATCTGAGATCTTTTTAATTATTTTTTTAAAAATGCTCAAGTTTATATTTTAAAATATTTTGTGTTTTTTCTTGATTAAACTAGAAAAATAATTATTAAAAATCAACAAGGGAAACAACAACTGATTTTCATATCCGTACTTGTTACGACCCGCATGAGCAGATAGATCTAGCAGTCATCTTTTGTTTACAATTTGTATTCAGTATTCCTGTAGACTCCAGCTCAACGTGACACAAATTTGATTTGTAATTACTATAAATGTGTATTAACCACAAATGAATGGTTATAAGCATACTTTGAGTTATGTATTACTTGTCAACTCAAAGAGGCGGTGGACTGTATTCTTAAACGCTGGTTTATTGAGCGACGGTTGGTGCGTCGTGCTCCATGGCTAGAGTCTGCAGGATTACTAAACGCAAATTGTAAACAATAGATGACTACTAGAGCCATCTGCACATGCGAGCCGTAACAATCATAACCTTTGTTCGCAATAATCTAAGAAAATTAAATCATTTAAAATGACTAAGTAATTTTAAAAATTGAGCACTTTATAATAGTTTTAAAAAACTTTAAAAATTCGTAATTTTTTTTTAATTTGTAAAATAATAGCTGTTCAAACTGATACTTTTCTTTCAGAATAAACTTAATGATATAATCTGAATATAAAGCATAAATTAATTTGTACTCTTTCTGTCACCAAAAATTCTTTTCAAAAAGGGAAATATTATTTTAAGATATATATATATATCTTTCTAAAAGAGAAAGGCGCTTCTGGATGTGGTACCCTGGAAAAACCTTATAGTCTTAACGGCTCCGTGAGTCGGCAGTGTTTGAAGACTACTGCCCTGAATGATACAATTAAAATTGTGTGTAAAATTTCCTGCTGGTATCTCTATTGGTTCTTGAAATATCATCAACTTTATCAAAATTCAATTCTGTGTGTGAGGAAAACTTTTTTACTTTTTATATTAAAAAAAGTATTTATTAGATGTAGTATCTGAACTATTGCCTTTTTCAGCGACGGATTCTTCATTTATCCAGTGCTTGCACGGGACTCACCTTTGAAAAGATTATTGGAGAACAATCCCAGTGTTTCTCACCACCAAAGGAGAAGGAGATTTGTGGATGATATGTAAGTGCATGTCCGTCACGAAGAAACATTTAGTGTTCCTCGTCGACTACTAGTTTGAAAAAACTTCCAAATACAAATAACGAAATTTATCTTACATCTGCCCCAAAAGAGGCTCAATAGTGGTTCCAGAAGTGGAGTTTTGATTCTCGGATTCTCGCTGCATCATTTAAAAATTAAGGCTGTTCACAATGAGCAGAAGTGGCATTTAGCGCATGCTCTTTTATAAAGTTTTGTAACCCTCCATATACTCCCTACATAACATTTACTCCATCATAACCCTGCCCCCTATATTTAAACAAGTCAGTTTTCTATTTTTCGATTTTATTTAAAATTTCAGTTTCAAATCCTTCAGCAGGACTATCGGCTACTGATTTAAATCCCAAAAAGGATTCGTAGATTCTAATTTATTTAGGTACATCATTATTTTCTCTTATAATGATGTATCGACTCACTTTTCAAAAGTTCTTGTATTATATGTGTGTGTTTAATAATTGGCAGAAATATAGGGTTTTTTTAATTTTCCATATCAATATTCTCTGTAACTTTGGTCTAAAACAAATTAATAATCTGACATTTTATATAATGGGATTTAAATAATTTACTTACTCTTGGCTTCAAAAAAAGTTCCTTTGAAACAGGATCATAATTTATAAGTGTATTAAGGACATGAAATTTCCGGATTTGGAATCCTTTGAAATATTTCATAAAAGTAAATAAGTATTCTTAAAAGTAAATTTTACGACGCTAAAGTAAGATCACTTCTGGTTAAACTTTCGATTAAGGGCAAAGCCTTCGTGTAGCTTCTTTAGTTCGACGTTCATTTACAGTCAGCCAATCAACAGACAATGGGATATTGTCATTTACAGGAAATTAACATTTTTAATGGATTTTTTGCATTCAAAATGTTTTTCAAACAATCTTCTTGATGAGCCGCTTTGGATAGGAATTTTCTAGACTCCTTTCCGAGTCCATTGTCTTCTCATTATTTTAAGTAAAACATGTCTGCTTTTCAGGATTTCTAATCGTGGGAACAAAGCCTTAATGGAAAAATTTCACCCCTTTGAAACCAATCTCAAACTATTTTATAAACGTAACTCTGTAATAAGCCATTTTGCAATTTTTTTCTTATACATGTTGGGGGTCTCGTATAATTGATACGGCAGTAGCTACGCGCATGATTTTTAATTACGTGTAATGATATCGTAGAAAATTTATTTCTATTGCCATTTTGTGTCAATTTTTTTTTTCAAAAAAACCTTTTATGTTTAGCAAGTGTGTTAATTGTATTGACTTGTGTTTTTGAACATCATTGATTACATTTTTATAGTAAGACTTCATGTCGTTTGGCTGCACTTTTGAATTAACAGACAATGTATGTTTTTCATTTTTTATTTATTTATTTATTTATTTTACTTCTATAATGCTAATAAAAATCACAGTTTCAAAAGTTTTGTGTGTGTCCTTTATTAATTCTATATTTTTAATGCATTACACGTATAAGGAGGCTTACAGTACCATTTTCGGTTCTGGACATTTATTATTATGCTCAAAAGAAAGTCACCGTTTTCTTAGAAATATACTACCGTAATATTTTCCTCATTAATGAACTTATAACGTTATATTTCTATAAGTTCTTTTATTTAAAGCCTTAGGCCACTCTATAGACCGAAAAAAAAAATAGGCTTTTGAGGGATTTTTTCCAGAAATACTACAAAATAAGTCGAGATTACAAAAACGGGGGTGTTATCATACATATGACTTACTGTTTAAAATAACTTTTTTGAAGCGATTATAATTTCAAAATGGCAGTTGTGCAACGTTTTCGCGATGACGTCTCCGTTTTTTCAAGGTTCACGACCTGACTAACAGCTCCTGTAATTTTTTAATCATAATTTTCGATTATGTATAATAACTGCTATAGAAGTACGTTGGATTTTTGCGGTATATTGTTTTTTGACCAAACGGCGCACTTCTAAAGTGAAAAATGTGCCTAAAAAATCGTCAGATAATTGTTAATAACGAAAAAAAAAAGCCCTATGTTCTTCCATGGACAATGTATTTTTAAAGATATATTCAAAATTTCAAGTGAATCGATTGAAAATTGTCTAAGTCAGTGCTCCGCAACCCCCGGTCCGCGGATCAAATGGTACCGGGCCATCCGTTTTATTCCAACTGAATTTAAATTCCTAGTTCTATACACCAAATTAAAAAAAAAATATGTGTTCCATTAAATTTTTTTTTAAAAAAGGGACCCTCGAAGGTAGTGACATAAATCTTTTAATGTTTTAAAAAGCAAAAAAAGAAAAAGAAAGAAAAGAAAAAAACAGCAACTATTTTCTCTTTCAGTTAGCAGAGCATCTCTACTTTCTCTCGCTGGCTGCCCCTGGGTCAAAGCATTCACTTCTCTCCACCCCATTCGAGGGAGGACAGCAACCGCCTTTCTCGGGGATCCGGCCCACTTGGAGCTCTCTTGTTTCATCCTCCTGTCGGTGGAATCAGATTCCTCGGGAGTCAAAAAGGGGTTGCGGGGGCGGCCACGCCTTAACCCTCAAATACACAGCTGTCGAATGCACGTGTGAATGTCGTTTCCACAAAAAAGACCTATCTGTGTGAAGCGGGGTTTTCTGCAGTAACAGCAACCAAAACAAAAGCAACGGAATAAACTGGACATGAGCAGCACACTTCGGGTGTCATTGTCTCCGATTACCCCCAGATGGAACCGTCTCATTGCAAAGAAAAAAGCTCAGGGTTCTCATTGATTTAACGTTCTAGTAAGTTAAAATGTTAAATTACTTTATTTTTTGGTGTAACTGTTTTATTTTGAAGGCATAATTAAATAGAATTTTAAATTCTTTATTAAATTATTTATATTCTTTATGTATTAAATACATTTTGCTATAAATCAAAAAATAATCTAAAATACAAACAATCAATGTCCCCCTCCCAGCGGGCCGCGGTAAAATTATCAAACGTTGACCGGTCCGCAGCGATAAAAAGGTTGCGGAGTAACTGGTCGAAGTGATGAGTCCGGCCAACTTAAAAGATGAGATAAACGCGTTTAAAGTTTTGAGTAGTTGAAAATCATGAATAATTTTGCGATGCCTGCACCATGCGATTGGCCTTCCAGATTATCGTCTTGCTCTTGCATTTCTTTTCTGCTTCATCTTGAAGCGATTTTTGCCTCTTTTACCCGGTCAGATAGAGAATCTCTCTGCAAGCTTTATGCGCTGTTTGTTGATTTCCAGGCACATTTCGTAGCTGTACTGGCCGATTTCCGAAGTTCAGTGCCTTCGTTATGTGCAAAATTGAAGAAAACCTGTCATTGAAAAAGAAATGAAAGTTTGCAGAAGTACCGAGGAAAAAAGTGTTTGTCGACTAGCGTCCTTCTCAAATGCTAACTGACTGAAACAGACAAGTCTAAAATCGTCTAGACCAGTCAGGAAATAAATTTTTTCAATAACATCAACCGTATACCTGCTCTAGTACCCTAACACAGTGTTCCGCAACCTTTTTATCGCCACGGACCGGCCAACGTCTGTTAATTTTACCGCGGCCCGCTGAGGTGAAAACGTTGATTGTTTATATATTTTAGACTGTTTTGATTTAATAATTTTAATTTAATTATATTTAATCGTGGCTTTAGAATAAAATATAGCTACACCAAAAAATGAATATAAATTGATTTAAGGGGACACGGTACGATTCAATTGACAAAAATCGGTTTAAAAAATCAAATCTAATTTTTTTAGCCTAAATTATTCCTTATATATATATTTCTTTAACCTCACAAAATTTGAAAGCTCTAAACTTAAAAAACGCAGAATTATTATAGCTTTATGTTGGTTTTTATTCACATTCCTATGGCAAATCAAAACTTTAAACGGACTTATCTCAGAAAGATGAAATATATATATAACTAGTTTGTCTCATTTAAAACGCTAAGGCTTTTTTTCTATTGTGCTTAATGCTTTGAATTTTTTTTACCTATTATGCTAATAGCACATGTAACAAAAGTTGGTATGCATTTTTGAATCAAAGCAATACTTATTTTTTAAAAATAATTGAACTCAGAATTTATACTTTTCTTAAGGAATTTTCAATAAGCATTCATAAAAAGAAGTATTGTACAAATACCAATCAGGCTATCGCAAAACCCATACCAACTTTTGTTATACGTGGTTTGATGTACTTGCAAATCAAATTTCATGCGTGAATGTACATTTTTATAGGAGGAGTAGCATTTTAAAATCACTTCAAAAATTTTTCCTTAAAAAATTAAATGGTTAGCTTGTTATGAAATTTTGAGCATAAAATCTGTTTTACATAGTCTGTCTTACATATACGCACATAGGAGGCAACCAAAAAAAATTTTGAAAATCCTTAAATTAAAAATTTTAGTGTAAATCGTACCACATGTCATAAAAAGGAACAAGGAATATAAAGTCCCCTTAACAAGGAATATAAAGTGATTTTCATAAAAAGTAGTTCAAATCAAAGAAAAGAATACCACAGTAAATAATTTAATGTTTCTTGTGCGGCCCGGTACCACTTTGATCACGGACCAATACCGGTCCGGGGATTGCGGAACACTGCCCAAACATACCTTCCTTCTAGTGCTCACAAAAGGAACTGGACCAGACACGGCCTTGTACTAAAATTCGAAACCCGAGTATTTGAAGACTTTTCCGGGCCATAATGTTTGGGACATCATTTTTGAGGTCCCATGGGACCATTTGAAATAAAATATAAAAAATCGATTTTTCCAAAATTCTAGGAGGGCCTAAGGCCTTAAATTGTTAAGAGTGAGCGATTGTAAGGTTTATTGGCGCAAGAGTCGATTTCGGCTAAATTGCGCCAAACATTTGTTTAAAAAACTACAAAGTTTAAGTTAGTTCACAGTTAAAAACTTAAAATTATAACAGAAATAAGGTATATTTAAGAGCTAAAATTGTATTAAGGCCAACGGCCATATTTTCAAAAACTACCTTTATCCAACAGATGGCGTTGTTTGCAACTCGTCAAAGCGATAATGTTTGTAAAAAGATAACCCGTCGTTACTATAGCAACGGGGTGTGGTTAAGAAATGATTGACAGATATAGTCGGTTTCAGAACGCATGCGCAGTTGCAGTAAAATAAACAAACTATTCAAAACCATAATCAAATGGTGAGGACAACGGGGTGGTGCAGTGTTGGTTGAAGGGGTGGAAAAGGGGAAAGAAGAAAGTTTTGTAAGTGCTGTCTTTTAGAATTGCCGCGGAAATGGGTGCGCAGTTTTTTTTTTAAATCCGTGCAAATATTTTGGGATATCCACAAGTGAATGAACAAGTACGTTTACATTTTCTTGGGTATCATAAACATTGCCCATAGGGTTAAGAATAAAGATGGAATATTTGTCTTAGCGTATTTAATTCAATTTTTGTTTGTTTGTTTGATAGGTATGTAATAAATTTCTTTCTGCTCATATCTTAGATACAAATTGTATTTGAAATTGCTATGTAAGAATACTCATCAGGAAATAATCATTTTCAATTTGAGTCTTTCACAAGAAAATGTTACTTTTCTAAGAAAATAACCTAGAGCAATTTTTTCACAAATAGTTTGTATAATTCTGTTTTCAAACACATCTATTTCTTGTTTTACAAATTAATGTTATTATTTCCGATACGCCTGAAAATATGACAAAATTTCACTAAATTACAGTCGTCACTAAACCGGAAAAAAAATTCGTTATTTGGAAAATTTCGTGAAATGATTTATCTTTCAATATAGTTTAAAAACCACTTAAAACAAATTTTGAATTCACATAACTATACATTATAAAATTAATTGTTCACACACCTTTTTTGTAAGTTAATATCTATTTATTTTATATATCTTACCTATCAAAAAGAATTTGGCTAAAAAAGCAGGGGAAAAAACAACTTTGTCAAGAAATATACTCAGTATTTCCAACTATAAAAATTACTTTTTGTATTATGATTAACGAAAATTTTAATAACATTTTCCAATTTTAAGCCTACAAGTAATTTTAAACATGCATTAAAATTTTAGGGGCCAGTAATTTTAAGAAGGTGCCCCTTCAATTTAACAACGGTTAAATCTATTAATTTTGGGGGTTTTTTTTGGTTTTTTTTTTTTTTTAAATGTTTTCCCCTTTTTCCACGCATTTTTGCGGGGTAACAAAAACCTATGGGGCGTTTTTTTTTCCACCCCCCAATTCAAGTTTTTTAATAATTTCAAATGATTTTACTTGCTCATTACATCACATGTAGGTCCAGAAATATTTCAAAAACAAAGAAAAAAAATCGAATCCCAAAGTTCGATAAATAGAAAATGCACTTAGCTATTTGGAGGTTATTTGACGAAGAAAATCATAAAATGTTCTTGGTTCCAGGAAAAAGTTCGCGAAATAGAGAAATTCGCAAGATAGAGGTTCGCAAAATGGAGGGCCGATTATATTATATTCATCGAATTAATTTCCAAATTAAGCTTCCTTTTTATTAAAATTCCTTAAACTGGTATGGAATTGAAAACCTGTTTCCTTGTTGAATTTTAATAAATGTTCTTATAGATAATCCGAGAAAAAGCATGAATATTATTAAATTTGGAAACCTGGAAGAAATATGAACATTTTTAAAATATAAACTTAAATGTTTTAAAAAACTAGCTAGAGTTCTCAGATCTAAATTTATACAAAACTTTTATAGAACATATATATATATACACTGGTGTGCAAAACTTAAGCAACAGGTGGGTTTATTGCCATAACCACGAAAAATCATCTGAGAGACATGAAATTCTGAAATGAGGGAGAGTATTATGTACGTAAAGGATGACGAAAGCATCGGCGCTGAAAAAGGAATACAACGCATACGGTATGGAATCAAACAAAAACAAGCTTTATTGAACGCATAGTATCGTGACTCATGATTGTCTATCCAACAGGAAGAACAACAAGCAGATGTTCCTTAATATGGTATATGCCCTCCCCTTACTACAATGGTTGCTTTGCACCGTCTCCGCATACTCAGAACCAGCTGGTGCAACATTTCTTGAGGTAGGAGTGCCCATTCCTCAATCAACATCTGTTTGAGTTGTTGGTTGTACTCCGGATGATGTGAGCTTGTGGCAATACGTCTCCCCAAAGCATCCCACACATGTTCGATGGGATTTAAATCTGGGGAGCACGCTGGCCAATCCATTCGAGTGATATCTTCACTTTCCAGCAGCTCCTCAACAGCAAGAGTGCGATGTGGCAGTGCATTGTCATCCATAAAGATGAAGTCTGGGCCAATGGCACCTCGGAAAAGATGCAGATGGGGAAGAAGTACTCCTCCAAAAGCGATCCCCGGTTACAGACCCTCTGTCGAAAATGGGAAGCTCAGTTCCGCCGTGCAGCATAATGCCACCGCAGACAAGAACTCCAGGACCACCGTAACGATGTCTTTCCTTGATGTTACTGGGATAAAACCGGGTCCCGACTCTCCAAATCAAACGCGTTGAGAATCGCTCTGGTACTGAA
The DNA here is from genome assembly GCA_019973955.1 of Trichonephila inaurata madagascariensis. NCBI lineage: Eukaryota > Metazoa > Arthropoda > Arachnida > Araneae > Nephilidae > Trichonephila > Trichonephila inaurata. Next base: position 17,904 of record BMAV01022776.1, read on the forward strand.
CCGACTCTCATCCGTAAAGAGAACACGACTCATTGATCAGTTGTCCAGTTTTTGTGCTCTCTGTCACACTGTAAACGGTGGCTTCGGTGGCCATCTTTCAACGGGAGGCAGCGTTCAGGACGGCGGGTGAACAGGCCCCCTTTGTGAAGGCGTCTGGCCACAGTAAACCACTACACTTGTCGACCTGTTGCTGTACAGAGTTTCTGAGCAATGGCGCTTGCTGACTGCTGTCGAACCTTTTTCGCCTGCAGGATGATATATCGGTCATCCCCTGCAGTTGTCGTCCTCGGGCGACCACACCAACCTTTCTAACAGCTATACCTGTGGTTTGGAACGCTTTCCAAGCGCGCGAAACGACACTTGTTGATTCCGAACTCTGCAGCTACACTGGTGACAGTTCATCCCTCCTCCAGCTTTCCGATCATTCTTCCACGTGTGAAGTCATCCAGATGATTTCTTCTAGCCATATTTCACGAACTGACTCACTGGCACTTGCAGAGAAAATGGTGAATGTCTCCGTCCTTCATTTCATTCTACTGTTGAGCAGCGCGCGCCGACATCACGCGTTTTGCGTACGCTCACATCGCTTCTGACGTTTTGTTCCTGATATTTGCATATGCATGACGTTTCTACTGACTTACGTGTTCCCTCTACTGATCTCCAGACCTCCGTTTCTGCAATTTCATGGCTATCTGCTAAATTTTTACATTGTTGCTTAAGTTTTGCACACCAGTATATATTAATATATATATATAAGTACCTTTAAAAAATTTCAAAATTATTTTAGAACAGAAAAAAAATTTTATTAAATAGAAAACCCTTTCATATCTTCCAAAATGAAAATCTGAGAAAAACACATTTAAAATTTGTAAAGGCATAAAACAGAAACTAATAACGACAGTAAATCTTTAATTTTTTAATACGTTTTTTTTCAACTGAAGAAGGTTGTAAAATAGCCTGTAATTTTCTATGAGACAAAAATCGTTTTAACCTATATTATATCATATAGGAGCTAATCTCTGACTGCAATGTAATGGTATTAATAATAAATCATTATTATTGTTGTTACTAAAATCAATAACTGTATGAATCAAAACTTGAATTTTACTTTACACATATGCAGCATAGAATAAGTCTAATTGTCATACATCACTTTGACACTATTGGTACTGCAATTCATGGTTAGCTCTTCTGTGATTAAATGGTTTAATTTTTTTTGATAAGTATGTAACTATCTTTTTATGGATAATGTTTAAGAAAAAGGATTTAAATTAATTATTTATAAAGTTTCATTTTTAAAATTGGTCTCTTAAAATAACGTAGTATATATATACATTACATACGTTCAATAAAAGTATATTAATCACTTGAATTAATGAAATTATATACTGATGTATAAAATAACACTTTGCTATAAGCAGATTTCAGCCTTTATTAGTATATGTATTTTTATGTTACTAATAATTTTTGAATTGTGCGTTCATTGAAGATATTAATTAATGTAGTAACTCTTTTATAAATCAATACAAATAATTGGATTTTAAAAATATGAAGAAGACAACTAGCTGATGCTTTGGGATGACAAAAAAAGAAGGAAAAAAAATCTTGGGAGGAGTAGAAATTACTTTCAAACAGCTAAAGGAAACACATTAACAGCTAGAATGCACAAGTTTTTTCTTGCATAATGTACGATGAGCAATTTTCGTCTTTGAACAGTGAAGAAGGGCAAACGGGGGTCAAGCAGTTCTAAAACCACAGATTGGGCTTCTTTCCCTCCCCCTCCATTGTGGAGGGACTAAGAGGGAGACACCAGATACTTTTTTTTGTCTTCAGTTTATGTCGTTTAAAATGGAATTCTTAGTACACAGTTTTGTCATATTTTCATGAATACCAGAAATAATAACATTAATTTATAAAATAAGAAATGGAAATGTGTTTAAAAAAGATTATTGACTATTTTCACAGAAAAATGACGTTTTCTTTTAAAAGACTCATATCGAAACATTATGTTCTTGATGAGTGTTACTTATAAGGCAATTCAGAAATTCAAATTTAAGTGCAATTTGTTCTACTATCTACATTTTCTTAAACAGGATTACACATATTATAGCCTATTTTCTGGATTACTACATTAAATGAAACTGTTATTTGGTTATGAAACACACACACGTGCGTAAAAATTAAACAATTTGTTTGAAATGAATTAGGAAAGGAGCTTATAATTTTCTTTGAGACCAAAATCGTTTTAACCTACAATTAGATTATATAGAAGCTAATATCTTATTGTTATCTGATGACATTAACATCGAATTATTATTATTATTACTAAAATCAATAAAAGTATGGGACTTTAAACTTGAATTTTCATTTACATGTACAACATAGAATATGTCAGGTGTATTGTTATGCGACACTTTTATCAATGATATAATTCAGAATTCGAGGAATACGCAATTATTCGAATCTCGGCGTACACATGAACGATGAATAGTGAGAGAGTGAGTGAATATTAACGTCGCACTGTACAGCTACACAAGGGTTTTTGGCGACGGACCACGTAATTTCGAATCATGGTCAAGAGACGTGGACGACACCTGATCGTGCACCCCCTCTCTCCTAAGTACCTCACCACACCAACGGGAGGACGTTTAAGCTCTCGACAAATATAACGTGCATCGCTGCCATACACGGCGGGTCTTTAGTGGTACTGGGCTCGAACTCGTGACAAGGCCAGCCAACGATCCGATACCTTAACCACTCGACTACCACTGCCACATGTCTATGTTCAAGCCGCCTCCAGTGGGTGTGGTGTGGAAGTTAGTAGAGGGGGTAGCTCAGGTGTTGTCCTCGTCACTTGATTATGGTTCATAATTAGGAGATCGGTTGCCAAAAGTCCTCGATTAACGAAAAAGTACGACGTTAATATTCCCTCACTCAACCCTTATTAAAAGTTGTATTTTTATGTTATTAATAATTGTGCACAAAATTTTTATTAATTGTGCGGTTATTGAAAAAGATATTTAATTATCATAGTAACTCTTATATAAATCAATTCAAATTATTGGAATCAAAAAATATGAAGTGACCGAAACTGATTGTTTGGGATAACAAAAATAAATAAATAAATAAAATTGCTTTGCTCCCATAAAAATAATTTTTCTAACAGGCTTCAGTAGTAAAAGTATGAGTTAAAAGCCATTTCCTTGAAAGAACCGATTAGTCTCACAAATATCTTTCTTTATCTGGCCCGCTTTTCCGCTTAGGCGAGCTAGGCACATGCCTAGGGTGCAAGAGATTTGGGGGCGCAAAAAATTGGAGGGTGAAAAAGAGAAAAAATTAAAATTTTAGAGAAAGTACACCTAGTATTTATTAACAAGGCAATTATTCTCTTTCATTTTTATACCTAAATTATCAAATCTTCATTTCGCTATGGGCCAAATTATTATGTAAATCGCTTGGCTTTTCTTCCTCAAATCATATTTTGTTTCATGTATACTGTTATTAAGTTGTGTTCTCAAAACTGGAAATAAAATCTTCATCGCAGCGTCTCTCAAAATGTAGGGCTCGCCCCCTCTAGAAGGGTGTGTGATAACCCTACATGGGGGAGGGCGAGCATATCGCGAAAAATCGAAAATAAAAGATTTAAAATAATTATCAATTTAATAAAATACTTTACAATTTAAAATAATTATAAAGTGTGTGTGTGTGAAATACATTCTTATATAAGAAACAAATGAAGTACACATTCACTCTGATGTAATACACACTACTTATAAATGTATCAAAACTGCACAAAGTATTTAATAATTAATTTATCAATATTTAATTAAAAACAAGTTTAGTAATTACTAGTGAAATAATTATAGTTAAAGTCGTATTCTATTGTGGTTTTCCATAAAGTACATTCATTGCATTCAATAAAATTGTACAAAGGGGGGTCTGCGATGAAAATTATGACTGAAATTTGGGATCGAAAATTTTGAAAGTTTGAAAGCACTGCTTATCGAAATCTGGCCACTCTTTTGTGATCGTGGTAGCCGAGTGGTATAGGTATCGGATTGTGGCTGGCTTTGTCACGAGTTCGAGCCCAGTTCCACTAAAGACCCGCCGTGTAGGGCAGCGAAGGACGCTAAATCTGTCGAGAGCTGAAACGTCCTCCCGTTGGTGTGGTGGGGTCGTTAAAAGAGGGAAGTGCCAGCTCAGGTGTCGTCCACGTTACTTGACCATGGTTCAAAATTACGAGGTTTGTGATTAATAACCCTCTTTGTTGCTTTGTAGAGCAATTTTAAACATCAAATGACAATTCCGGGGTTTTTTTCACCCACTAAGAAAGTATACACACACCCTAGGTCCTAACAGGCTTCCAGTAGTTAAAAAGGGGATGAGTTAAAAATTGAAAAAATTAAGTTTCAAATGGTTCCCCGCCTTTTAAGTTCCCACGAATTTACCCTCCCGTTTAAGAAACACAAAAATTTATTCAAAAAAATTTAAATTTTGCAAATTTAAAATTTTATATAATTTAAAAAAGAATTTAAAAAGCTTATCCCCCTTTTTTTAAAAATTTAAAAATTTTATTTCCAAAAATAATTTTTAAATCTTTAAAATTTTGCAAAAAAAATGTTTTTAAACCCTTTTAATTTTTAATAAATAAAAGTATAAAAAATGTGCTTTTACTTTATTCCAATAGAATTGCAAAAATTTTTTGTTTCACTCCGTTCCACAAAATTTGTATCCTCAGTCAGACAATGTCTTCAAAACTAAATAGTTTTCTTTGGAAAGTGCACCTTTGACAAAATTTGGGGAAACCCTACAATTAAGAAGTTTAACGACTTATGACTTTTAACAGATTTGATGTCAAACTTTAATTTAACAAGAAAAGCTCCTAAATTTTTTTGCAAATTATACAAAATATAAAGTATTCTAAACTTTTAATTTCCATTCAAAAATTTTGTACAAGGGGGAAAAATATTTTTGGTTTAAGGGCTACAAAACAAAGATAGAATAAATTAAGCCCGAATATTTAACATTGGAGTTTAATTTGATGGGGGCTTAGAAAGACATTTGTGTGAAAAAATCAAATACATAAAAAATTTATTACTAAACATAATGAATGGGTGTTGAAAAACCTGATCACAAAATATTATTAATTAATAAATTATATTAAAAGTAATTAAAATTTTTAATAATCGATGCAATAAATTTTTTTTTTAATTGCCTTTAAAAAAGTGTGTTAAAAAAGGTTCGCCCCCATTTAAAAAAACTTTTTATTCTATTTACAAAAAACCTTCTAGTTCTGGGATTTGGGGATCAACGTGGCCTGATTGAAGGGTACAAAGTACTTGAAAAATTAAAAGAAATTGAATCATATAATAAATAATTTCACAATTTATAATAGGTTGTTCAGACAAAAGTCTAAAATTTTGATCAAAATATGTTTGTGTGAAAAATGTTTCTGCAGAACAATAACCCTAAAATTATTCATATCTACTATGGCACCAAAAACAATTTTAGTTGCTAAAATTAACCTAAAATAAATGAAAAAAAAAAAGAGTTTCAAAACCTTAAGTAATTCTGTTAATAATTTTTAAAAAAGTTTATTGTTTTATTTTGCCTAACTTTATTCCTAAAAGTTTAAAAATAAAACCAATTTCACATTTTTAAAGCTTAAAAAAATATTAGAAAATCTTAAAATTATAATTTTATTTTATGTAGTTTGGGAAAATTTTCAATTTTATTTCCGAAAAGACTCCCTATAGAGTGTTGGATTGTAGAAAAAGTTTGAAAACCCTGTTGCAGAATCACCCCAACTATCATGTAAAAATAGAGTCCCCTGTCCCCCACCCCCACAGCGTCCTGTTCAAACGATTCCCTTCTATCGGGCATTCTAAAAATTTAAGCAGAGACTAACAGTCAGTGATCTCAAGGTCACTTGACCTTTGCCTTTTTCGAAAAGGATGTTGGGGATTCATGACATAGTTTTTGGGTTACTTTATTTTTAAACCCGCCCATTATTTCAGAAAAAGCAGAATTAGTGTTTCTGAAGTGATTAAAGTCATTATTCCTAGCAAAAATTTTTAATAAAAAAATAGTATTATTAATGTGTATTTAAGCAGTTTTTGCTTTGTAATTTTATTCTAAAGTAACGTTTAAAATTTTGTACTTAGACTGCATACACGTGGCGCCATCTGCAAAACATTGTAATAAAGCTTGCCAAATATAGCGTTCAGAAAATTTGGAAGTAAGGATATATGATTTTTTTCGAATTTTAAAATTTTCTAGACTATTTCTTACATTTCTACATTTCAAGGCGGATTTATGAGTAATTTACGTTCTCCCGCAAAAAGTTTTACGCCCGAATATGTGTTTTCATTGTGCAAAAGTACCCTAACATTTCAGACATTTGGCAGTCCCCTTAAGACAAAGAGGACCTATTCGAAGCATTAAAAAAAATTTTAGAATATCAAGGGCCTTTTTTCAAGTACTTAAACCACTACATGGGAGGTGGAGACCTAACAACCCACAGGAAGTTCTCTTTGACATAAGAGGAATCTTTTAGGACCATGTTATAAAAAAAAATGCTACGGTTGTTAATTCAAAGCAGACTCTTTCCCAACATAAACCGGAGAATCATTTCGAAAAAAATAAGTCGGAAAAGATTTTCTACAAATAGAGCCCCCTTCAAACCTTTTTTCTTCAAAAAAAATTAATACTGTTTCGAAATCAAAGTATTTTGGGAGTATTAAATGTTTACATTATTTTTATATAGTATGTTACATATTCAGAAGCTAAAATAAATTAATTTGTTGAAATGAAATATAACTGATATTTTAACTGATAATTATAACTGAATATTTTCTTGTTCTCTAAGTACCATGAAAAAATATTTAAAATTCCACACCGCTTAATAATTAAGAGTTAACCAGAAGAAATAAAAAATGCTGATTAAATATATCGATTAAAAAAGACCGTCTTCCCCCTTTTAAATTATTATAATTTCGCAAAATGTGTTTACTTAAATTTATAGACGATCAGATATAGTTACATTAAATGGTACTGCAGTTCAGAATTATGAGATCAATCGACCATCCAAATAAAAATTTATATTTTTGTGTGATTCTGACCCATTTCCTTGACTCTTTTATGGTAATTAGTTAATTGGTTATTCAAGCGGAATCAATAATTAAAAGAAAATTTTGAGAATGGCTATCATAGTGTAAATACTACATTTAAGCTTAAGCTTCGACTAAACAATACATTTCTGTGTTATGAATTAATGCTCCTCATATTGTACAGAAGTCATCATTATAAATAATTATTACTGCAAACGAATTCACATGTTTTACATGCAGTCAATCATGTTGAGAAATGTTTAAAGAACAAAATCACAGATCGGGAAGAACAGAAACGTTTGTGTTTTAAACATACCTTTCAGGTTGAATTTAAATATTGGTTTTCATATTCTTTCTTTTATATATACATTAGAAAACCGCAAATCTTGATATTTCTGCAATACATTCCCGTGTATAAAAATCTATACTCTGGTGAAAAATTTTGTTGTTGGTTTTTATGCTACCTGATCGACAGTAACCGTTGTAACTAATAAAGGCCCACGAAATTCATCGACGGCAAAGGCCTAGTTTTATACCTATCCTTAGTCTTAGCTTTGAGCACCAAGCGGTGATAGTGTGATTTGGCCCATTCCACCCAAATTGGAGGAAGAACCCCCTGAAATTTTGGGGCCTCCATCTTTTCCCCCTTCCACCAACCTCAGAAAAGACTTCGGCTCGATGGCTTTAAAGTAATCCCCCCGCAAAGGTTTTTTTCCTTTTAACAAATATTCGCCTTACCCGTTATTCGAATCTAGGCCCAATGGCACAACAATCATTTTCCCCCAACCCAAATTTTTCATATACACGGTGTGCAAAACTTAAGCAACAGGTGGGTTTATTGCCATAATTCCAAAAAAATCATCAAGACATGAAATTCTGAAATGGGGGAGGTTTTTGTACGAAAAGGATGACGAAAGCATCGGCGCTGAAAAGGAATACAACGCATACGGTATGGAACAAACAAAACAAGCTTTATTGAAGGGAGATCGGACTTGTTTGTTTTAAACGGAAGCCCAAAAAGCGATGTTCCTTAGGTATTTCCCCCACACAAGGTTGTTTTTGCACCTTCCCCCTCCGAACCAGTGGTGAAAATTTTGGGTGGGGCCCCCCTAACAACATCTGGAGGTTGGTTTTACCGAATAGCGTGGGAAAGCCCCCAAAGCATCCCACACATGTTCGAGGGGGATTTAAATCTGTGGAGCACGCTGGCCAATCCATTCAGTGATATCTTCACTTTCCAGCACTCTCAACAGCAAGAGTGCAAATGTGGCAGGCATTGTCATCCATAAAGATGAAGTTCCCGGGCCAATGGCACCCTCGGAAAGATGCAATGGGGAGGAATGTACCTCAAATAGCGATCCCCGGTTACAGACCCTCGTCGAAAAATGGAAGCTCAGTTCCGCCGTTCAGCATAATGCCAACCAGACAAGAACTCCGGGACCACCGTAACGATGTCTTTCCTTGATGTTACTGGGATAAAACCGGGTCCCGATCTCTCCCAAATCAAAACGCGTTGAGAATCGCTTCTGGTACTGAACCGACTCTCATCCGTAAAGAGAACACGACTCCATTGATCAGTTGTCCAGTTTTTGTGCTCTCTGTCCCACTGTAAACGGTGGCTTCGGTGGCCATCTTTCAACGGGAGGCAGCGTTCAGGACGGCGGGTGAACAGGCCCCCTTTGTGAAGGCGTCTGGCCACAGTAAACCACTACACTTGTCGACCTGTTGCTGTACAGAGTTTCTGAGCAATGGCGCTTGCTGACTGCTGTCAAACTTTTTTCGCCTGCAGGATGATATATCGGTCATCCCCTGCAGTTGTCGTCCTCGGGCGGCCACACCAACCTTTCTAACAGCTGTACCTGTGGTTTGGAACGCTTTCCAAGCGCGCAAAACGACACTTTTGTTGATTCGGAACTCTGCAGCTACACTGGTGACAGTACGCCCCTCCTCCAGCTTTCCGATCATTCTTCCACGTGTGAAGTCATCCAGATGATTTCTTCTAGCCATATTTCACGAACTAACTCACTGGCATTTGCAGAGAATATGATGAATTGCGTCTCCGTCCTTCATTTCATTCTACTGTTGAGCAGCGCGCGCCAACATCACGCGTTTTGCGTACGCTCACATCGCTTCTGACGTTTTGTTCCTGATATTTGCATACGCATGACGTTTCTACTGACTTGTTCACTGTACTGATCTCCAGACCTCCTTTTCTGCAATTTCATGGCTATCTGCTAAATTTTTACATTGTTGCTTAAGTTTTGCACACCAGTGTAGAATGTATCATTTATAGAAAAATATTTACGCGTAGGTATTGGAAGCACTTCTGTCTACATGCATCTAGCTTGACTTCCAGATCGTGCAAGGAGTTAATATATATACAAATTTTGCTTCTCACACAAATCTTTATTTTTTTTTATAAGAGGTTTCATCATTGTGACTGAATTTTTATTATAAAATTTTTCAAATATAACCCTGAAAGGAATACTTCCTTTGAGATTTCAGCAATACTTATTCATTTGTATACAGGATTTTTTTTAAAAAAACATTAAAATGTTTAAAAAGTCAAGAGTGTGACAGGAGGGGGGGGGAAGGATTGCATTAATGTCACACTGTAAAGCAATAAAAGGGCTGCTGGCAAAAGATTTCGTAATTTTGAGCCTCGGTCAAGTGACGAGGACGACACATGAGCAGGCAACCCCCTTTCCTAGTTACCACACCACAACAACAGGGAAACATTGAGCCTCTACAAATTTAATGTACATAGGCCTTCTCTATACGGTGGGAACCCGCTACATTCTGGCATCAAGTTCGTGACAATAATCACTAGATTACCGCTATCACTTTTAAAAAACAAAATTATAAAAAATTAAAAATAAAATTTGAAAACATACGTAAAAAACACAGACGATTTAGAGTTTCATAACATTTAATTAAACATAGAATTTTGTATCTACTAGCATAAAATGAGGAGTAAAATAAATAAATAACAATAAAACATTTAAAACACTTTCTACTAAGTTTGTTAATATATAGCTTTCATAATTATGTTTGCAGAAAAAAGTATCTGATGACTTAATAAATGAGTTTTAAAGTTTTTTCTTCAAGATACCGTGGAATGAATAATTTCACAAGAAACTCTGCAAAAAAAAAAAAGCTCAGAATTTAAAAGTATATAATTCAGAAGTATAAATTGTACAAAATGGAAATCACTCATTTTTTTTTGAAAATAATGTTTACATCTTATAACTTATTTAGAAAATAAATATACACATAAAATATTACTGTGTACATAAAAAAATCTTATATACACAGATGTATATAAAAGTGTTTTACCAAAGGATTCAAGAGCTCTAATAAAGTTTTTCTTTTGTTGATACAACAATAATAATAATAAATCATGTAGGATAATAAGGAATAAAAGAATTTCAAAAAAACATTAGTTCTTGAGTTTTTTAATTTGTGCTAATTTGCTTTATAAATGTGCCAAAATTTTGATATGTTAATTTAAGATAAATATATTTATATCCCCAATGCACTATTAATTGAATTGATTTCCTGTTCAGACAAGTAGTGCAAATAAGATATTTTACAGTCACCCTTCTTAATAAATCTGCTCTTCTAAGAGTCGTAATGTTTCGGTTGTTAAGAATTTTAATTTTTTTTGGAATTACATGGATAATTCTGGATTTATTTTCATCACATTTACTATCTGGAGCAGAAATGAATTTTCTTATACTATTCAAGAACTTTTGTTGTATCAACTATTTTTCGTAAATTGCTATTTTTTCGAAAAACTATAAACGAAAAAAGAGAAAAGTAATGAAAAAAGTGAAATAAAATACCGTTGTTGTTGTTACTAATGCCACCTGATCGGCAAGGCCAGATCAAGGCCCATGGAATTCATCATGGCAAAGGGCTAAGTGACGCCTGTTGTTAGCCGTAGCTTTGAGCACCATACAGGTGACAGTACGATTTGCCCGATTCCACCTTAATTTAGAGGGAGAACACTCTGGGGGAAGGCCTCTGACCACTCTGGGGGTGGTCAGAGGTCTTCCCGAAGGAACGATAGATGGCGACATCATCTATCTCCACCTCCACAATTTAGGCATGAAACTGAATTGGAGGGAAATTTTCTCCAGTTTCCTGCACTCGTGAATCAGCCCACAAGACTTTCGGACTCACTGATTTAACGAGCACGTGCTCCGCGTGTACTCGGAGGGTATTTCGCGGTACGGGCATCGAACCCAGGCCTTCCGGTCCGAGTCCGTTGCTCTAACCACTAGGCTCTACCCACGGCCCAAAAAATATCGTACTGCAAGTATATATTCACTTCCAAATTATATCTTTTTAACTATTACATCGAAAAAAACTCAGTATGAAATAATCTTTTTATTGAGTATAATTAATCAGCTATGAATAAATATAACGGAGGAAAATTCAGTAAAGTATTTGAATATTTCGAAAAACATGAGTGATTATCTCCCTTAGAAATTAAGATAATGAAAGAGAGAGAGATAAAACAAATAATATATTTAGAATAATATAAGATACATTAAATTTCTGGATTAGATAAATAATTACTTTCCTTAGTACATCAAAAAATTAAAACTACGTGTAATTTATGTCTTGTATTTGTAAAATTAATGTAATTTACCTTAGTATTTAAATGATAATAATTCTTTGCTTTGAAAGAAAAACTAAAAAAATGAGCTTGATTGAGAAATGCATTAAGTTTTTTAAACCTGATTTTGATTCAATTTTTTTTTTCAAAGGGAATTCGAGAAATCGTCATAAGCACTGCTGAAATTACCCTGGTAATATTTCCAGAGAACATGAGGTTTAAATGATTATCAGAAATGCAGTGTGTCACTACGCGGAGCTTTTTTCGTGTAAATAATTCATATTCTAACTCGGGATCTTGCCTTTCCGGCGTTCCTCAGGGCTCTGTACTTTCACCTTACTTGTATAACATTTACACTCACGACTTCCCACAACACTCCACCGTCAGTACTTGCCTGTTTGCGGATGATTCCGCAGTGTTATCGCAAGGAGTCCAGCTGAAACACACTATTAAAGCTATTCAAAACTTTCTCGACAAACTAGAAATTTGGCTTACACACTGGAGGATTGCAATAAATGTAGATAAATCTCAAGCAATTATATTTAGGAAAAGAGGGGTTATAGACCCTCCTTTCCAACTCACACTTTTTGATGACAACATCCAGTGGGTTTCAGTAGTGAAATATCTGGGCCTACACATTGATGGCCGCCTAACTTTCAAAAAACACATAGACTATCTCTCTAAAAAGTTCTGGGGTAGAATTCATTTAGCCATCTCCCTTGTCGGGAGAAGGTCACCTCTATCTCTAGAAAATAAAGTAATTCTTTATATACAAGTTTTGCGCCCAGTGATCACGTACGCGTCCCCGGTCTGGGGAGCGGCGGCTGCCACCCGCATGAAAAAAATCCAAGTAATTCAAAACAAAATACTCCGCGTCATGACCAACGCACCCTGGTACGTTCGGAATGACATCATACACAACGACCTACACATGGAGCCGATTTCTAATTACATCACTAAACTCTCTAGAAATGTTTTTAAATCTATAGAATCTCATGAAAATCCAATTATTAAAGCACAAACATTGTGCACTTATCCTCATCCTAAAATTAAATATGCATACTCTTCAACGAAGTGGAGAAACCCGCTTCGCCCCCCATAACACGACAATTACACTCTTTTCACACTCTCAACACCACAAGCAGTCTCGTTACAACGCATCATTCCTATTGGGTTCATTTGGTGAACTGTCACCTTCTTGATTAACTGCCTCTGGCCGTCCCGTATTCCTTCCTGCGCTTCTCCCCCTCCGCTACGCCGGCGTCCTGCTACGTTAGGACGTTGTGCTCGGGGGCACGTTCATCCCTCACCTTTCGGGTGAGATTTCGGTATTTGTCATCGTTCCGTCATATGGTTTCTCTTTTCCTCCCTTTCTTCTGGGAATAGGCGGGCGCCGGCGCAAGATACCATCTAATTTTAGTTACGCGGAGCTTTTTCTGCGAGGAGAAACGTATCGCACATGGTTACTGCAAACCGGTTCCTCCCAAAGATACGCCTTGGCGATCCACCTTCAGCTAGAAAAGAAGGATTTGGCGGTGGAAAATCCCAGCCCGCGTTACAGTCATCTTCATTCCAGAATAGGAGATTACAGTCCGACAGGACTATGTGCTCCAAAAATCATCCCAACTACAATCCCGACTATTTTAAAAACTAATCCAAATTCTATCGGAGCAAAAGGCGTTGGTCAAGTCTCCATTGTACTGAACTGAACTGAACGCAGCTCAAAAAGTGTGATCTCTATTAACTTCAAGAAAATGCACTCACTTTTTATCTTTAACACTATTTTGAAGTAGTAGGTAACACGCGGAAAAATTTTGTTGCAACTACAACAGTAAGTATCTCTTAGTAATACTTTTATTGTGCATCATTGTCAAAAGTGTTCGCTTGACAATGATGCACCTTATTTTATAAACCTATAAAATAAGAAACGTTCCTTGTATAGATGATGAAAATAAAACACAAACCTCCCACAATGCAGGAATCTGACATGTTTTTTGCTTAGTTGTATCACATCCGTAGAGAGGTAAAAACATCCCCAAGGAAACTTGTAATAGATACCATATTGGCTTAAGGTTGATATGAGAGATTTCTGTTTCAAAGGAAATTGGCTTTTTATATCTGAATTATGTTGCGATCCTTTTCATGAAAAGTGATTTCGTTACTGACATATCCTGTGAACCAACAATTCGAATTATGTATTTTGCCAAATGAAAAGACATCTGTGCAAAACGTGTCACCGCATACTTTACATCATTATTTTTCTGTATCTTAGCGTTTCTTAGCAGGGTTTTCAGTTGCGGAGCACTTGCATTTTGTCTTTATTTATTTTCAGGTCCCACTCAAATGGAGAAAAAGCGTCTAAAGCTTTTAGCTGCAAATCAAATTCTCCCTCACTTGAACAGCTTACATTATTGACTGTATATTGCTTCTTTTTGCGGAATGTTTTGATTTTACGAAATTTGTTGACAGTATAATTCTTAAATACTGAGATTTCTTTCCAAGAATCACTGCAGTTGAATATCTGTTAAAAATGTTATGTAATATTCAACAGGCAAAACTTTCATAGGGTATAACCATTATTTTAATTTCTCTTCATTAAGTTGTTTTATTTTTAAACCCTATGTGAATAACTGATAAATGAATGTGATTATTAATCGTAGATGATATACAGAAAAATCTTAAATGTACTGTTTTTCAGTAGATACCTTTGTAAATAATAAAATGAGTAATTTATTTCATTTATTGTCAAAAATCGTGCACATTTTTATTGGTTTTAAAAGAAAAAAAAATGAAACTAAAGAAAATTGGTATTTTTCTATACTACTGTTGACCAATTGTCAAATAAAAAAACATTGTCAAATGCAGTTATCATTATTATTGTTTTCAAATAAGCATAGAAAACAGTTTTCCACTGTTAGCTGCATATCATGATTTTTATTTGAAAAAATTGGTCAAGAGTGTAGTACACAACTACCGTAAAATCTCATTGGAAATAAATTAGTTAATGCGTACTTATATGACAAAGATTTCATAGGCTTAAAGTGTATTAATGAATAGTAAATTTCAATATTTTTGTGGAACTTAAAAGTAGAATGGTAAAATAAAATGTATATAATTACACATTGACATGATTAACTACATATATATATATATAAAACCTTTTTATCCGTGGTTAAGTTTTAAAAGTTCAAAAAGATTTTTACCTTAATTTTTAATATATAAATTCAATTAAAATGAATAATGCCTGAAATAGAAAAAAATCTGTAACTGTGTTTCAGTTTTTCTATCTGTAGTTACTCAATAGAAAAATAATTAATTTTTTATCACGTATTATCATGAAAAACTTTTTACCCTGGTGATTTCCACCATAAAATATTGTATGTAATTAAAGAATTTTACTTAGATTTATTAAATTATTAATCACTTAAGAGTATATTGTTTTAGTTACTATATAAAATTTTATCACCCGTAATATTTAAAAAAACTAATATTTCTTTGATAGCTTTACAGTTTGCGAAACTTAGCTTGGAACAATTTTTTTAGATGACTTCATTACTATTAAAAGCAGGCTTGTGTGTATGTCAGCAATGATACATATTGGCTTTTTTTTCATTTTATTCCATTTTGAGTTTATTTGTATATATAACTGTCAGTATATATTATATTAAAAGTCAAGAGAAAAGTAATTGGCTGAATTTTATTGTTTAAATTGGAATTTACTGCGCTTATCTTCGATAGACTTCAGCTTTGTTGGATTCTTTTGAAGTATCTCATTTCATGTTTCATCAAAGTTTTACAAATCCTGTTTTCTGGCATCATTAAATTATGTTTTTAAAAAAATGTAAAATTCTTAAAGAAGAAAAATATTGAATGTAGATAAGTGCACTTTAATTCTGAGTAAATCAAATAGTATTCATCCATCAGTAGGTAAGAAAACATAAACTGTCCTTATTCAAATTAAAAATTGACATTCAGCAAGAATCGGATTATATGAAGTTCTTAGAAATAGGGACTTTTTTACTGGGGCATGATTTCTACATTTCAAGGGGTCTAAGCAAATAAAAATTACGTGCTAATTTGATATCGGGGGTAGTAACGCCAAGATGTTGTTTATGTTCGCCAAGATGGGCGATAATATTACAATATGGTTACCTTAATATTTTCATCGTCTGTCATGTGGTTGCCATGGGGATAACGATATTAGAAATAACTTTTATTCGTTTTCCCCACTATAACCCTTTAATTTCAGACGATATCTTTAAAAACTTAACCATTTTCAGTTTAATTTTTCTATTTATGCCTTCTGTTTAATTATGGGCTACTTCGAATATGGATATTTCTAAAAATGAGTGAGTTCTAGAATATTTTTCTTAAAAGAATAAGTGTTGTGCTTTTAATTATCGCTATAAATAATTTATTTTCGCTTTTAAAAATGTTTTTAAGCTCTTTGTTCGATGAAATTCGTTGAAGGAACTTACAGTGCAAGTTTCATATTGCACGCTTCACTACTTTGTAATTGATATTCTAAATTAATTTTAACATACATTATGTAATTTTATTCATAATGAAAATGCAATTATTACTATGTGTATAATCATATAATATCATACTTATAATTGTTTCTTTTAGCATTTATTTATAAATATTTCTACATACTTTGTTATTTATTTATAATTAATATTGTTATTTATTTATAATTGTTATTTCACTATAATTATTATTTAATTATAATTATTATCTTATTCTTTTATAACTATTTTTGTTTATTTATAGCTATTCTTTTGTTATTTATTAATAGTTCTGTATTATGAGTTCTCTTATGCATTATTTTTATTTTTTTACAATTCGACAATTATTCTTTTTAATAATTACTATTTAATTATATTATGATTATTGTTTCTAATAACAGTTATATAATCGTACACTACATGAATATTACATAACATTACGATAAAGTATTATGAGCTTATTATATGCTGTTTATAATACTATTAGTACATGTTACTTTTTATTACATATTAATCATTATTTATTGATTGATCTAGGTTATTCTCAATCTCTTCCTGCATCCTTTACTTGAAATACATTTAAATGTATTTCAAAACATTTCTTTAAAATTGTGTATCATTAAACTACCGCTAGGCCGCCATATTGGATTTCAGTCCAGCAGCACTTGGCGCTATTACCCCCGTTATCAAATTAGTTCCCTGTCAAAATTTAGTTCAAAAACATAAGTTTTTTTATACTAAAGTTTGTGTGTGTGTCAAACTTTAGACATATCTTGTATTATATATCTATGTTTTTATAATGTAAATTAAGATTAAGAATTATGCTGCAAGAGAGAATTAATCAAAAGTTATTTTGAAATATGTTTGCTTTAAATTATGACATTTGTTATTAGGAGTTTTCATTACATTTTGTTTTTTCTCACATGTAACATGCAATACAATAATAGAATTTCTTGTTTAGAGATAGAATTTTTCTTTGTGTATCATTGGTCCATGTGATAATAATTTAACAGTTTGGTTGCACTGGATTAAATTATCAAAATAAGAAAGTATTATTGACAGTTGAACTTTTGAAAAAAATCCAGTTATAAAGTTAAGCATTATTAACATTATCTGAAGTTGCATCAAAACAATGACATTACAGGCAATATTCTTGTGTTTTAGAGGTTAAATAGTTATCAAATTAATAAAATGTTTAATTTGATAAATACTTTGCACAATAACAGTATTAATATATTTTGTAATTATATTGAATTTTACTCCTATTATACATGTTACGTATGCTCTTACTATCCTTGTTTTAGAGCAAAATCTAAGATTCCTATTTAGCAGAATTTTGCTGAGCCACTATAAATATAATTGTCCTTTTACATTACAGATTATTTTATTGGTTATTTTGTGGTTCACTGTATATCCCCAAAAAAAGTGTTTGTACACTGTAATTTCGAATAAATAATTTTCAACTAATAAAAGGTTCAGTCCTAGGAGAGCCCACACCCTTGGCGTGAATTATTTGGGGTTGGTGATAATTGTGCCATCTTGGTAACCCTACTTTGATACACTAGATATGGTAAACCTATTTCTGGAAATTTCTAATTTCATTTTGTTATTGGAAACCAGGCTGGAAGTATGGCTGTGTGTGGGAGTGAATATACCTTAGCATTTTTTACTTTGTTGAATGTGAAAGGTAAAGAATTGATTGAATGATGTATGAAGGAAGGATTGATTGCTTAGAGTTATGAATGTCCTAAATGTAACGATTGGCATGATGTAACATGGTTGACAGTAAAACGCTTTCTTCGAAATTGCACCAGCCTCGCCAAAGGTATGTTCGACCATTACCTCGCAGAATAAAAATGGCTGCGCTCACACGATCATTCACTTAGCGATGAGACCTTCAAGACTTTTTTAAAATCTATTGTTATGCTGTACACTCCACTCGGAAAAGATCAGCAGTAAGAAATTAAGTGCTATTTTTATTTTTTTTCTTAAATGTTTAATTTCTGTATTGTTTACATATATTTTCATTACGCATCCACCTTATTTCTCTGTATTCAATTGCCGCCATTGTCGGTTCCGCTTGGCGCCATCTCGTTCTGGCTTGGCGCTTTTTTCGTTTTGTCGCCAAGGGTGTGGGCTCTCCTAGGATTTTACCGTTTTTTAAAAATAGTATAACAATTATTTTTAAAAATTAATATAGAAAAGCTACTAAAAATTATGCCACAAATGTTTTTGTACACTTAACAAAACTCTAACACAGCTTTAAATATTGTATTTCTTCCTTAATTTGGTACTTAATAGGATATCGTTCAGTGTCCACAACAATTTTTAAATGTCTTGGTAAGATTTAATCAGTTTTTTTTGCAAGTTCTGCATCAATTTTCCTCCATGCTTCTGTGATCATTTTTACTTCTCATTATGTATTTATATGTCATGTTTTCTTTTTTTAAATCAAATTTTCAGCAAATATGTTCCACTGGGCTAAATAAAGTGATTGAGAGGTATTTTCAGATTCTGGGGACAATCATAGAGGCACCAGCAGTGTACATTGAGAGCAGTGCGCTTGGCGTCATTATCCTGTTAAAAAATGAAGTCGTCTCCTGTATCCACATTTTGGGTGGATAATTTAAAATTTCGCTTTAAAATATTTGAATAGAGCTCATGCTTCATAATACCATAAAAAATACCTAATTCTGAAGCCAATTTACACCCCCATGCAGGAACAATGGTCCACCTCCGTGGTTCATTGATCCAACTAGATTCTTGGGATTAAGTTACAACAAATTCAAAATTGAGAGCAAATTGATTGGGATAACAGAAAATTAAACATTTTTGGTTCCAATGGGGACATAATGGCTTGTAAATGATAAAATGAGGAATTTTATCCCATGAATTTATGGGGAACAAAAACTCCATCTCCATGCTGAAGCATGGAGATGGAGGTGTTCTTTCGTGGGGGTGTAAACCGGCTTCAGGATTAAGTAATTTGGTATTTTTTGATGGTATTGAGAATCATGAGCTCTATTTAAATATTTTAAAATAATGAAATTTTACATTATCCAACCAAACTTTGGATATTGGAAATGACTTCATCTTTTAACAGGATAATGATTCCAAATGCACTACTTTCAATGTATGCCGCTGGTGCCTCTGTAACTGTCCCCAAAATCTGAAAACACCTCTCAATCACTTTTTAGCTCAGTAGAACATATTTGGGGAAAATTTATTTTTTTTAAAAAAAGCAAACATGACATATAAATACATAATGGTGAGTAAAAACAATGATCACAGAAGCATGGAGGAAAATCGATGCAAAATTTACAAAAAAAAACTGATTAAATCTATACCAAGATGTTTAAAAGTTGTTGTGGACACTAAAAGATACACTACTAAGTACCAAATTAAGAAATAGAATATTTAAAGCTGTGTTGGAGATTTTTGTTAAGTGTACGAAGACTTTTCTGGCGTAATTTTTTAGTAGTTTTTTGATTATTAATTTTTAAAAATAATAGTTATACTATTCTTAAAAAAATTGATTATGTCACTCCATTAAGAGCAAGTTGCAGATATCATAAAAAAATTACAGTTACGATATACTAATTTTTACTAGTCGAAAACATTAAATTTTATTGGAAATTGCAAGTGTACGAACACTTTTGTGGTCCACTGTACATCTTTGCAGATTAGATTTTAAAATATGGATAATGCTCTAGTTGTTTGTTGGAAGAAAGAACAGGAAGAATGAATACTGAATTGAAGTAAATCTTTTATATTTAGAGATATAATGTAGAAAAATATAATATAATTGGGTCAAAAACCTTGTTTAGTGAAGAAAAATGTGTGTGGCTCTAAAATTAATCCAAATTTTCAATATATTTTGTAACTTGGATTTTAATAACATTCTTATTTATTAATAAAAATCATTAATCTAAAACCTGTACCTTTTTATTCATAATTTCTCTAGAATTTTTATTTTTTGTAGATTAGAATCACCTATTATGTTTATGGTGTTCATTTATGAATTCAGAGTAATAAGAACAGTTGAAAATATAGTGCTAGTTTGATGTCCAGGGTAATAGCGCCAAATCGTTGATTTATATATATATATATATATATATATATATATATGTTCGCGAAGATGGGCGTTAAAATTACAATATGGTTACCTTGATATTTTTATTGTCTGGCGATGTGGTTGTCATAGGGATAACGTATATTAGAAATAACTTTTATTGGTTTTTTTTCTCGCGGTAACCTTATTAATTTCAGACAATTAATTCCATGTCTTTAAAAATTAAACCATTTTCAGTGTAATTATTCTATTGTTTCTGTCTTCTGTTTTATTTTGTGCTATTTTCGAATATGGATATTTCTAATATGAGTTAGTACTGGAATATTTTTTTCTTAAACGAATAAGTGTTGTACTTTTAATTTTCGCTATAAATCGTTTATTTTCGATTTATTTTAGGTGGTTGGATCCTAGCTAAGCACATTGCTTGGCAACACAAAAATTTTGGCAATAAAATTTACAATATGGCAACCCTTCCAGATTGTCCAGTCCTGTGGCTGAGATATGGCAACCCTAAAACCGGTCAAGCAAAAAAAGAAAAGGGGGAATAAGTGGACATCGTCCATTTTCGCCGTTGACCCTGCTTGCTGCAACTTATCGAGTTCACCCCTGTGCTTACTTTCTTTCCCACATGTTCCAATTTTTGGCTTGATTTTGCACCGGCTGTTAGAATGGTTTGCGAAAGAAAATTGCTTGAAAGTAAGGCAACCACAGGATTTTTTTGTTTTGCTTGAAGAACAAGGAAATAAGGCTGTTTTAGATTGGGTTATGAAAGAAGGATTAATTCCCTCCAGATATGAGTGTCCAAAGTGTAAAAATGATATGCGTTCGTTGAGCGAAAGGGTACGATTGATGGTTTTGAAGTGTTGTCGAGAGAAAGAGAATCCCCACTTTTTTTTTTATTAAATCATACTGTATAAATATTATATATAATTACAATAAAATTATATTATTATATGCTGCTTATAATACTATTATTAGTACATGTTACTTTTTATTATATTATATTGATATTCACTATTGATTGATCTAGGTTATTCTCAATCTCTCCCTATGACCTACATTTCAATGTATTTCAAAACATTATTGTGTATCATTAAATTACCGCTAGGCAGCCATATTGGATTCCATTCCAGCAACAAGAAGCACTGCTTGGTGTCATTACCCCGGATATCAAACTAGTTCAGATTGAAAAAAAATACATTTCTTTTTGCTGAATGTATCATAATTTTATGTTGAATGCATTTCATTGTAAGGCATTAGCCTATTGAATGCATGGTATTCACTGTATAGAGATGCATGTATTGTAATATTATATATAATAGTTTTATCTCCACAACTTTTTTTTAAATGTGGTACATTGTAAGAAAAGTTGAGATTAGATGATTTGAAGATAAGAGATTCAAGAAATTGTTAATATTGTTGAAGCATTGGAAATTAGCAATTAACAGTTTTCTTGAAAGGATTTGCTGAAAAAAGTATGACATTTTCAAAGGCATTTATTTCAATTCTAAAAAATTTTATCTTTATTCAATTTGATTAGTGAAATGCTCAAAAGCAATGGTGTTATTTATTTTATGAGACTACAAATTGCCGAACTATTTATTTACTTTTGTTCTCCGTTGACTAAAAATTTGCAAATCAAAGCAATCCTGTTTTTAAAAAGTACTTTCTTAGAGAAATCAATAGGGGGAAAAAATAGCAAAAAATATTGTGATTTTTTTTTTATGAAAAACATACAAGAAAGTGAATCGGATTTGGCAACAAAATTTTAAAACTAATATATTTATAAAAGCAAGAGTAATCATTCGATATTGCTCAAAACTCTCGTTACAAAAACTGCAGCAATGTACTCGTATCTTATGCAAAAAGTGACAGTAAGGATGGGCCAGAGTTTGTTTTGCTGCATTTGTTACAGATGCGAAATACATTATCGTAAAGGTGAGAGGTAATGGAAAAAACAAGAGCTATTACTCAAAACATAGTTATTGATTTGGCCTTGTCTAATAGAGCCATTAATTTTGTATTTTATTTGATGAATCTAATTGTTATTCCGTTCTTGAAACATGTTTTCAAACCAACATGCATGATTTAAGAAAAAGTAATGATTTTAAGTGTTTTCCATTTTGTTAAGACTATCTGAATATTGTTTCATTCCATAGTTTAAATATTGTTAATTATATGGTTTTCTAAATATAAAAGATATACTATCTTACTACATTATTCTGAATCAATTTATTTATATACTATTCTACGCTCTTGCAAAAATGTTGCCATTCACTCAGAACAAAATTTTTCCAAACATAGATAATAAACAATTAGCACAAGCAATTACTCAATTTTTAAACAAAGTAAAGGTACGGTAAATTTAATACAGCTTTAAAAAATAACTTAAAAATGCTAATCTATAATTGCACGTGCTTTTCAGTTTCTAAATGAATAGAAACAACATGCTTCTCAAGAAGAGGGCGGGCTTGTAACATCCTCCCACCTTTTGATTTTTTCATTATGTTAACAGAACAAAAATCGAAACAATTCAATAAGTAAACAAAATTATTAACACAACATATATAAGCAAAATATGAAAGTAGTACATAAATTTAAAAAAAAATAGTGATAAAGTTCAAAAGTTAGTTATAGCAGAGTGGTTTAATAACTTTCCTTCCACTTCTAGTTTTCTTTTCACAGTCACTATATTTCAGAGTTCAATATTTTAATATCTTTATCAGAAGGAATAGGATCATCATTATTTAGTTTTAAAGGGAACAATCGTTGTACAGGACGAACAATTTCTCCGCTTGTCGTTTTAAGTTTTACAACCATAGTGCAACCATCTTCTCTTGGAAACATGCCAATAATTTTTCCTAGTGGCCAGTCTAATTGCTTTTTTTGTATCACTTCCAACTATAACAATGTCCCCCAATTTTACTTGTCTAGCTTCACTCCTGTTAGGTGGCTGTAATAGCATACTTAAATATTCATCTCTGAATATTTTCCACAAATTATCTCGCAATGCTTGTTGATGCCTACATTGAAAATTTGACTTGAAAAAACACTTTGTTTTAAGATTAACTTAGAACATTCATGGCAAACTCATAAGATATTACCGATCCAGATGGTATATTCTACATTACAAGAGTCGGTTGAAAAGTTTTCGGCCTAGCAAGGAAAGGCCCGATTCAAAAAGTTTTGGCTAAAAAAAGATTTTGTTTTTCCTACATAATCTCCCTTGACTTCATTGCAAAAAAGGAAATAAAACACTCGTTTGCACAAAAACGGAAGTGATCACTCTTGGAATGAAAAATAGGGTAAGAGCCTCATTCTTATAATATGACTCCTCAATTTGTAATCAGAGAGAAATGAAGCTTTTTTTTTTAATTTATGTATACGAATTCTCGAAGTTAATTTCGTTTCAATAATAATTTTGAAGTTATTCATATTTAAAGTTAAAATTTTTTCTTTAGAAGTGTTAATTGAATTATTTGGTTGAAATATAATGTATTCCAAAGTCTATTTTTACGAGTAATCTAAATGTAGTAGCAATACTGGGAAATTATGATACATGCAAACCGTTGTAGCGATGAACTAATAATAACCTCTACACCGGAAATCATTTTTTTATGTTGGGGAATTGTTTCGGAAAAGTATTATTTTCTAACTGTGTGAGATTTTGATTGGTTATTGTGTCACAAAATGTCATTCTAAAATTTTCCTTTACTTGAGATTGAGATAGTGTATAAATTGTTTTTTTTGTATGTCATATTTTACTCTATTTTATTTGTGATTTAATTATTTACGATATTATACTTGCATATGTTTATACTAAACGATAGTTGATTTTGTATTTCCGTACTTAAGATTACATTAATATCATGACATAACTTAAAAGTGAAGTTTAGTTACATATTGAGAGGAGTAGTTGTAACAAAAGTTTTTTTCTTCTCATTTTCATGATTTTATTATTGAGTATATGGGTAAACAAGTAGTAAAAATGGCTTATTTAGGTAAGGCACGAAAGGAGGATCTTAGGCTTTTGGCCGAGGAGCTGAATCTTAATGTAGGAGATAATATGAAAATTGCAGATTTGAGTAAACTAATTACCACACACCCAGATTATGATGAGGAGTTTAGCAAAAATCTACTCACAATTATAGTAGAGGATAGAAAACTTCAAGAAAAACGGAAAACGGTTCGAAAACAACAGGAATTTGAGAAAGAAGGAAAGGCTTGATCGCGAATTTCAAGAATGAAAGGCTTAAGGAGTTAACTAGTACACCTGAGGCTAAAGTTAGTATCTATGAGTTAAGAAAAGTTGTACCCAAATTTGAAATGGAAGATGGGGACGACATAGTTTTGTTTTTGACTTTATTCGAGCGACAGTCAAAGAGAGTTAGCATTGAAAAGAGACACTGGGTATCGGCTCTTTTGGCTCTTATTCCAAGTGAAATTAACCAATTAATGGCTCGTGAATCAGAGGAAAAAATTGACGACTATGATTATATTAAAGGTCTATTGCTGAAACGTTTCAAACTTAGTGCAGAGATTTTTTGGCAGAAGTTTGTAAGACACCAGCGGGGAATCCAGCTCAATCTTGGCTTGATTTTGTTTTCGGAATAACCAGCTATTTTGAAGAGTGGCTTGGAGGTCTTGGCATAAATGATTTTGTGGGGTTGAAGAACCTCATGATTACAGATCAGTTGAAACGACGTGTCCTGTAAGAGAACAGTTTGTCGACAACTGGGTTAAATCAATTGTTCCAGGTGACGTAGCTGACAAGTTAGATGAATACGAAAGTGTGAGGGCTAATGTAAGGGGAGCCTACTCGAAAGGTACGAGGTACAGGCCAACAAATAATAAGTTTGTCTCAGATAATAAGGGCGCTAGTCTGCAACCAAAAGATACACCATTTTTTTGGAAAGCTAAATTACCGATAGTCGAACACGGGAACAAGTAGAGGTTTTAAACCTAGATGTTTCATTTGTGAAAATGTAGGACATTTGGCTCGATAATGCCCAAGTAGAAGTTTTAAGCCTAAATGTTTTATTTGTGAAAATGTAGGACATTTGGTTCGAGAATGCCCGGAAAATACAAAAGATACCACCTCACAATGCCAGAAGTAACATAATTACTGCTAAGGGAACTGAACTAGAATTTACCAAAGAAGTGGTAACTGCTAGAGTCTCAATACCAGTCTCCGTTCCCATCAACACAAAGAATGGAATTGATGATCTTCGGTTAGTTGATATTAAATGTAAGCAAACGTCCATAAAAGCAGTAATCGATAGAGGAGCACAAATATCAGTCTTACGCGAAGACTTGATCGGTAAAGGTTGTAAAGTAAGGGAACTATCCAAATCATTTCGGCATTTGGTGAAAAGGAAATAGCTGCACTTAAAGTATTTAACTTAAAAATAGACGATGGAAAGCATGGATCGGTGCCAATCATGTGCGCTGTGTCCAAGAAACTCGTCAGCGATATGTTGATTCGTGCCACTGCTTATGAGATTCTGTTAGAAAATGTTCAGTTATTTGATTTTGGAAATCAGATTTTGAAAGCACCAAAGATAAAGATATAGAATTTAGAAAGGAAGGGCTCAGAAAGGAAACAGAGAACGAGACTAGAATAAGAGAAGCAATGCATAAAGAAGAGGAGCAGGCCAGACTCAAGGCTGAGAAAGAAACCAAAGCAGTGGAGGAAAGGCGGAGGATGGAAGAAGAAAGAAGAATGAACGAAAGAATAGCTTTGGAAGAAGAGATGAGATTGAAGAAAGAAAGATGGCTTGTGGAAGAGCAGATACAACATGTTCAAAAGGAACATAAAATGAGAATGACAGAAGAACAGAGGGCTGCGTAGCCCAGTGGTTAAGGTATCGGAACATGGCAGGCATGTCATGAGTTCGAGCCCTGTACCACTAAAGACCCGCTGTGTAGGGCAGCGATGCACGTTAAATCTGTCGAGAGCTGAAAGCGTCCTCCCGTTGGTGTGGTAGTTAGGAGGGGGGGTGCCAGCTCAGGTGTAGATCCACGTCACTTGACCATGGTTCAAAATTACGTGGTCCGTCGCCAAAAGCCCTCGTGTAGCTGAACAGTGCGACGTTAATATTCACTCACTCACTCACTCACTCACTGACAGAAGAACAGAAGTGCTTACCAGAAGAAAGATGTGAAAAAGCAGACGAGGAGGTTCTTGTTTTTAAAAGTGAACGAGCCCAAATACTTAATGGGGATCCTGATGTTGTAGCACAACCTGTCGCTGTTGAGGAAGAAAAGGGTTTATCTAGAAACTCATCAAATGTACCGCCAATTTCAGCTGAGGATGTAACGTATGAAAGTAAGGAAAAGCCGAAATTGCCTAAGAGAAAACTCAAAGAATTAAGCAGAATGTCAGTTACCAAATTACAGCAAAAAGTGAAATTAAAAGCCTCAAGCAACATTGTACTTGTACCCCAGTACTGGAATTTTAAGCGTGAATATTCGCAGGATAAAAGAGGAATAGGAAAACTTGCTTGGGAACTGCCAGGTTTTATCAAACGAATTGGTATTGGGAAGGTGGGGCAATCATTACGAGAGAGAAGATCAAGAGACAACGAAGGTCAAGATGAGGAAACAAGTTAGACTTAAATTGAGAACACATGACAACATCTCCCGGGACTTTTTGAAGGATGTGTTATTTCTTTCTGGTAGAAGGGAACACAACTGGACATTTTCTCCCCCCCTTTTAAGTGAGCACTGAGGTCGGACATTGTAGGAAGGTAGAATCAATCCTCATTTGGGTTAAGCATTGAAAATTCATGGTGTAGCCTTATTATTATTTTTTTGTTAATGTTGTATATGCATATGTTTAAAAGAATTTTCATAGTTGATAGGAAACCATCTATTATTAATTTATGTATTTAGTATGCGTTATATGTATTCTCTTGGGTTTTCTTTTCTTTGTGAAGTTCCTAATTCTATTATGTGGTCTTTTGTAATGTATGTATATATGTGTCTCTGAGGAGTTGTTATCTGGGGCTCTGCACGCTAACCAATTTTCAATTATTTCTCTCTGAATTGTATCCCAGTATTTTTTTGTTGGTCTATTTACAGGCGCATCGGCTTCAGACGGATGCTTTTCCAATGGGGGAAGGAGTAAGACTCCTCTAAATCACCATGTGCCAGATCGGCCATCAAATAATGCCTTGGGGATTATTCAAAAGGGAAATACGTCAACTGCTCAAAACGAGCTGCGCAATGTGGCAGAACTCAGTTAGACTTGGGTATCCGCTCACCCAACTTATATAAAATGTGTCTCGTTTTTGTGTTGTAGTGTGTATATGTTTTGAGTAATTGTTAAACTAATAAATTTGTTTGGCTAAATCAATGAGTGTTTATTCAAATGATGCAAACTTTACTTTTTCTTTCATTGGCATTGAAACACCGGCTTCTAACCACTGCTTTGACTCTTTTTGGCATTCTATGGTGGACACATGCCTCATCCATGGTGACAAATCCCCGCACAAAATCGGTGGATCTCTATTAAATTGATCCAAACATTGCTGCAAAAATAGTTTATTTGCTTTTGATCATTGTTCAGTAATTGCGGCATCCATCTTGCGCAGAGCTTTTGCATCCCAAATTCTTTGTGCAAGATGTTTCGCATCCTTTCTTCCTACATTCCCCACAGACCTAATTTTCTCTTTTAACTATCGTCCAACACAATGTCTTGCACTTTTCCCATAATTTTCGGTGTGATTGCGGTTTTTGGTCCTTCGCGTAGGTCAGTTTCAAAAGTTTTGCGACCACGTCTAAGGTTGTCATCGGTCAACGTTAAAGGATAGGGATCCAACGGCATACACGCTTACAGGTGAGAAACAAAGCCCCAATAATAAAAAAAATTGCTATGGATGAAAAGCAGATATTTGTTTAAAGGATAGCATTCTTTGAATTTTGGTTAAAATATCCAATTTTATTATTGCCTTATTGCAAAATAAAATTAGAATTTTCTATGTTACAGTATAGGAGATGAAAACGCCATACTCATCTTACAGGAAATAGTTGATTTTTTTTTAGTAGAACTAAATAGTACATAAAAAAAGTATGCTTCCCTCTTTTGTCTAGGATAGTGAAAATTCAGTTTTGTGTATTTAGTAATTTTTTTAAAATTTTATGTTCAATTTAAATTATTTATGACTCAGTTAGGACTAACTGCAACAGATTGTTCCAGAATATTTTTTAAAATGAATTTATTCTTGGCTACATATACCTATTTTTGGCGATGTTTTTCTAAAATATAATCTTCAACTGAAATTATAGTAACTTTTAAATTGGGACAAATAGTCGTCAGCGGAAAGGATTTTGATGCGCAGTCTGATTCACCTGATCTCTGACAATGCAAAACTGTACTAAGAATTTAATTTTGCCGAGAGCTCACAAGCCAGACAGGCACTCTAAAAAATTTTAACATTTCGCATTATCAAACAACATTGCCACTTTCATTCGCAAATGCAGCATTTTGTCCTGATTATCTTTTTTATTTTAAACTATGTAAAACACCTCTGACTGCCTATGACATCTCGTTGCTTACCTCTTGCAGATTTTGCACTACAAAGAAAGGAAGAAGATAAATAAAAGTCACACAGATGTTAAATCAGGGTTCCATCTTTTGTGAATAATTTGTGTAAATCTATATATAAATTTAAGACGATTTTCAGTATACAGGTTATTTCTATTCTCTAACAGGAATAGGTAAATCTGTAATATATTTTAAAAAATGTTAACCGTAAATAAATTTTAAAATGTAAAACCTTAAAAAGAGCTTGATATTTAAAAAAAAAATTTTTAATTCCAGGTACCGCGTGTTTGACATGCTTGTTTTTGAGGAACGATAGCAGAAGGGCCGTAGTGTTTCATGCTCTTAGTCGGCACACTTTTAAGTTGTGAGTGCATCCTATAAAGATCGCTTTGATGGGGATGCATTAATTTTAATCGAAGATTTGCAATTCCTGCATGCGAGTTAGGTGAGTAGAGTTCTGATATCTTTTTCTTTGAATGTGGTTAAAAATTACGAGGTCCATCTCAAATACACTTGTGGTGCTTATAAGATGACTTAACACAATTTCACAATCAGTTTATATTATTTCCGAAAATGTTATAAATTATGTGTTTAATTCATTCACATAATTACAGTTTCCACATGCTTCTCATTTTTAATGGCCTCATGCCGAGGGATTCCTTTAGAATGAATACCTTTAAACCCGACGGCATATAGGAAAATTATTACGGAAATGAGTTTACATTATGATCTTCACATGTTATAGTCTCAAAGGAAATCTCATCATTACCTGATGCTATTACAATGATGTTAAAATTCCTTTTGTTGCTTTTAACATAATTTGAAAATTTTAGTTAAGAAAAAGCTTGTTTTTTTTTAATAAAATAACCAACTCTGGACACTTAATTGTTTATTTTGAATTATTGCAATGATATTGGTCTTCTATTTTAGAGTTTTGTATAAAAAATGGAATAGGAGGTTTTAAACTGTGAAAAGCTTAATTTTTTCCAATATTTCTTCATCGATATAACTGATGTCCTAGTGTGGTCAGTTGATGACTCTTGAATGATTTTTTAAAGGTTTATTGGATCCATGATCACGCAACATAAAACTATATACACTTTGTACATATTTAAAGTAAAAAAATCGTAAAACTCCAGAGTTTGTTGACAATTGCAGAGAAATAAAGCGAATTACTGACCAGTGTGGCATGCAACACATCTGCCTCCGGCAGATACAAAAACCTTTACACAAAGCTTGGTGGAGCTTACTGTATTCTCTCTTGCCAGACAGTCTCCCGAATCCAAATATCCACACTATAAGCTCGTTGATGTTACATAACAAAGAAAACTCGCCAAATTAGGCTATGAAAGAAAAAGCGAAAAGTTCATTTGTTTCATTGTTCAGTTCATATCTATAATTTGAAGGATGTTGTTAAGATTTAATAAAGATGCATTCGGATAAAACTTCAGAATTATTGGGGAGACGTATTGAAAATCATCAGCATGCTGACGACTGATATGGAATCCCCTACTAGATTGAGCATAGCCATAATATATCCTACGAACGTAGCAGAGAAAACTGGTGCTATTCTAGATGTACACTGCATTACAAGGTGTTACCATCTAGTGAGAGAAAATATAAGTTGTGGTACATTGAGTGTCCCCGTAATGGAGAGAGAATAAATAGAAAGAACGATACACGACATGCTCATGAGTAAACAGTCTCAAACATAATTATCTGAAGCACGCTTGAAATTACATTGAAAGAAAATATACATACAGATGCTTGAAATTATGTTGAAAGAAAAAATGTATATACACATGTTTGAAATTACATTTACATAAATATACATAATATGAAAAACTATTTGCTAAAAATATCAAAATTTTCCTGGTGAATTTTTTTAAAAAAAGAATGTATGAAAAGTCAAACGTAAAACACATTTTTTGAAAAGAAACCATTGATTGAGATAAGGTCCTCATGCTCGAATACAGTCTACTTAATTTCGGTTATTAGGTAATCTTACCCGTCTACCTAATATTATAGTTTGTGTATGTGTGTTCTTAATGAATGGCTATGTGATGATTCTGCATAAATGATAGGATCAGGAATAGTATCGATGAAATCCTTGAATACCAATGCCAGTTTAACTCTATCACACACACAAGTGACACATAACTTTTCTTTCCATTTATATTGATGGTTATGTGTTAATCATTCCTTGATATGACTGTGTGGACCAGTGCAAAGCTGAGACATGATGGGGAAACTTTGTCAACACTGAAAAATACATGAGTGCAATTGTTCAATTTAGAGTGCACAGAACCCACGAGTAGATATTGACAAGGGTTTTAAATTCATTTTGTTTTTTAACTGTTGCACAAAACCATCGTCCAATGTCATATCTGGTCTGGTAGTCAGGGAAACTGCATATACTAATTCTTCACTTGAAACATTGATGTTGGATAGTACAGCTACTCACATGCCATTACTGCATGTAATGTCTTGGTCCACTCCTGAG
The DNA here is from genome assembly GCA_019973955.1 of Trichonephila inaurata madagascariensis. Lineage (NCBI taxonomy): Eukaryota > Metazoa > Arthropoda > Arachnida > Araneae > Nephilidae > Trichonephila > Trichonephila inaurata. Next base: position 49,268 of record BMAV01022776.1, read on the forward strand.
CTATTAATGCTCTCTGTGTAAATATTTCACTAAACTGTTTGCTTTTTGGATATGATGTGATTTGTGCTTGGGAAGTTTGTTAATTCTCTTAAAAGGGCAGCCTCAAATTGTGGGCCTTAGGTGTTTGCAATTGATGTAATTGCTTCTTGCCAAGACTTTTTCAGCGAATTGAATGATAGATTCTTGAGGGTTTTCTTCAAGTTGATAATAAAAATTCAATGTGTTTCACTGGACTCTCACTTCCAAGTGATTTTTCTCGCATTGCTGGGGTGCAAAGTGTAGGTGGAAAAGTTTCTTTCTCTGCCATGTTTACAATGTCAAAAATGAAGAAAATAGCATGCAAGATCAAAGTTGAGATTTTGAATAGAAGCAAAGTTGCAGAACGAATAGTTTATAATGAACATAGAAGCGTAGAGCAAGGTCACCTGAAAAGTTACCTCGAAACAGGTTTGCATCCAAATTTGAATTTTATCACTTGTTTTGACTGTTTTGTCTCATAAAAAAAAAATTTATTATTTTGTCTCTTTGATAAAAAAAAACTTTCTTTTAACATGTAATTATAACTTAGAAATATATCTTTAAAATTAAAATATTTGTTATGTATGACACTTATTACAAATTGCTATGCATTTGTTTTATTTTAAATTGCAATAAAAGCTATAACTATTTTTCAAGTAAATTGATACATTTTCTATATTACTTTGATATGCTGTGAAATCTGTGCATAAAATATTGTTCTTGTGAAATTTTAAGTAGTATTTGCATTGGAAAATTTAAAATGTTATTGTTTTGAATTGTATGTCAAAGAATGTCAAAAGAGATATTGTTTTTCTGGAAACTGTGTAGTTATTTTGTTTAACTATATATTCTAGTTGCACTGTTTTTTTCATAATTTCTATGTTGATGCTGATGTCTATTTTTTTTTCTTCCCATAGAGGAATAGGAGAATTTCGACAAGTGTAGAATTGCAGAATTGAACCAACACAAGGTAGTAAATTAAATGCGTAGAAAAATTTCAAGATGCCTGTGAGAAAAATTATAAAATTTTTAAAGAAAAGATGAATGATATGTTAATATGGAGTGTTTTAGCAACGTTTTCTATGTTTAATGTGGAAGGCTCTTAAGTGGAAATTAAAAAGATTCTTAGGATTTTAGATTTGTAGATTTCAAAGTACTATTATCTCGCTCAGATAAGACAGCACATCATTAGCAATAGAAAAAAAATATTGAAAACATTCTGCATAAAAATTGTCAATATATTTTTGTTTGAATGATGCTGACTTCCAAACAATTTTGTATAAAGTCTCTCATGGTAAAGTAGTTCAGGCATGAATTACATTTGAACATACATTTTGAACAAAATATTTCAAATTTAAAAAGGCCATATAAGCTCTTAAGATAACCAATTGGAGAATAGATTTCCATACAGTTTCAGACATCTTTGAATGCATGCTAAAAACATTTGTGTAAAACTATGTCTAATCGCCAAGCTTTTTTAAAGGGATGTTACTTCACACCTTTCATCAATTATAAAAGGACAGCCTGCTATTTATCGCTCACTGCAAGCTTGTTGTTTTAGGGAACATAAGTTGGTCCCTGTCCTTTCAGAGTTTTCCACTAAGGAGTATTGTGACATACATTTTACGTTTTGTTTAAATTGAAATAGAGAATGTAATATCTCCGAAAAATTTCCCTGTTCCTGCAATTTTGCAATAATTGGAATACATTTTAAAATACCTTCAGCAAACTGAATTGAAAATAGTTTGATACCTTGTTTCATTTAAAAGTGCGTTATTCAGCTGAATTTCATTCTGTCCATTAATATCAAATACATCTGAATTTCAGTATTGCATTCGACCCATAAAAAAAATTATAATTATAAACAGCCATCCACACACAGAAATCATGCAAGGAGGGACCCTCTTCACATCACTTAAAATTTAACAAGGATTTATGAGATCTCACCAGAGATTTCCAATTCTTTAAACTAACAGGATGGCTACTTCAAATGATATCTTAAAACATCACTTGAGTAATCCGCCCAAAGAAAAGCCTGAAGTTCATCAAATATGCAACAAGAATTTTAATCTCAGTGGCCAATCAAGTTCACATTTACAGAATCATTCAAAAGAAAAGCCTCATGTTTGTGAAGTATGCAACAAGGCTTTCTTTCGAAGTAATGATTTAAAAATACATTTACGCATTCATACCAAGGAAAAGCCTCATGTTTGTGAAACATGTAACAAGGCTTTCACTCAAAGTGGTGATTTAAAAAGACATTTACGTATTCATACCCAGAAAAAGCCCCATGTTTGCGAAATATGCAAAAAGGCTTTCTCTGAAAGTGGTAGTTTAAAAAGTCATTTACGTATTCATACCAAGGAAAAGGCTTATGTTTGTGAAGTATGCAATAAGGGTTTCGCTCATAATAGTTCTTTAATTGTACATCTACGTATTCATACCAATGAAAGGCCTCACGTTTGTGAAATATGCAATAAGGCATTCTCTGATAGTGGTGCTTTAAAAAAACATTTACTTATTCACACCAAGGAAAAGCCTCATGTTTGTGAAATATGCAACAAGGCATTCTCTCGTAGTGATACTTTAATGGTGCATTTTCGTTATCATACCAATGAAAAGCCTTATGTTTGTAAAGTATGCAACAAGGCTTTCGCTCATAGTGGTAATTTAAATTCGCATTTACATATTCATACCCTGGAAAAGCCTCATGTTTGTAAAGTATGCAGTAAGGCTTTCTCTAAACGTAGTTACTTAAAAAATCATTTACGTATTCATGCCAAGGAAAAGCCTCATGTTTGTGAAATATGCAACAAGGCTTTCTCTCAAAGTAGTTCCTTAACGAAACATTTACGTACTCATACCAAGGAAAAGCCTTATGTTTGTGAAATATGCAACAAGGCTTTCTCTGAAAGTGGTCATTTAAAAAGACATTTACGTATTCATTCCAAGGAAAAGCCTGATGTTTGTGAAATATGCAATAAATCTTTCTCTGAAAGTGATCATTTAATTACACATTTACATATTCATACCGAGGAAAAGCCTCATGTTTGTGAAATATGCAACAAGGCTCTCTCTCGAAGTGATAGTTTAAATAATCATTTATGTATTCATACAAAGGAAAAGCATCATGCTCTTGAAATATTTTAAAAGAATTTTTGTCAAATTGGTTCTTTAAATGTAAATTTACATATGTAAATGAACAATAAACCCTTTTCTCTTTAGGATATATTGTCTCTTAAATATGCTGCTTGCGTTTTTATCACATTAATAAATTGTGATGACATTTGTGTATTCATACTAAAGAAAGATATCAAGTGTGTGAAATATCTACAACATCGCTTTCTATCGAAGTTGTGTAATATAAAGACATTTACTTATCAATATCTAGAAAAATCTTTATGTACAATTTCTGAAAAAGTTTTCTCCCAAATTTGTTACTTAAAAACACATTTGCGCACTTTCATGCCTCTTAAAAATTTGAAGCTTGATATTTATATATATTCAACAATTTATTTTTTTTTTAAATTCAATTTTAATTATTTTCTCCTGAGAAATCTTAAAGCCTTGTAATTGTTACGATTTTCAGTAAGTTTTTGCACAAAGGCTTCTCTTGAAAATTAATTTTAACATTTCCAAATCATAGTTGAAGGAATGTTATAATATTTTGAGTCATTTGTCTTGACGTAAGTGAGATGCTATATGGACGTGACGTAAAAGAACTGTAATATACTTTAGCGATATTTTTTTTGTGTGAAAGTTGGCAAGTTTTAAATTTTTTTAATATATTTGTGTTGTATTCTTTTAGAACATGGGTGGCCAACCCAAATGACCTTTCGGTCTTCGGAAAAACACTATAATCCCGCGTGCTGCACATAAAAGTATAAATCATCTTATCAGATTTGGACCTGTTACAAACGTATTGGACAGAAAATTTAAAACAATAGTTACTATTATTATTTTCTTTGTTTCATGTGTACAAACATGGATAATATAAGAATAATGCAATGATCAAAAATGAGAAAAATTTTTTAGGAAAAATTGTTTCTGAGCTCCTTCACTCAGTTTTTGCAAGTCGATCAGTGGCCCCCCCCAAGGGGGGGAAAAAAAGCTTGACTCCCCAAGCCCCACCCTTTGTAGGATCTGACTTGGGGCCCAAAACCTGACTTGGCATTTGGGCCCTATGCTGCTGAACTCGACCTCATTGCATGCATTTGCACATCGTAATTGATGTTGCAGAATTTCGTCCTTAAGTCAGAGCTATTTATTTTTAATAAATTTCATTTTCAAAAAAGAAAATGGTTTCCCTGTGAAAAAGTTAATACAAAACCTAAACTTTTTATACCCTCAAAAATTGGAAATTTTTTCTTTTTTAACATCTACATAAATAAAAATTAATGTTTGTATGTCTCTTAAGCCTTCCTAAACAGTTTATACGATTGCGATGAAATTGGGGAATGGTTGGACGGATGCCCGCGAAAGTTTGAGTTAGTAAGTCTATGTTAACAACTTGGGGGTGGGTTGTAAGTGATTAAGGGGGTAGGATGTTATATATTCCCGTTTTTGAACTATTAGACCTACAAACTTAGAAGTTTTTGGTAGTCTTTTTCTTTCATGGAATAGAGGTCCTCTACAAAAAAAGTTTTGCAAAAATTGACCTTTAAGGGGATTTAAAAGGCAAGTATTCCCGTTTTTGAACCATTAGACCTATAAACTTGAAATTCGCTGGGCATGTCCCTTTCAAAAGATTAGAGGCCCGCTACAAAAGGGGGTTTAGCCAAAAATGAATCTGGGGGAGCTTAAGCGTTATAAATATTCCCGTTTTTGAACTATTGGACCTATAAATTTGAAATTTGGTAGGCCTCTTTCGTTTATAAAGTTAAGATTCACCGCTCAAGGGGTTTTACAAATATTACTCCAATGGGTGTCGCGAGGGTTTAAGGGTAGTATATATAAATATTCTCTCTCCCTAGACCTACATGCTATAAATTTGGTAGGCCTGTTCCTTTCATGGAGTAGAGATCCGCTATAGAAATAGTTTTGAGAGAATCAACCCAAAAGATCATTGCGAGGGCTTAAGGGGCGTTACAGATGAATATTATCGTTAATGTTCTTGACAGACAGACTTCACATTTGTTGGCATGTTGTTTTTTTGTGTGTGTGAATACAGATTATCTTAGAACAGATTTTATAGAAATTGACGCCTATTGGGGGAGGGGGAGTTGCGGGGACTTGTTTATATTAAAAAAAAATTCGCTATCGAACTATTACTTGTCATAATGAAATTTAGTATGCATGTCTCTGTTGTTGGATTGAACGGGTCTTTCAGAAATCGACTGCCAAAGGTGGTTACTGGAGCTTATTGATAAAAAATCCATTTATGGTCAATTAGATTTAGACTTGAAATTTGGCAAGCATGTTTATTTTATTGAGTAGAGGTCTACTAAATTGGATGTCTGTGGAAATCCACTTGTGAGGGGGTTATGAGAGAATAAAAGACAATTTTTAGAGATTATTATTTGTGGAACTTCTATCCTTTTTAAATCAAAAGTTATATATAAGAATATTTTTCAATACAATCGAATTCATAATGATAGGATATCAATAATTTATACAGTGGTGGGCAAAGTTGTTATGCATTTTAAGTTTGTATTCCTATAGAAAATGTTACGTTGAACAAAATACAAAGTCGTATTTGTCATTTTAAAGAGAATTTAATACAAAATTCAAATAATTGTGACGCAAAAAAAGTTATGCTGCAATAACTATCGGTACACATTAGGTACTTATGATAGCAGTGAGTTATCAGTACTTAGTTAAGTAGCCTTGATATTTTATTGCAGCTTCACATCGAGGTTTCATTGAGCTGAAAATAGTTTTAAGGTATTTCTTCGTAATTACATGATGCCAGGAAACTTATATCCTGAATTAGTTACTTTTTATTTCATGGATACCTCATTCGGACAAGAGTTTCTTAATTATGCCACAAGTTTTCCATAGGACTGAGGTGAGGACTGTTTCCTGGCTCATCAAATAAATGAGTCGACTTTGACTCTTAAAAAGAGATGTGTGACAAGAAAGTGGTCTTTCCTATGCTAAAATTGTAAGACAGGTGGGTGGTTCAGGGAAGGGAAGACTGGAAGTTTCGTTTAAGATATCTTAAACATGCAAGGCATTCACCCGTGGGTTATTTTTGAGACCTTGTTGGTGTGGGGGAGTGAATAAAAAACACAGGCGTTGCCATAATCTTAATATCTCTTTATTAAGATTTTAGCTTAAACACTATACAGTGATAATATTTATAATTAAACTTAGCGGATCTAAGGCGAGAAACACAATACGTATTACCAAATAAGCGCGATCCTGACCGCAATGTCTTTTCTTTATCTCACTTGGAAGGGTATCCACCTTGACGAACTTTGGAATATCGGCTTGCTTCAGCTTACGCGTTTAAACTCAGGCTAGCATAATCACTTCCCAAAAGGCCACATCGCTTACGCTAAACTTCTGCTATTTAAAAGGTTCATAATTTGCATAATCACGCTTCGCTTCTGGATTTAGTTGGAAAGAATTTGCCCAAAGGACCTCAAGAGGAAAATTAATAGAAAGTGCGATGAGCCCGTCACAAACACAATATTCTGAATGGTATTAAAATGTCTATAGCTGTGTGAGGAATCCCGCGTATTTTGCATGGATTTACAACCTAAACTTTAAAAGCTGTTCTTGCTTAAATTTAGATTTTAAAATCAACTCTGTTGTGATATGTTGTTCCCTTTCCTTCATTATATGTATTGTTTTCCACAAATAAAAAAAGTTGCCTTTTCCATTAAAAAACTATTTAGCTTTGCAAGACAATGGGCTATTTAACGAGTATAAAATTATCTCGTGGAACCCGAGATAGTAAGCAATAGAATATTCACAATCTAGTAGGAAGTATATATATAAAGATAAAATATATGTATGTGTGTTTTAATATATTCCTTTATTGTATTATAATCTACACCAGAGGTTCCCAAACTTTTTTCCCCTCATCCCCTTGCCATGTTTTTTCGGTTTGAGGTTGACCCCCTACTTAATGTTACATTTTTGCAAATTTATGAATTTAAATGTTTTTTGACAGCTGGTATAGCACTATTTACTTTAAAAGTTTAATGTTTCTAACTGTAGTTTAGTAGAGTGTTTATATATATATATATATATATATATATATATATATATATATATAACAGAAACATATGTAAATTAAATTAAAATTTAATTAAGGGGACTCTGCACCTTTTTTCTATTTTTTTACTTATTTAAGGGTTTTAAAATATTTTTTGTGTATATTATTATCAAGTGCTATTAAACACTAAAAAATTTTACCATGAAAAAAATGGCTAAATTTAACAAAATTTTAAGAATTAAATTTTTTCAAAAAGTTTTAATGACTTTCAAATTTTTTCTTCTTTTACAATTATCATTATTTGGATACCAAAGTTTTTTATTAGGCTTATAAGATTATGAGTAATAATTTTAGGGATCGATTTTTATAAAAAGAATTAGTTTTGGGAAAAAAAATTTAATGTGTGTGAATATCAATGGAAAAAGGCTTAAAAAACATAATTTCTACTACATTTTCTTTTATAAAATTTTTTCTATTCAAAATATTGAAAAATGGATCCCTAATTTTATTAAGCACATTGTAATAAACATACACACCCAAATTCCTGTTCATTGATAAATATCTGTAGACCATGATTTCATGAAAAAAACTCAAACTGAATAAACGCATTTTTAAGAATACCAATCAGTAAATAAATATCAAAACAATTTCTAAATTTTGTAATAATTTTTCAATATACTGTATAGATATATACCTTTAAAATAAAGCAATACAATACAATACAATTCAATTTCAAACATTAAACAAAAATATAAACTTTTAATAAAATGCCTGTCTGCGAGCCCAAAATTACGAAAAATGGGAAATATCATTATCTGACTTATTTTTGCAAGAAACATGTAGGAAATAAATGAAATGAAAGTGTACGTGAAATGTACAATAGAAAATTTAAAAGCTTTTATAAAATTAATTTGCTGCTTAAATCAATATCTAATATAAAATAAAGTAAAACAAGTTTAATCTAAAATGTACTATTTTTTAAAAACAGTTTTGTTTAAAATTGGCCTGCACCATAAGTCATTCCTTCTCTCTTCTTAGCTAATAACTCTTTTCTATGTATTGCTTTTTTAATAAGCTTAAGAGCCAGTTTATAACTGGTATTTTGACGACGTTTTCTAAATTGTTTTCGACAATCCAAGATGGTGGCAAGTTGTTTGGTAGAACCTCCAGTAGCTACACCTAATGCTTTCTGTGTTTCTACTATGGTACGTACTGTACCCTTATTGTATTCGCAGACAGCTTCTGTTACTGCCTGCTCAACACTTTAGTTTAAAAAAAATTTATTTTGGGCACTTTGCCCAAATCATGCTGTACAAACTTTCGTTTGCATTTTGTGTTCCACATCGAATGCATCTTTCTAACAATTCATTAGATGCAAATCTTTGATAAATAGGGAGAATTTTTGGCAGAAACTTTTCATTTATTGGTGGTCCTACACTTAATTTGATTGCTAGGTTTCTCACCATTAGCAATCGCAGATTGGTAGAAACACGAGTTTTCTCCTGCATGACACTTTGAATGTTGAGGTTTAGCATATGTAGAAATTCTATGCAACAATGTAGCATATATTGCTGTTTATTACCTTTTGGTAGTAAATGGTTAATTTTTTAATCGTTGCTTCTTTCAAACTACCATGAGCTTTACCACCTAAAGAAATACCTTAAGCACGACAGTCTTTCACAGTAGATCTCAAAGCTGTTTTTTATAACCGCTTAGGCTCCCTTCACACCAAATGAAACCGAGTCTGTAGCGATATTTCCAATTCACAGCGATTCTGAATGAACAGAGATTTGCCTTCACACCGCCACGGGTCAATCATTCTTCCATCAGTTGCTGTCGAACATGGATGCTGTTTTTAGACGATTAACGTTTCAAGCTATTAATTTTACAACTGCATCCTCATTCATTTACTTTCAAATTAAAATACTTAAAACAAAAAATATAGGAACGGTTTTATTTATTTTTTTATATTTTGCCTGTTAGTATCAAGTGTAATTATAGTCTGAAAAGTAATAAATATGCATTGTAATTATATTATAATGCAAACTTTTACAAATAATATATTTAATGTTTTTAAAAGGCATTTTAAATGTTGTGATATACTACAGCTTTTGTAGCATATAACTACTTTTTTGATTATGTATTTAAAAATGTTTTTCTAATACATTAATGAATTAAAAATTTTACATGCCATTTGCATTTTGTTTGTTTCGTATAACAAAATTTGAGATCTATGTAGTAATAAAATGGAATCTTTTTTAAAAAGTTAAAATTATCAACAATATTGGTGTTTTATTTTATTTTATCATTCTTATAAATATTTAATTTTTTTCTCTCCCAAAATTAAATTCTTATCAAACTGATCTCTAAAGCTATTTCAAACATCCTTCAGAATATTCCCCCCAAAAAAAAACACATTTTGCTTTAAAGTATTAAAAAGTAAAGAATAAAGTTTCCGAATTTCTAAAATTGAATTAAATAATACATGCAAAATTAATGCTATTATTTGCGCAAGATTAGCAGGGATAAAATACAGCCTACACACTCGGCGACAAGAACTAGAATTATTTTACATGATGAAAAAGAACACTATGAATACCAAAAATATAAGCGCCATCTATTGGCATATAAACAAACTCATGCTAACCCTAACAAGAAAATCATTATCTTCAAACACCTGAAATCAGTTTCTTTAATAGAAACTTTATGTGAAAAAATCTTTAATAACAAACAATAAAAATAAACACTGTTTGAATTCGCTTTTTCTTTAAGAAATAGCTCCCGGCGGCTGGTGATTGAGTGAAGAAAATCTGACCTGTGCAGAATCACGCGTAAGTCAGAATGACAGTGGATTGAACCGGTTTCGGTTGGTGTGAATGCGGGAAGCGAGTCTTCGCTTATTTAGCGGAAAATTACGAAGCCGAATCTTGGTCGATCAGATAAGTTTGATGCTGAATGAATCGGAGTCGTTTGGTGTGAAGGTTGTGTGCCTTACTGACATGATCGATATGTCGCAGGAAAATGTTGAAATTAGGGCTTTCATCAAATCCCTAAGGAAGATGATCAATTTACACAAGATGTTAAAGTAACGTCTCTCTTTGAGGTCTTTTCCCTGATATAAGTAAGTGATCGGATCAAATCCCCAAACTGTTTTAGTGAAATGAACAAGTCAGCATTTGTAGAGTTCTGTTTTTGTTAACACTCTTTTTCCCCCTCTCCTCGTCCGTCCCAGGTAGCGTCGGGCTTTTGACGATGCATCAAACAAAATGACCTAAATATGATTTTCTAGTTTTATTTAGTTATATTCTTTGCATTATTATCTTTCGATTGATTTATCACGTTTGTACGCCTGAAAGTTAGAAACTGGACAAAACTTCAATTTAAAAATATAAACAAACATATTACGGAAATCGACCGCACCCTCTTTATAGATAAAAAATCTTTTTGATAATAAATAAAGCTATTTCAAAAAGTGAAATAATAACTAAAAAAAAGTTGATACAAATAAAGCAGGATATTTTTGAAGTACTACGTTAATGTATAATTAAAAAAAAATGTTTGAAGTTCTAATACAAATATCCTTTAAAAGAATACCAGCTTTATTATCTAATTATTTGGTAAATTTAAAAGGGATAAATAATTTTTAATTCAAAATTTTTGGGAAAAAATTTCTCTACTTTTTAAAAATGCACCATATTTGCAAATTAACACTTTTTTTAACTCTTGAAATATTATTTCACTGAAACAGGTTAGGTTTTTCAAATCTCTCTCGCTTGCTTTCCTTAGGAAATTACCTTAAAAAGTTCTTTTTTAACATTTTGGGGAATTGATCATCTCCCTTTTGGATTTGATGAAACCTAATTTAATCATTTCCCTGCGACAATCATTTTCCTTTTTATCCCTGTCAGATCCATATACTTTTTCTCCAATAGGAAGTTTTTCAATCACCGCGGGTAAAACCCGATGTAACAAACGGTGATGTAGATCTTTTTTTAAAAAGGGAAATGCAGCTTCCATTTCCCTTGATGTAGATGGGGTTTATATCGCATTCCCTTTTGTCCTTCATACCCAGTAGCGCACACAAGAATTTTTCAAAGGGAGGGGGGGTGAAAGTTCACCATTTTGTATCATGCTTTTTGATTTTGTCGATTTTCAGGGAACAATAACAGTAAAAACTTATTGAAATTTAAAAATTAGCATTAATTAATAAATTAATCATTTAAAAAATATTTAATTAAATTTTTCGTATTTTATACTTAGAATTATAAAAAATCGGTAAAACAGGGTTTTTGGGGGGCCGGGCCCCCCTTTTTCGCCATGTTCATTTTCCCTATGCTGAATTGGGGACTTGACTCGCCAGTTTATTTTTTCCACTGAACTATGACGACACACCTTACTCATCACTTCAAAGTCAACTACATATCCGGTGAGCATATCTATAATACATTTTACACCGATGAGTGAGGTGACTACGAGTTAGCCACGTTCCATCAAAACTAACGCTTAGGTCTGTGATTTCAGCTCCATTTTTGTACGCATCTTTAATCTCTCGGTGGATTTTCGCAAATATGTTTTCAGATGCCAGAGTATATGCATTATCCAGCCGTCTCGCACACTTTCCATATGTAGATGATGAAAAAGGATCTATGTTCATCACGATATATACAAAATTTTTCTATTGCTGAATAACCTTTCCCAATGTGTGAAAAGGCTTGAGTTATTCTCAAATTCACATCATGGCTGGTAGGACCAGACTTTAGAGAAGTATTCACAACAGTTTTGTTTTCATCACAATTGCTACACAATAGTTTTAAATTGTATGAAAATCCAAACTTGACTCCAAGATCCAGTTTCAAAGTTTGTTTTTCACAATATTGGCACTTTGCACTTCGAAGTAGATTATTAACCTGGTTATTGATTGAATATTAACGTCGCACTGTTCAGCTACACGAGGGCTTTATTAACCTGGTTAAAGTCCACCAAAATATAATTTCATACAGCAGACGCGTTTACCACAGCGTTCAATTTTTCCAGGCGTACATTTGAAACTACTGGGTTTTCAAGCACTTTACAATCAGCATTCTCTTTACGCCATCGCTTTGAATTCATTTGTAAAGCACGTACTGAACGTTTCCTAAGAGGCATATTAGCGATAATAACTAATAAAATGAATTATGATTGAAGTAGTATTAAAAAATGCTGTTTTAGGTTTCTATGAAAAAAAAAAAAAGTAAACTAAAAAGCACACAGCAAGCGCGATTGGCAAAGCTTAAGTTCAGTTCAGTTCAATACAGTGGTAACACTACACTTAGAGCCTTGGCCAGCGCCTTATACTCCGAAAGAAATTGGATTATTTTCTTGAATTAGGATGCAACGATAGGTCGTGATTGCGCTGTACATCTGTAAACTTGGTTATCTTGTGCTTCAACAGCAGTTGGTGAAGATAGAGTATTTAGAATCTATTAGCTAATATTTTAGAATCTATTGGTTGATGTTGAAAATTCTTCAACTTTTTGAATATGCTCAATTGTTTTACAATTTGCTATTGATGAATAAGACCATTCACTATGGTTGGAGATAAAAAATTTTCAAAATTTTGCGTTGCGATTTGTATTTGTTTCAGGTTAAAACAAAATGTTCACTAGTTTCTGGTACTTGACAATCTGAACACAATGGAGAATCTGTTTAAAAAGAAAATAAATATCATTTAATGGTAATTTCTTAGCCCGCAACTTATTGATTAAAAATTCTGTATTTCAATTTTTTTGCTGCCTGTCTATTCCACTTTTCAAGATGACAAATATAAACATTATTTTTATGTCTTTTGCTCTTTTTCCATATTTCTTCGTTTTTATTTTGTGTTGTTTTTTGAAACATGTATGTAGATCTTTCCAAGGAATAATATTCCATGGTTCTGGAGAGGCTTTAGCTAATTTATCAACTTCTTCATTAATCTCTATTCCCTTGTGAGCTGGTACCCAAATGAATGTAATTGATTGAGCTATTTGGAGACATTCATGTAAAGTAGAACTTAATAGAAAATCCAAAACGATAATATTAAATTTAATATTTTGGATACTTTTTAGAACTGATAAGCTGTCCGTCAGGATGACATAGTTTTTTTGTTTCAGAAACCCAATTTTTTAACGCAGTCCATATGGCTATAGCTTCAGCTGTGAAAATTGACATCATTTCTTTCAGTATGAAATTTTGTCGAACTTTTTTCTTGGGGATCAAAATTCCTTTTGATGTTTGATTAGTATTTTTTTAACTATCTGTTGCTATTATGATATTGTTATTAAAGTTTGACTGAATGTAATCACATTAAACATATTTTGCACTATGACATCTGGAAGATCCTTGTTTTGAAATGGTAGTACATGAGTTAAGATGTGTTTATTTTGTGATTTTCATAGATTGGAGGAGGTGGGATCCACTTTAGAGATACAAAGTTCTTGGAGCAGGTTGATTGTCTTTTAAAAAATACTGATCTCTTTTTCTCTATATTTATAAAAAATATTATTTATATCCCAAAATAATTTTGCGTTCGGTGATCAGTCTTTTAATGCTATTTGTTTAGTTATAAATTTTTGGCAGAGGAAATTATGACGATTAACAATACTTCCATTCAGAGACTCTGCTTTTAATAAATCTAACGGGATGTTTCTTGGGAGACATAGGGCTAAACGTAAGGCAGCATTGTAAATCGGTTCTAGTTTCTGTCGCTATTGCTAGAAAAGGAAAAAAAGTTGACTTCCAAAGTCAAAGATAGAACGGATTGTGGCATTAATAATATTTAAAAGATGATCATAGATCTTGTTCCTATTTTCGGAGAAGATAAGGCTTTAATGGCATTTAAATATTTGAATCCTTTCTGACGTAGGTAATTAATATGATTCTTCCAGGTGATATTGGGGTCGAAGATTATACCCAGGATTTTAAGACTTTCTTTTGGGAATGGGTTTGCCATATTTTAAGTAAAGGAGGTATTGTGTTTTTTTTTCAAAAAAGTTGATTAGACTGTTTTTTTGGACTTTTTATTTTTACAAGGTAAATATTACTTAAAGATTCTTGCATTTCGCCTATTGTTTTATTTCAATTTAAAACCATTCTATAAGAAAATGTCGCGCAAACCAGAAGAGGGTTTTGGGGATTAATTTCAAAAACTGCCATATAAATCATAAATGGGAAAGGGGTTAAAGGTAAAACCCGAGGACATTCGATTATTTTAATGTTTTTTAAAAAATTGTTCCTCTTTTAATTTGAATTTTTCTCTGATATAAGAAGTTTTGATCCATCGAAGAATCTACCAGAGAATATCCAATTTTTTTAAATTTAGAAACGCCATTGGCCACCCGAGTCATATGTGCTTTAATATTTAATATCCAAAATAAAATTTTCCTTGCGTTCTTTAGCCAGTATAATATCATGTTGTAATTGTATTAACGTATTAATGCTGTTTGTGAGGGTAAAACCATGATGGTTAACATGAAAAATTTTATTTTAAAAAACTGAAATTAACATATTCTATGCAGAACTTTTTTCAATAGTTTCGAAAATTTTGAAGTAAGAGTTAAAGGGAGGTATGACGAAACCCCCGGGGTTTTTTGTGGGGTTTTTATAAAAGGTAGAATAATTGGAGAGTCCAATCTTTTGGAATTTACGGACCAACTGTAAATTAAAGGATTTAAGGAGAAGATTTATTGTTTTTGAAAGGAGAGGTTGATTTTTTGGGAGAAATTTTATCATGCCCTGATCGTTTTTTGATGAGATATTGCTATTTCTAATTATTTTAAAGAGAAAGGTTTATTAATATCTTGACTAGTCCGAATAAAATTTTTGGGAATACTATCGTTTTTTTTTTTCGTAATATTGAAAAAAAAAAAGTCTGCTTGGGATTGTTCGTTTGTTAGTATGGTTCCGTTTTTCCCAATAATATTAAATGAAGAACAGTTAGATTTGTTCTTTTTTTTGATTACCCGGGATTTTTTTAAAAAGAACTGTAGGAGAAGAGTTTTTTTCACATGTCTTGTCCCAAAAATTTTTCTTTACATGTTTTTGATTTTCCTGTTTTGCGCTTTTTCTTTTATTTTGTCCAGTCCCCTTTTTTAAGGTTTTTTTTGTTTTATTAAGGAGTTTTATTATTATTTTTTTTTTAAAAGCCCGCATGTTGCTGTCCAATGGAGCTTTTGAACGACTGTTTTTTTTTTTTTTTGTTTTTTTCCTTTTCTTGAGATGATTTGAGTTTTTTTAATTTCTTCTAAAATATATTTATATTTTCATTAAAAATTTTTAACTTTTTTGAATAATTGATAAATTTGTTCCAATTTGTTTTTTTTTTAAAAAATTATTTGGCTGAGCTGTTTGTTTTTTGTATTTAAGATTTGGGGAAGGGTCATTTCCAAACTTATCGGTTTTTTTGGACCAGGATAAATCAAAATTTTTAAAATTTTATAGATTATAAAAAAAAAAGGGAGAAAAATTTCGATGAAGGGAGATAATTTGGGACTTTTATCGTTTTCATAAAGCATTTTCTAATCCAATCAAAAATCTTTTTCGAAGCTTTGGGAATGTTTTGATCCCTATCTCATAAAATGCGCGTTAAAATTTCCCCAATATCAAACTGTGAACAAATATGATGCTTTTTTGATAAATTGTTTTTAAGACCCCGGGGGGTGTGTTTTTATTAAAATTTTATAGGGAAATGTATTTTTTTTAATTTTACTATTAAAAAGTTTTAAGTCTTTAATTTTTAAATATTTTAAAAGCGCAATATCTTTGTTTAAAACCCTATCTTAAACCCCTTTTTCCCTTTTCTAATTTCTATCAATTTATATTCTTTTCGGGGGAATTTGGAAAAAGTCATTTTATGTCCGTTTATTGAATTATTAAAAAACTTGTTTTTTAAAAATTGGCGCGAAAAGAATATCTGACCCCTTTGTTTTTAATTTCCCCGGGATTCCAATGGATTATATTCATGATTTAAAGGGGAAAGGGGAATACTACGAATTGTTTTTAAAAGTCCAAAAAAAGGCTGTTTTTTATTTATTTTTAGCGAAAATTTGAAAATTTGTTTGTTTTTAAATTTTTTTTTTTTAACTACTACGCTTTTTTTGTATTTCCTCACTGTTCTGATATTTTTCGAGTCTTTTGTTTTTCATTGCTTTCTATTTATTAGAAATCATTTTTGGGAAATTTTTATATTGATGCAACCTTTTCGGGGATTCCTGGTGTTAATTAAGAAAAAAAAAACTCAAATTTATTTGTGCTACCACGGTATTTCAGTTCTGTCATGAAGGTGAATTATTTTTCTAATTTTTTCAAATATGTTAGTGTTTTCTTCCCAAAATTTCAGTTCTAATTTTTAAATTATTTTCAAGATTTTCATTTTTTTTGTTTGATTATTTTGTTTTGGCGAAGAGGTTTTTCTTTGCCTTTTTTTTTAAAAATTTTTTTTAATTTTTTTTTTTTATTTTTTAAATTTTGATTCAACTTCCTCTTGATATTTTTTCAATTTTGGCTTCGGCTCTTTTTTTCCAAAAGAGCTCATTTTTATTTTTTTTTCTTTACACCTTTTCGGGTGGTTTAAGGGCAAAATTTGGGATTTTTTCGGCCGCAAAATTTTTTAATGTGTTGAAATTTCCAACAGTTTTTCATTGTTTAGGTTTTTCAAAGTCAAGATTATTTTAAAATTTCAAGCCCTTTGGGAAATCTTTTTGGGAATACTGCATCCAAATGGGTAACTTTAATTGTTTTATAGGTTTGAATCCAGATTCTGTTTTTTTTTGGAAAAAGGAAACAAAAAAAGATAATTTTTTTTTCAATTTTTATTTTTTTTTTCTATTGTATATTCTGTGTCTATTCCCCGTAATATGTGGGAACTACGGTTTAGGGCCCAAAAGACAATCTTGTATTTATTTTAACCAAATTTTTTTAATTTTAATGCTTTTTGGGGGTCCTGCAACTATTTGTTTTGATTATAATCTCGCCGTTTCTTTTTTTGTTATACTGGGAAAATTTTTAATTGGAACGCCATTATTATTTCTTTTTTTGTAAGTGGGTTACCACTCTGAAAGTTATTTTTGATTTTAAGAAAATTGTAATATTCGACTCTTTTTGTTTTGCTTTTCTCAAAACTGGCTAACAATTCCATATCTGTTAAATTACATCTATATTTATTTACTGACAAGACTGTACTTATACTTTCTACCTCCATTTTATTTACTGGATGAGGGTAATCACCCATTTTACCACCATTAAATAAAATATCGAAATGTTTTTGTCGGATTGTTTTTCTTTTTGAATGTTTTTTTCGGTACATGTATATATATATATCTAGGCTTTCCTCATACTGTTTTTATAACTTATATATATTTATATGTTTAATCAAACGTTCAGAAAAAAGCAATCGTTTCAATAGCTATCTGTAAATTTTTCTTTCATTTATTACTAAGAGAAATTTGATTTTAATAAATTATATATATATATATATATATAATGTATTTTTTAAGAAGGATTATATTTCTATTATTTCATTACTAAATTAATTCTTTGTTAATTAAAAAGTACATCGTCTATTATTTTGGATCAAAATAATGTAGAAAGCTTATTTTTACGAATTGTTAAAAAATACTCAAATTTTAAATATTTAATAACTACTTATCAAATTCAAATTTTTTATAACTTCATTTATAAAAATAATTTCATGAATTGGAAAAATAATTTACTTCGTCACGATGCAGTATTTTTTTTTTTTACAAAATAACGATACTTTACGTATTTTATGTTTTTTTCAAAAATGAATCAATATCGATGCGTTTATATGAAAATGATTTTTAAAAAACTCAAACTTTGATCTCTTAGAGTTCGTGATTTAAAAAATAAATTGCCGGAAAGTTTTTTACGAATTTTTAAAAAATACTCAAATTTTAAATATTTAATAACTACTTATTAAATTCAAATTCTTTATAACTTCTTCATTTATAAAAATAATTGTATGAAACTTTTTTTCCCGTGTATCGAACATTTCAACAAAAAAATGCTCACGATTTTAATGCAATATTTAAAATAGTTGTGAAACTTTGTAATTATAAAAATTACTTTTTTCAACATACTGTGACGGGCTCACGCGTCTTTTCTTTAACATAACCTCTGGGTTCTTTGGTGGCCAAGATTAATGGCAACTCTTTTCCAACCAAAACCCAAGAAGCGAAATGTGAACAAGAAATGCAAATAAGATAGCTTTTGAAATAACAGAAGTTTCAGTAAGTGAGATGGCAATTTTGGGGAATGGTATGTGTGATAGAGAATAGTGTGAATTGACAGCCAATCGTGAAGTTACCTGGAAAACCATCCATCAATACAAGGTGCATACTCCTGCACGCGCGTCTAGACGTTTTCACATAAAGATTTAATCTAAGTTTGGATTAAGGTAGGACTGATTATTTGATATTAGGACTTGTTATATATTATTAGAAGTGAGAGTAGGCGGATAAAATAATTATAACTTAGAGAAAGTGGTCTAAATTACGCGATTCGGTTTAACTATCGTATGTTTGTTCATTATATATTCTCGCTTAATTAAATTTATCTAAATTGTTAGACATTTAAGTTCTATTCTTAATAAAGTCATATTAAGAATTTAAAATGTCTAATCCTTTTGCAAATCCTACACCTCTAGCTCACGTTTACAATCAAAGATTCGGTCACCATAGGGGGGCGGTATCACAATACAACTAATTTATAAGATACATTTTCCTTTCTGGGGCCTAAATAGTTGCAAAGTGAGTGAGTGAATATTAAAGTCCCACTCTTCACTTACTCGAGAGCTCCGATAGCGAGAGGGGAAGGGAAATTTCTATGACAATATATTATGCATTTAAAAATGTTCGTGCAACGCTGGGGAAATAAACCTGTCTGACAAAAGAAAAATTTCGGAAACAGGGAATTTTAAGTTATACACTCGGTAAAAGGCCGAGTAACGCTGGATGAAGCGGAGGAGGGGGGGTCATTTTTAAAAGAGTTTTAGAAGTGCTGATTTTGTGAAATAAAGGGAAAATTTTTATAAAAGTAGAGAAAGCCCGTGCAACGCCTTGAGGTACTTCTGAGTTATACACTCGGTAAAAGGCCGGGCTAAGCAGATGATGTAAAAAGAACAAAGTAATTTTGAAAAAGAATGTATTAGAAGTGCTGGTTTTTGAAGGGAAGGGATAATTTATAAAAGTAGAGAAAGCCCGTGCACAACGCTTTGCCATGCAGCTTATAAAAGTTTAAAAAGTGTTGTGAAATAAAACTATAATATATAAAGAAAATCTTCAGTTTAGATGAATAGGTTGAGCTTTAGATACTTGTAAGTATAGAAACTTCATAGAGAACGTGAATCTATTTTGCATACATATTTATTTCTTGATTTTCTTATTGTGACTTGTGGAACCCCTGAGTATGCCTTATGGAACTCCAGGGGTCACAGTTTGAAGATCACTGTAGTCTACACCATTCAGAAAAATAAGAATGGAATTGTACGATATGCTGGAACTAGTTTGTTATCCGGGGTAATTACGCCTAGCACTGCTGGCGCGATAAAAATCGTGCCTATAACAGCGTTTGCTGTTTTTGGAATGGAATCCAAGATGGCGGCGTCCGTTTATGAATCGGAACGGAAAAATAATTTGAAAAGAATGATTTCCGACGATTTTTGATTTTAGCAAAGAATAATGTTGATAAAAATTGTAACAATTAGTAGTAAAATAGTGTACTTAGCTTTAATGGATGTGGTCAAAAGTATGGAATACGATGAATACCGGGATATTTTTTTACACACACACAAAAAGGAATATGAGGGCTACCGAAAGTCCGAAAGGTCGTTTATTAAAGTAAAATATAACAAATGCATTTTTGGAACTGGATATAATATGCAAAAGGAAGTGTTAAAAATTCCAAAAAAAAGAAGGTGCAATGCTGGTGGTTGAAAATGTTACGAAAGGGTTATGAATTTGATTCCGTGACTCCCCCTCCCGAAACGATTCTCCATTCAGCCCAATTAATATTTCGAAAAGGTCAAGAAATTTAACGAATGGGTCCTCTTTGAGAGCGAAACAAATTTTCCTCTGAACATGTACCAGGCGATATATCCTTCAAATCTTCCTCTCCGATCGTATTCAGGCAAAGAAGCTTTGAAGCGACGCCAGTAACTTTGATAGTATTAGTATGAGCGCCGGTCTCGGAATCAACGAATTCGAGCGAATGGTTAACTGTAAGGTGATGGTAGCCTCTTTCGCTCAACCTTTGGTAAGATTTCCAGCAGTCAGATATAACAGTTATTCCTGGTTCGATCCATGATTCAATAAGGCCGAGAAGTGTTTCTGCCGTCCTGTCGTGAACTGCAACCAGGAAGCAGCGTCCCGTCTCGCGTTCTACGCCGCCGAAAACCCACTGTCCCTGCACGAAATGACCCTTATTCTATTTTCTTTTCCCAATTTTACTCTCGTCAATTTCAACCGTTTTACTCCCCCCCCCCCAATTTTTTCTGTGTTAACAACAATATGTTCAATTAACACATCGGACGCATTGCTGCGGCAATCGACAACAGCCTGCGAATAAATCCCGAGCTCCTTATGAATTTGAGCGAACGAGGAACGTCTGAAGAATTCATAAATCAAAAGCAGACTGGTTGAAATCGGCAATATTTGCTACCTGAAAAAAAAAGAATTGAATCGTATAGATTTCTTATTGCAGCAGCGCGAATTTCCGCAGCGAAAGATGCGACCGTCAAATTTTCTGGATGTATCCGGAGCAACCTTCATGTCACGGCCACATTCATCGCATTGGACCGCGTTCGAAATCATTGAAATCTTCGAAAGGAACGAGAAAAGAAAATCATTATTTTTTAAAAATAAAGTTGACCAAAAGTGTGAATCCAGAACACCTTTTGGACCGAAGAAATTGAAAGAAGAGCACTTATATTCCTTGGAAAAAAAAATTCTGGTACTCACCGATAACTGTGTAAATATCCATTTTCCGGAGAAGCACAAAAAAGTAGAGAACAGCAGCAGGTTATGAAGGAATGGATTGAAAATGATTGCATTTTTAAAGTATTTGAATTAAAATCGTCTAAAATGCAGAGTTTTACCGCGCAATAAAAAGAAACCAATAAGAATGACGTATTTAGAATTAAAATCGTCTGGAATTAACAGGATTAGCGCGTGCAAAAAAAAAAAAACCAATTAGAATAAACTATAAGAAACGTCATCTCCATGGCAACCACATCACCAAATGAAAGAAATTTCAAGGCAACCATATTGCAATTTTATCGCCCATGTTGGCGAACTTAAACAACAACTTTGCACTATTACCCCGGATATCAAACTCACACCAATATGCTCAAAGGGATTTGCTTTCTAATTTATTTAAAAGGTCACATGCATTCTCACAAAGATGACAGGAATTTTAATTGAAATGACTGTGTTTTAACTTTTAAATGCAAAGGTGACCTGAAACTTCATAGTCTAATCCATACAGGGAAATACAGACATAAGTGTGAAGAGTGCTTTAAAGGATTTACCTTGACATCGAAATTTCAAAATCACAAGCAACGCTGTCATTCGAGCAAAGATGTTGCAATCGGTATAATAGGGAAAAAAATGAAAATGTAAGGTGTGTTGCCAAGAATTTGAAAATGTACGCGAAAGAGAAAGCCATCCATGTTTTTCCTTAAAACGGAGATACTCAACTTGTGCCCTGGTCAGAGCTTATTGCACTAAAAACTTCAATTATTTAAGAACAATGTATTAAAAATTTAGATCGAAATTCTATCAAACAAACAAATAAATACACCCTTCAAAATAAGTATTCGACATGCAACGATTTCTGCGAATATGGACTTTAAACACCTTACTATGCAAAAACAACGAAACTATGTTTTGTTATTTGTTGCATATAACAGTTCAGTTTCTAATGCAGAAGGTTTTTCTGTTTAAAAAAACAAACCTAAGCAAAAAAATCCCCTTTATAATTTTCATAAGTAGTTTGGCAAGGAGAAAAAGGATTTGACATAGGGGGCTTTGATAAATTTTTATACCGAGAAGAGAAATTACGGTTAAGTGTGGTTGCAAAGTTTTGTAATTCAAATCATTTTAACTATTTCTCACGGCATTTATGTAGAAAGATTTAAAAGAAGTGAGCAAGATGGGCCAAAAACAAGGAGTTAAGAATTTAATCATAATCCACTTTAAAAACGGTTTAACTGAAAACAAAATTTCTGCTATCGTAAATAGGCCAAGAACAAGTATAAATTATGTAGTTAAAAAGTATAGAGCAAAAATCGGTTGATAACAAGCCAAGATCTGGTCGACCAAAAATATTTTCCGAAGTGGCTGATTGATTGATTGGTTGAATATTAACGTCGCACTGTTCAGCTACACGAGGGCTTTTGGCGACGGACCACGTAATTTTGAACCATGGTCAAGTGACGTGGACGACACCTGAGGTGGCACCCCCCTCTCCTAACTACCACACCACACCAACGGAAAAATAGAACTTTCCGAAGTGGCGGAGCGATGGCTTGTACGTGAAATTAAAAAGGAACCCAAAACCAATGCATCAAATTTGGCAAAAGTTACCTAGGATTATTTGAACATAGATTTACGCCCCAAACTGTTAGAAATTACCTGCATCATAACGGATTTAAGGCTAGAACTGCTCGAAAGAAGCCATATATATCTAAAAAGAACTGAGTGCAAAGACTAGAATTTGTTTGAAAATATGCAAACAAACCAGTAGAATTCTGGAACAAAGTAATTTTTGCAGACGACAGCAAATTTAATCTTTTTGGATGCGATGCCAAAATTATAGTGTACAGAAAACGCAATGCTGAGTTGGAAGAACGAAGTATGGTGTCCACTGTAAAGCATGGAGGAGGAGGTATAATGGTTTGGGGTGTATGGCGGCTTCAGGAGTGGGTAATATTGTCGTAATTAACGACATAATGGACCATCTGTATTACATACAGATTTTAAAAGAAAATTTACGTGCCAGTGCTGAAAAACTGAGAATCGAGGACTACCAGGTTTACCAAGACCATGACACCAAACACTCCGCTCAAAATACAAGGCATTGGCTGCAATGCAACTGCCCCAAAGTTATAAAAACACCCGCCCAAAGTCCAGACCTTAACCTAATTGAGCACCTGTGGAGCATATTGGAAAAAAGATTAAGATAGTGGTATTTTTCGAACAAACGTCAAATGGAGGAGAACCTTAGAGAGGAATGGCCAAAAATTGATCAAAAGGTGACAGAAAATTTGGTTAAATCAATACCACAGCGTTTAAAAGAAGTCATTCGTCGGAAAGGAAGAGCTTGTGGTAGACAGTATGATTAATGAACGAGGCAATGATTAAAGATTATTACTTGCCTTTATTCACATGTTCGGTAACTGCTCTCGGAGGGACGCGTATGCTGCCAGGGGAGTGTGAAGTCGGAATGAATTCAAGGGGGCGCTGTAGTTGAAGAGCTAACGCATGCTCAGATTGCATCTTAGGTGCCTGCGCGAGTAAGCACTACTTGCAATTGCTGGAGGTCATGCGCATACGCAGATCGCAATGAAAAGCTTATGAGAGTGAGGAGTTGAGAAACTCTACAAGCTACTAGATATTAGTTTAATATTAATTGTACCATTTTCATTTGTTTTTATGTCTTGTCGAAAATTTTTCATGCTTGTATAACTGCCTTTGAATGTAATAATGGTGATTTTGTTAATTTATTACATTTTAATGTATTTCAAAAGATGCTGCATTTAATACTTAATGATTTTTGGCTTAAAATGAATACAAATTGTTTTGTTTTTTCATACAGTTTTTATTTATTAATTCAATATACGCAGAACTCTTCACATGTCGAATACTTATTTTGGCCGCTGTATATCAATTTTGCTCTCCATGTTGTGCGGGTTCGATTTTCAAGATATTTTTTCTATTTGTAACTGTAATCAGAAATAACAGCGGAGTAGAGGTAGTGTGTTTATACTGTACTGGTGTAGCGACCATTTTAGTCTCCCTTCACACCAAACGATTCCGAATTTGTCGGATCATTCCAATCCACAGCCATTCTGAATGAACCAAGATTTGCCTTCACATATCCAAGGAGGTCAATACGGGTAAATCATTCTTCCATCAGTTGCTGTCGAACATGAATGCTGTTTTTAATGTTTTAAAACGATTAAGGTAACAAGCTATTAATTTCACAACTGTATCCTTATTCGTTTATTTTCAAATTGAAATACATAAAGCAAAATTATAAGAAAGGTTTTATTTTTATATATATTTTCCCTGTTAGTACCTAGTGTAATTATAGTCTAAAAATCAGTCACAAATAATAAATTTGTATTGTAATTATATTATAATGCAAACTTTTACAAGTAATATATCTAATGTTTTTAAAATGCATTTCAAATGTTGTCATACACTACAGCTTTTTAGCATATAACAACTATTTTTTTGATTATGTATTAAAAAGGGTTTTCTTATACATTAATGAATTAAAAAAAAATTTACATGCTTTTAACATTTTATTTATTTCATCTGACATATATCAAATTTGAGATCTATGTAGTAGTAAAATAGAACCTTTTTAAAAAATTAAAATTATCGACAATATTGGTGTTTTATTTTATTTTAGCATTCTTATAATTATTTAATTTTTTCTCTCCAAAATTAAATAAATTCTTATCAAATTGATCTCTGAAGCTATTTTAAACATCCTTCATAATATCCCCCAAAAAGAACACATTTTGCTTTAAAGTATTATTAAGTATAGAATAAAGTTTTCAAATTTCTAAAATTGAATAAAATAATACAAGCAAGATTAAATTTATTATTTATGCAACATTAACAGGGATAAAATACAGCCTGCACACTCGGTGACAAGAGCTAGCTATTTTACATAATGAAATAGAATATTATGAATACCAAAAATATAAGCGTCATCTATTGGCATAAAAACAAACTCATGTTAACCCTAACTATAAAATCATTGTCTTCAAACATCTGAAATAAGTTTCTTTACTAGAAACTTGATGTGATATATAATCACTAATAACATAAAAACAATAAAAATCAACTCTGTTTATTTGAATTAACTTTTTCTTTAATCCTTTATCGACCGACGGTACTCATAAGTACCACTCACTTTAAAATTACATAAAATAACCATTTTTACGAATATTCTGACGATACTTAACAGGAATATTCTTTGAAATTCTCTCTTCCAAGGTATATGGTAGCAGAGACTCTATGATGAGTATTTTAGCGGGGAAGGCAAAATAATTTCATAGTAGTAATTGCGTTTTTACCTGACGGCGTTTTCAGTGGATTGCGAGGGCTGCGGTAGCCCAGTGGTTAAGGTATCGGACCATGGCAGGCATGTCATGAGTTCGAGCCCAATACCACTAAAGACCCGCCGTGTAGGGCAGCGATGCACGTTAAATCTGTCGAGAGCTGAAATGTCCTCCCGTTGGTGTGGTGTGGTAGTTAGAGAGGGGTGCCAGCTCAGGTGTCGTCCACGTCACTTGACCATGGTTCAAAATTACGTGGTCCGTCGCCAAAAGCCCTCGTGTAGCTGAATAGTGCGACGTTAATATTCACTCAAACTCAAACTCAGTGGATTGCGAAGATTATCATTTTTGTCCCGGAAAAATAGTTAATGTCAAAACTTAAGTGTCTTATTTTTTTGTATGTTAATGAAGACCTTATAAAACGATTTGACAATTTATTTTAAGTGAACAGTGTATATAATTAATTATACAGTCGAATATGTTTGACTAATTAGCTTTAACGGATTAAATTTCCCAAAGTTGAGTATTTTGTTTATGTATATCCCTTAATTTTCAATGTAGTGATAAAAAAAAATATTGTATGAATAAAACTGCAGCAAATCATAATGCGGTCGATAAAGGGTTAAGAGTTTGCTTCCGGCTGCTGGTGAATGATTGAAGAAAATCTGACCTGCTGAATCACGTGGGGATGAGATTCTTGACGGATAGAACCGGATTCGTTGGTGTGAAGGCAGGAAGTGAATCTTGGCTTATTTGAGTGAGAAATTACGAAGCCGAATCCTGGTCGATCAGATAAGGTTGATGGTGAATGAATCGGAATCGTTTGGTGGAGGGAGCTTTATGGGTGAAACTGAGTATTATTTAAAAAAATCTGAAGAAAATAGGGTGTTTTCAAGACGATTGGGAAGTTGTTTATTTTATAGAGAAAAAAAAAAGGATCAACAATATTTATTTGGTTTGTCGCGAAAGTGTTATACTTAAAAAAATAATATTGCTCGTAATTTTACCACTAAACACAAATTTTTTGTCGGTTAATGAACAATGCATTAGGTTGGGATAAAAAAACAAATAGCAGTTCTTATTCTTTTGGTGCCTGGTACATCGTCTTTTATATTTCTGTAAAAGTTTTGTAGTTTCACGATGTTTTTCTCAATGAAGTTTCCCTGTTTAGGCTTACCAGGTCACTTTCATTCCAAATATGGTTCAATAAGTTCTTTTTTTCAGTTGTGACATCAGATTTATGTTATTTTCTACAAAATATTAAAAGGTCTTTAGTCGCCTTAATTCCGTATGGAAACAAAAGTTATTTGCGACATTCACTAATTGATCGACTCTATATCTTTAGGGTAGCATGCACCTCCATGACTCCAAGATATTCTATCAAAATATTGTTGTCCCACAAAAAAGCCTGTTCTTTTTGCCATATGGATGGAGACTAGACTGCTAAAGGTTAGCAGTGATTGATTAACGTGAAGTTAGGCGAGAGCACTTCGTAGCTTATTTGATTAATATTAAGATTGACGATTTGATTAATTAATAGTTAAACTAGATTAGGTCGATTTGAATTAGAAGGTGTATTGCCTGGACGTAAGTGATCGGATTTATTGTTTATTCTTCTAGTATCTTGTCTACCTCGCTCTATTGCTCCCATATTTAACAATTGGTGCATTTCTTAGTTTGGGCTGTTGAGTTTGTGTCTTTGTTGAGAATTGTTAATAAATAGAGTTGCATTGACTATGGCTAATCTTCCTTCTAACTCTCTCACATTAATGGATGTAACACTGACTGTCCATTACAGACAGACAGACCTAACAGTAGAATCTCAGTACTGCAGTTTTTTTCATCCAAAGTTGGTACAGTTTCAAATGATTCCTTGCGCATCATTTATTACTTTCAGATAATATCTTTCTTTGGTATGATGATTTTTTGTATTTCTACATATATTTGGCTGCTACAAGATCAATTCTCATTAGTTTTATCAACCAATAAAATTTAAAAGGATTTTTATACCTTCACACATGCAAAGGGTTATTTCTTTTAGTAAAATCAGTAAGTGTTGAAATAAATTTGAAACACAAAAATGCACACGGAAGTCTGAATGAATCATCAACTAATAATACTGGTTTCAGTCTGAAATACAATTAAAACTCTTTTTTATTATTCGGCCTTGTATGAATTAATATTCGAAATAAATTATCAAAATGCAAGACAAGGTTCGTTTGTACGACAGTAAGTAGACTGTAAACATGGATGAAAGGCAATCGAAACTATAACTCAGTAAAAAATGCATAAAACCGATTTTTTTTGTGCGTCTGTTTATGGGGAGGTAATATAAAGTTTACCTGTTTTCGTTACCAGTGATAATATGCTTCACAGATAGATCGTTTTCTTGACGCTTGAAATGTAAATCATAGACGTCAAGAGGACGGCACAAATTTCTTTCCGTGAGAACATGAAGAACCCATATGCCGAGCTTTGAGGTTAAACCTAGACCTTTCAAGTGGTCAGGAACAGTTAAATTCGATAAATTTAACCTCTCAATGATCTCACGAATTGTTATTCGCCTGTTTCAACAACTACTGGCTGTATTATGTCTTTATCAGCTTCAACTGGCCTTCCAGAACGTGGTGCATCTTCAACATCAAAATTGCTGGATTGAAATTTTGCAAACCAGTTTTGGCACTGGCGTCCGTCAATAAATACATCTTCTCCATACACATTGGCTAATATTTTTCTTGCTTGAACAACATTTTTATCGCTTCGACAGTAAAGAAAGGAAAATATAACAAAAATGCTGCTTTTTACTCTTTTGAAAGGGCGCCAGCCGAAAACTACTACATAGAATCAATTGGACTTTTTCACCAACAAGAGTTGCTGTATCAGCTCTCAAAAGGTATAATGATTATACGATTTAAGTGTGAAAAATACAATTAGTTTCTCTGTTGAGAAAAAACGAAATTACTTTCCGAAAAACCCAATAGATGAATAAAAAAGGAGCGATGTTCAAGCACTTTTGTATAGACAATTATCAAATCAGTTTTTTCTTGATTATTTATTTGAGTTCATTTACTAACTCTTCATTTTCTTTCTTCGTTGAATAGTACAAGTAATTATAATATACATTTATCAAAAATTCTTTAAAGTATATTCATCTTCCTTTCATGTCGGGGATATCTAGTTGGCCCCAGAAGATCTCCCAATGGAACTGATTTACATAGTCAGAATGTATTAAAACACACATTTCTGAAACAACAAAATCCAAAATAGATTAGCCAATATCCGCCCTCTTCGCTGGGTATTTCATGATGATATATGAATTTATAGTGTTTATATATATACCCACTGCTGACCAAAATTGTGGACACTTGAAAATTGTTTTATTTTTTAAGTTTGTATGCTTAGAGAAAATTCTACGTTGCACAAAATGCAGAGTCTTTTATATCATTTTAGAGAAAATTTAATACTGAATTCAATACAAACAAGTATTATAAAAAAAAATTAAAGTCAATTCCTACTTTGATCAACAAAGAAAATTTTTACTTTAGTTACTTTTAATTATATAATTACAATTAATATAAATATGTATATGCATATGTCAGAATCACAATATCAAGTAGCAAAATGGAAAGCGAATTTCCTTGCAATAATCAATGTCTACTGTCGTCTTCAATTGCCTTCATTCGGAACAAATTTAATTTTTTTATCCCATATAAAACTAAAATGAATTAAATTTAATTTTTCAATTAATATTTTAAAAAACTGTATTAACGTCAAGTGTTAACCACTACAAGTTTAAAAGAATGTATTTGAAATTGAGTGGATGAATAAAAAGTATTTTTTTAAAAAATTTGAATAAGATATATATACAGTAGAACGTAGTTTATCCGAATCAATTGGAACCGCACACCGTTCCGATACGCGATTGTTCGGATAACCGAATGCGGTCCATGAAGTATATGAAACCGGACACTATACGAATATTGAAAATCCTCACATACGGGAAATGTGCTTGAAGAAAAAGCAAAATGTCGCAATTTTACCTTTATTATGGAAAAGAATCACTTATTTTTCGCTGTACCATTGTACACCTTCGTTTTTTCGCTGCAAGGTCTCTGATTTTGAGCATCAACAGTTGAGTAGGACAGCACTCTGTTGTTCGTACCACTCCACAGATGTCTCTAACGCTGAAAACGCGTCAGCATTTGATGAACCCTTGCTACTTTCATTGTTGTTGTTGTCCTCGTCTTCATCCGTTTCATCGTCGACAGGGTCGGATTCTTCTTGCACGGAAGTCAAGTGATAACCACAAGTAGAGTGCACGATCAAGAACAACATCATTTGCTTCCCTCATGGTTTTCCTTTTCTCCGAGCCATCTTCTGAATCAAGTTTTGATACAAAATTTAAAATGGTTTCTCGGCTTTTTTATGTCAGAAATTGCCGACTTTCCAACATTATAAAACTGTGCTAGAGACACTCCACTTTCGGGTTCACTATTTTAAGTTTTGTCTCTATATTCAAGACCTTGCGCTTCCGTTTTGAATTCGAAGCAATAGTAGCTCAGAACTCAACAAAAGAGCACGTATTCACCCCCTCACTCGGAAACAAACTGACCTAATATTTCGCGCAGATGTTTACCAAATCACATAACTGAAATTCCCCAAATATCCCTGACCTTGGGTTTTCCCGTCACTTTTGATCTCACGCGAAACAACTGTTGAGCATTGCACTATTCGAAAACGTATTCATATACAGTACATGTAGTTGAGAAAAACAACTGGTCCGGATATTTCACGCTCCGGATAAACGACGTTGTACTGTATATATATGAAAGAAATTTGTATAATATATCAAACACCAGAAATAATAGATAATGAACATAACAAGAAATAACGTAAAAAAATATAAAAGCAAAACATGAAGATCGAATTTATAGAAAAATACAAAAAAGGAACTATAAAAAAGAACCTAGCGAGTCAGAAAGCAATTTCGGACTTAGGACCGAATAAGTGGGATTAAACTAGTTTGAAGGGCCAACCTTCCCCTTTAACTCGGTAGGCAAAAAAAAAAACTAAAAAAACAAAGTAAAAAAAAAAACAAAATTGAAGTATTAAAAACTTTTAGAAAGTATTATAAAACCCATATATATATATATATATATATATATATATATATATATATATATATATATATATATATATATATATATATATATATATATATATAGGAAAGAGAGTGAACAGGTGGAAAGAATTAAAAAAATTAAATTCAAATATTTGCAATGCAAAAAAAGTTATGCTGCAATAACTATCAGTATACATTAGATACTAATGATAGCAGTGGGTTATCAGTTCTTAGAGGGCTAGCCTTGTGACGAATCTATCTGCGTACTTCATTAATCCTCTTGGGAAATCTTTGGTCTATCAAGTCGCGTTTATTTACAGCCAATCCTTTGAAGAAGAATACCTGATTATTCAAATTAGGTCTACTATATATAGTCTAGGTTTTCTAGCTAGAGAAAGAAAGTGAGAAGATAGGACTGATTGCTACTGATCAGGTATTATTCAAGTTTACAGTCTTATTTCATATATTGGATAGGTGAAAGGATTAAAGTGACGATTGGTCACTAGAGTTCAATAAATTGGTATAGATTTGCTCCTGAAATATGAAGATCGATAATTATAGTTTTCTCATAATTCATGCATCTTGCTGTTAATCCACATATTGCTTACATTGAGAACATCTCTTCTCGTTGAAATTACTTGAATCAGTGTTGCTATTTGGGAGATCAATAAATAGATTGTTTTTGAATATGGCTAGTGTTTCTTCTCTTCCTCCCACGCTTTTAGGCGGGCAAGAGAATGGATCTATTCCCTCACAGCCTTTACTTTTTATCACTGCTTTACATCGATGTTTCATTAAGGTGAAAATAGTTTTAAGCTCTTCCTTCATTATTATATCATACTGGTAAAAAATAATTACATCCTCAATTTGTTCCCTTTTATTTCATGGGTACCTCATTCGGACAAGAGTTTTCGAACGATGCCACAAGTTTTTTTTATAGAATTAAGGTCAGAATAACAGTTTAATGATATTAGAATGATACCAGTCTTTCGATTACTTTACTGAGTGCAAGGAGCAGAATCTTGCTGAAAAATAGATGAAGCATTGTTGGTAAATATATCCCTGATGGAAGGTAGAAGTTTGGGCTCTGGAATGGTGCCAATGTATTTTCTTGCATTCACCCATCGATTTGAAGGCGACCGATATCATCTGCTGATATGCATGACTAAATAATAAAGCTATGTGGGTACTTCACAGTTGCCTGGATGCAGTCAGGATATAGCATTTCTCCTATTCTCCGTTCTACGTATTTTCGGCCATCACTACCGAATTACGATATCTTAATTTCCTCACTCCATACAACTTGTGACCACTAATCATTTGTCCAATTAATGCATTCCTTTAACCACTGTAGTCTTTTTCAGTATTGCTGTAAATTGAAATACGGCTTTTTTCATGGAATTCTACCTTTTAGTCTAACATCTGCTAATCCCCTGATTGTTTTTGAACTGACAGAAACACCAGTATCATTCAGATAATTTCTGATGATCGTTGATGGCATTATTTTATCTTGGAGACATAGTATATTTGTTCTGTCATCAACAGATATGATACACCTTTTTCGGCCTTTGACTGCTTTTTTGTTTATTAAATTTGTCCCAAAACATTTTTCCCAACGAAAGGGGCAAAAAATTTTTAAAAAAAATTTAAAAACTCAGAAAATGTAATTGGGATTGATTTAATTAATAAACTAGATTTCAACAATTGTTAAAAAAAAGCAAGCACACTCGTATCCCAACTACTAAATATAATGTATGGTTAGGTGATGCTTGAATCACAAATAAGTATTATTAATGAATAAATTATATTTAAAAAATTAGAGTAGAATATATATTTTAATAATAAATGCAATACTTTTTTAAAATAACCTTTACATGAAGTGCCTATAACATGAGTGTTGATCTACTTCAAATATTATTTTGAGATGTATTCTTCGAAGTATGTGTATGGAATACGGTTCCACGGAAACACTTTCTAGTTCCAGGGGTTCCACGAAAGCACCTTCAAGTTCTAGGGGTTCCATGCACTGTAAAAGTTTGAAGACCACTGTTGTAGACTATGTTTCTTCACATCCTTTTTATGTTCAAATCACAGTCACTACATAGGAAATCTGTATTTTCGTTGTGTGATTCGGAAAAAATATTTAGCTGCAAAACCATTGTTGCATACTGAGCACCGATATGGCCACTGATTATTGTGCTTATAAGAGTGATATTTCCAAGAAGTTAAATTTTAAACACTTTTTTTACATTTTTTGAAGGTATCGAAGGGTTTTTGCTTCTTCGTTTCAAATGCAGCCATGGAGTATTTGTTGCAAATTTTGCATCTGTAGCAAGATTCTACGAAAGAAACACAGGTGCATTACGTGGAACTTCTCTCCAACTTGTTTTTACATTGCTTGCACATACACTCGGTTTCTTCGGTCGATGAATCTTAGCGTGAATGACATGTTGTTGGAGGTATGAATTATTCTACCGATAAAATCATGTATTAGTGTAAGTGTCCGAAGTGAAACTACTTGCTAAAGGGACGGTTAGTCCCCCCCCCTTGGGGTGTGGAATGCGAAGTATTTTTATGGCGTGGCCGAAAAACGCCAGAGAATCCTTTTCCCCCTTGGGGTTTTTTAAAAAGATTTTCATTCTATGGTGGGGATAAGTAAAGGAATGAAGTCATATCCTGAGTGTTGTTAGTTAACTTAAGTGTTTTCTTTAAATGTTTTTTTCTTTAAAATAAACTTTAATATTTAAATCTTAGACCCCATGTCTTTAATTTGTTTCCGTGCCCATTACTTAGAATCAAACCTTAGTGGCGCAACCGGTAGGATCCTTACTATTTCGAGGAGTTTTTGGATTCCCACGAGGAAATGAATCAGATAAGAGTTTTTGCTTGCAACTCCCTGTAATGTAAAACGAGAGAAATTTCTAAAATTATACTGTTTAACATCCATTTTATTAAGAGATAATTTTGATTTTTTTTTCTTCTTGTATTCGTCAGTGTACGGTTTTTTGCTCTGCATATCCATGCAGTTGTAAATTTTTGAACGCCAGTTCAATTTTGAATTATTATACATCAGTATATATTTTATTATTCTTGTTCCATATCAATGGAAAGTAAGTTTTAGAACATCAGTTGTAAAAATTCAGGAAAGCTTCAAAATCATTAATTCCTCAGTATTTTATTTTATTACATATCCATGCAGTTGTAAAATTTTGAACCAGTTGCCAGTTCAAATTTCAATTATTATATATTAGTATATTTTTTTTTATTTCTTGTTCCATATCAACGGAAAGAGTTTTAAAACGTCAGTTCTAGAAACCAGAAAACTTCAAAATCGTTTACTCCTCTGTGTATTTCATGGCAGTAGCAAAATTTTTTCGAACGCCAGTTCAGTTTGAAATTATTATACATCTGTAAGGGCGAACCCCTTGGGTGCCCTTCTCCTAGATTATCAGCGGGAGCTAGAGGTGTAGGATTAAAGGAAGAACCAGAAGCTGCCATAATCTTAATATCACTTTATTAAGAGCTTAACTTAAACCAATAACAGATTAGGTAATAATATGATATGTGAGAGAATCTACGGTGGCGAAACACACAATATACAATATGGCGTGAAGTGAGAATATATTTAAGGTTTATTACAAGCCATATAAATAATAAAAATGAATGATAAAAAAAGGTTAAACATATTTTTAATTTACAGCATTATGAAATATTATAAGAATTACTAATTACTTAGATTGAAACATGGAAATTGAATAAAGAGAAAAGCACGTCTTTCCTCGTTCGAGTCATAGAAAGAAGTTATTAGAGCGAGTGTCCGTTCATATCAGTTCACTTCTCCTGCTCGCCGGTTGGTTACAGTTAAGAGGAATAAGGTGGGTGCCGAGGCACGCCACAGTACTCCCCCCCAAGTACCGAAGGTACGAAAGTCTTAGAGAGTTTTTCATATGACGAAAAGAGTCCTTTGATTCACAATTTATGAAAATTCACAAGTACTTCGGGTTGAATCTGACCTTTCTACCAGAGCGAGTCGTCGCTGGTATGGGCATTTTTAGATAAAGTCTAGGAGGAAGTACAACCGGATGGTTACTTTTCTGTACTGGGAAGGTCTCCTTTGTTGAGTCTGTGTCATTCAACAGAAAAGCTGGCTTAAGTGTTAGAATTTCTCACTGAATTTTTAATACAGTGTTCTTAACTGAAATTCTTAGTGCAATGGGCCATGACTGGACCACTCAAAAAATCCCGCCGGTCTGCTTGTTGAGTATCGCTGGCATAGATGAATGATATAGATCAGGGGACTGTTCTAGGATCTTACCAAATGCATTATGTTTCAGTCCGTTTAATCTTAGTTTCAACGCTTTCATATTTGTTGGCTCTTGAGCTGAAGCTACTCCAACGTATTTCAACTCATGTAAAATATCTGGCAACAGATTTGTTTGTTTTGATTATTCGATGTGTGTTTTAATTCGATGTTTGTGTTAATGGAATTACAGAATGAAGTTAGGTATGTTAAAAAACTTTGTTCTTGTTAAATTCTTAGTGGTAAAATTTTTATTTTGTCGAATTTCTATTCTTTATGATTTATTCTAAACTATTCGTTCCTGTTTTTTAAATTTATCACATTTATTTTTTATCTAGATTTAAAACGTGCCGTCCGCTTATTTGATTCTAGTTAGAATCTATATCCACAATATATTTTGTTCTGAAAAAGATGTTCTTTTAAACTGACTTTGGAACAACTTTTATCCAATCCGGTTAACGTGTAGCGTGTAGTATGGGGGACATTGGGGCGATGTCAATTTCTTTTAGCGACCAAAATCGGTCACCAAGCTACTTCATTTAGCGATAGGTGTCTGGAAACCAGAATGAATTCATTATTCTACCATGATGATAAAAATCGCCAAATCGAAAGCCCCTATACTACACTTGAGCCTCCAATCCATAATTTTGACTTTTCCTCGGACAGAACAACATTTGTGTTACTTCTTTCTTTTATATGGAATCAATATATATTTAACTAAGGGACTTGTCTTATATGATGAAATAAAGCAATATAGGCTCCCAAAATGGAGGGATTTGACATGTTTTGTACTCAGTTATATCATTTCCTCAGAGATGTAATATATATATATCCTCAAGGAAACTTGTAATACATAGAAACATATCAGAGAAGATAAGGAAAGTTGCATCTTTTTCTTGTAACTATTATTTGTAATATTTTTGACATGAAAGATTTCTGTTTCAAATAAAATTGGCTTCTTTATGTCTGGATTATGTTGCAATCCTTTTTATGGAAATAGACTTAGTTACTGATACATTATACTGCCAACCAACAATTTGCATTATATACTTTGCTGAATGAAAAGACATATCCAGTGCAAAACGTTTCACCTAATACTCATATTGTTATTATTACTGTGAATGTGCATGGGAATGGCTTTCACTATTGGCTATATATTGTGGCCGATGTGCTTTTATTTTACAAAATCTGTTAATGTTATAATACTAAAGAGATGAGATTTCTTTCCAACAAATCACTGCATTTGGACATATGTGAAAGATGATATGTAATATGCACAACAGGCAATACTTTTTCATGTAGTATGCCATTATTTTAATTTCTTTTATTGAAATTTTAAAATTCTATATGAATGAATACTGATAAATGAATGTGAATATTAATCTTAGGCAGTATACAGAAAACTCTTAAGTTAATTGTTTTTCAGTATATACCATCATAAATGTTTAAATAATAAAAGTGATTTACTTTATTTATTGGCAAAAGTGTTATACATTTTTATTGATTTTAAAAGTGAAAAAAATAAGAGAAAAGAAAATTAGTGTTTGTCTATAATGTTGTGGACCAATTTTGCTAAATAAAAAGACATTGTCTCAAATGCACATTTATCATTATCATTGTTTTCAAACAAACATAGAAAACGATTTTTCACTATTGGTTGTGCAACACTTATTTTATTTGAAAAAATTGGCAAATAGTAAAATACATAATTACCAGAAAATGTTATTGTAGATAAATAGTTATTGCATGCTTATAACTCAAAGATTTCATAGGCCTGAAGTCTATTTATGAATAGTAAATTTGAGTTTTTTTGTGGAAATTAAAATTTAAATGGTAAAATATATATGTAATTACACATTATTGACATAATTTATTACATAAAAAAACTTACCATCCTTGAATAAATTTAAAAGTTATTAATGTTAATACATTAATTATTAATGCACAAATTCAATTAAAATGCATGATGCCTAAAACCGAAATAAATCTGTAACTATGCTTCAGTTTGTCTTTCTATAATATTGAAAAGACAAATAATTAAAATTTTATCATGTACAGTCTTTTTTTTATGCGATTTTATTTTTGTGCAATCTTTTTTTTATGTGGTGCATGAATTTCAATGGCTTTGGCGTCACTGTAATGTATTCTATCTATTTACCAATGGCGTAACGGAGAATGTTATGAGCCCCTCCTTAAAGTCAGGTTTTGCCTTTAATATTTTATTAATTGGGTAAATATGTATTTAGCATTGGTCAGGCCTTGGGCCCCTAGAGTCCAGCCTCTTGTTGTACCTTCAAGTGATGAATGCGATTTTGAACTTATTCATTACAGGGCTTTGGAATACGATGAGTAGCAATGAATTATGTATGTGCATTTTGAAAACTATGTTTTAAAATTGTTTCCATGTGTAATATTTAATTATTTATTTGGTTATGCAAGTACTCTTACGTAAATTTCTTAAATAATTGGCATATTTTATAAATACGACTTTTTTTATGCTGTCCCTATCCACCGTATAAAATTTTTTTCTGTAGTATTTCCACGAATTAGTTTGTTATATGTAAGAATTTGTGAAATTTTTGAATATTTTTTTGTGCGTTTATTTTTATGCGGTCTCTATCTACCGCACAAAAACAGGTTCAACTGTATTAAGATGAAAAACTTGGCACCTGGTCATTTCCATAATGAAATATTGTATTTAATTAAAGGATTTTATTTAGATTTATTTAATTACTAAAGAGTGTATTGTTTTAATCACTATATATAAAGGTATCTTCTAACTATTTTTCCAAATTTTATCACCAGACATGCCTAAAAAATAAATAATATATTTCTTTGGTGGCTCTAAGTGTTAATAAAACTTTGCATAGAACAATTTTTTTTTTAAAAAAAGATCCATGTGTTAAAAACATGTATAATCAATTATGCATATTGATTTTTTTCATTTATGTCCATTTTAAGTTTATTAGTATATATGAGTATCAGAATATATAAGCTTTATATTTAAGGTATAGAGAAAAGTTGTTATCAGCTGAATTTTACTGTGTTCAAATTATGGAATTTACAGTGCTTATCTTTAACTGACTTAAGGTCTGTTGTATTCATTTGAAATCACTCATTTCATGTTTCATAAAAGTTTTACAAATCCTGTTTCCGGACATCAATAAATTATGTTTTTGAAAAGATGTATAATTTTCAAAGAAGAAAAATATTGAATGTGGATAAGTGTACTTAAATTCTGAGTAAATCAAACAGTTTTCATAGCAAACATGAGCTAGTATATGATTTAACATGTCTTAAAGTTGTAGCATAATTCAATTATATTAAAAGCTATATCATTTTTCTCTTTTATTTATTTTGCCTCTTTTTATTCTATGTTTTAAATTTAAAATTATTATTATAAAAAATTTACTTTATTCTTTTGTTGAATGCATTTCATTGTAAGGCATTAGACAGTTGAATGTATAGTATTCAGTCTATTAAGATGTATGCATTGCATGTAAGATGTATGCATGCCACAACCTGTTTTTTTAAATGTGATACATTCTCAGAAAAGTGGATGAGATGATTTGAAGAAAAAGAGAATCATGAAATTGTCAATGTGGAAATATTGGTAATTAGCTATAAACAAAAAAAATTTTCTTGAAAGGAATTGCTGACAAAAGGATGACATTTTTAAATGTCATGAAATTGAATTTTAAGGATGAAATTTTAACACAATTTTAAAATTTGTTTATCTTTAATCAATTTGATTAGTGAAATGCTCAAAAGTAATGAGAGAGATATTATTTAATTTATGGAAGACTACAAAGTGCTGAACGGTTTATTTATTTATTTTTTGATTAAAAATTTGCCCCCAGAAAAAAAATCTGCATATTACTTTATCTGCAAAAGTACTTGCTTGGGAGAAACGTTAGGGAAGAAATATTACGATTTTTCTCAAAAATATACATTAGAAAAGTAAATCAGATTTGGCAACAAAATTTAAAAGTTAAGATATTTATAGAAGTAAGAGTAATCGTTCGATATTGCTCTAAACTCTCTTTACAAAAACTACGGCTGTATATCTTATGCAAAAAGTGAAAGTAAGGATTAACTAGAGTTTAATGTGTTGTATTGAATTAGTGACATCTGGGGAATACATCATCGAATGGTGAGATGTAATGGATAAAAACAGCTAACACACAGTAGTTATTAATATTGCCTTGTCTGAAAGAGCTATTATAATTTTGTATCTTATTTGATGAATCTAATTCTGTTATTCCGTTCCTATATTATCGTGCTTTCAAATCAATACGTGGGGGCCGCGGTAGCCTAGTGGTCAAGGTATCGGATCGTGGCTGGTGCGTCATGAGGTCGAGCCCGGTATCACTAAAGACCCGCCGTGAAGGGGAGCGATGCTCGTCAAATCTTCTGAGAGCTCAAACGTCCTCCCGTTGGTGTGGTGTGGTAGGTTGGAGAAGAGGGTGCCAGCTCAGGTGTCGTCTTCGTCACCTTGACCATGGTTCAAAATTACGAGGTCCATCGCCAAAAGCCCTCGTGTCGCTGAACAGTGCGACGTTAATATTCACTCACTCAAACCAACACGAGAGATTTAAGAAAAATGGTTGTAGGTATCTTCCATTTCTTTCACTTTCAGTAATGATGGCAGAGTTGAAATTAATTTTTCTTTTGTTTTTAAATGTTAACCAGAAATTGGATATTCCTCGTACATTATTCATTATTACTAATTTTTTACCGTTACTATATATTATTCACTTATTTTATTGCTTTCCATACTTTACTTAATGCTTACATCCAAATTTTGGTTTCAAAACCCACTTTGTTTTAAGGTTAACTTGGAGAATTCATGTGAAACTCAATAGATAGGACGGACGACACGATGTATTCTGCATAACGATAGTAATGGCCTGACAATGAAAGACTGCGATTTTCTGTTAAAAAATTTGTTCTTTTATGAAATTACTTCCACTCAGGTATCTCGGGACAGCACATTTATTTATATACAAATACCAAAATAACGATCACGGAAACAGCACACAGCAAGTCTGACCAAAAGCACACAGCGACCGTCAGCTAGTGAACCCCGTAGAAGGAATGCGTGGGATTGAAGCGGGAAAACCTCGCGTGGGCGGGTCACACAGTTATCCTTCCGCCAGAAAAAAAATAGTTCACTCGCTTCACCCCAACAAAATTATTTTATTTTTCTACATAATCTCCATTGATTTCAAGGCAGTTGGTCCAGCGTTTCTCCAACATCAGTATTACTTTCCTTAAGTGTGAGTCTGGGAGGCTGTGAAAATATTCATCTATGCCCCTCTCAACTTCTTCATTGAACGCAAAGCGCTTTTAAGACACAACATTTTGCAAGTTTGTGAAAAAATGGAAATATGATGATGTCAATTCAGAAGAATAGGGAGGATGGCCGAGCAAATCGTACTTCAAATCTCGCAGCTCTCCCAATTCACCCTTGTGCACTGTTTTGTTGTCCTAGTGAAAGATGTTTTTTTTTTCTTTTTCAAGGCAGGTCTCTTCTCACGAATTCTGTCATCCAGCTGGTCAAGAGAATTGGAGTAAAATTCGCTTGTAATTTGCCTTTTTCAAGGTTACAAGGACCCTTTCACCTCCAAAAACACGTTGGGCATGACCTTTCCTGCAGATGCAATGGCGCTGAAACACCGGGTTCCACTTACTGCTTTGACTATTGTTTCTTTTCTGGCGTCTCATCCATGATGAAACATCACCGCACAAAATCGGTCGGATCGCTACTGAATCAGTCCAAACATTGGTTCGAAAACAGTTTGCGCATTTGCTTTGGATCGGTATTCAATGAATGCGCCACCCATCTTGCAGTAGAATTTTCGCATCCATAAGTCTTTGTGCAAAATGTTTCACACTCTTTTTCTTCTGATATTCCCACAATACTATTTCAGTAGCCTTCACTTGCCTATCGTCTAACACGATGTCGTGCGTTTTTACGGTGGTAGTGGTTTCTGGCCGTCTTTTATGTGGGTCATCTTCGAACGGTGAGCGACCACATTTAAGGCTGTCTTCGGTCAATGTTAAAGGACAGAGACGAAAGGGCATAAACATTTGTGGGTTAGAAAAAGCTCCAATAGTAATAAAAATAGCTGTAGATATAAAGTAAATAGTTGTTTAAAGGATAGCGTAATTATATTATGTAATGTATAATGATAATCATATAATATAATTTAATAGTAATAATTATATATAAAAAAGCCCAGTGACTGACTGGTAGCGTTTCGCGCTTCCACGCCACAGGTCTGGCGCTCAAATCCCGGGCTGAGCAAAGTCGACTCAGCCTTTCATCCCTTCAGTGGGTCGATAAATGAGTACTTAGGCTTGCTTGAGAACTAAACACTGGGGCTGCACGGCACACTGACCACCTGACTGGAACATCTGCTCATGCACATCAGTGCCCAAAGTCACGTATACTGCGATTGGCACAGTTCGTCTTGGTTTTCATGGGCTGTTGCGCCATTAACAGAGTTTTTTAAAGGATAGCGTTCTGTGAATTATGATTTTTGAAGAAAATATGCAGTTTTATTATTGTCTTATTGTAAAATGAGAAAGTTGAATTTTCTATGTTTAAGTATTGGAGGTGATATTGCAACAGGAAATAGTTGATTTTTTCGAGTCCAATTAAATGGTATATAAGAAAGTATGCTTCCCTCTTTTGTCTAGAATAGGCAGAATTCAATTTTGTGTCTTTATCCTTACTAAT
Source organism: Trichonephila inaurata madagascariensis (assembly GCA_019973955.1). Classification (NCBI taxonomy): domain Eukaryota; kingdom Metazoa; phylum Arthropoda; class Arachnida; order Araneae; family Nephilidae; genus Trichonephila; species Trichonephila inaurata. The sequence continues at coordinate 90,943 of BMAV01022776.1, forward strand.
ATTATAAACGCGAAAGTTTGTGTGGATGTTTGTTATTCTTTCACGGAAAAACTGAATGGATTTTAATGAAATTTTACAATAATATAGCTTATACATCAGAATAAATTAGGCTATGATTTATAAAGATATTGTGTAAAGTTTCCAAAATATAACGATAATTGTCAAGAAAGTAGGAAAAAAATCTGCCACCTGCAAAAAAGCCCGCGACAGCATATATCTATCTTTTTTGTGTGAAGCAAAACTTTCCCTGTTTGTTTTGTCTACGCTATGCCTCAGTGCGCGCTCGCTTTTAATTTATTCCTTTGATCAGTGTAATCACTATTTTTTTATTTCATAATAAAGCTATATTTCGAAGGGAGCAAGATTTTAACATAAAATAAATACAACAGAAAGTAATATTAACGCATTACACTTCCAGATGCCAAAATTCCTTCGCCAAAAATGATGCCAACTTAGCGCAATGGCTAACATTTCGCTATGCTTCCATTGGATCGCCATTATAATGTAAGGAATGGCATTGCTTACTAATGCTACAATTTTAACATAAAATAAATACAACAGAAAATAATAGTAACGTATTGCACATCCAGATATAATTTCTTTACACTATTTTAAGCGTTCATTACACAAAATTTGTAACGATGTGTTACTGTTGCTGAGCAGAGATCAGCTTAGGAAGGTGTTTTCAAAAATCGACTGAAAGAGAGTTACGGGGAGTTATAAATAACTAAAAATCCCTTTTATCTGATATTAGATCTACAGATTTAAAATTTAACAAATATGTTTTTTTTATGTTCAACTGAGATGTGCAAAAAACTTTTTTTTGTTTGTTTAATTTGTGAGTTACGTAAAATTAACTCATTAAAAACTTCTTTATCCTTCAATCTGTATTGTTTAATTTTTCAATTTACCCGTGCGAAGAACGAGTGTATACCAGCTAGCTAGTTAATTATATTTTTAAAAATTTTTAGTTCATTCTGAATTAATTTTGGCGTGATTAGCTGCGATAGATAACGCCAGGATATATTTTTAAAAGTAATCTATTCTTGTCTACGAATACTTATTTTTGAGATATATTTCTAAAATATAATCAACTGAAATTATGGTAAGTTGTAAATTGTGACAAATCGTGGACAGTGGAAACATTTTATGTTACACCGACTTGACATCCCAAAATTGATAAACTTTCTCATTTAGGAATGTTTTAAATATTTTTTTCGTGTCTGCTGTAAAAAAATTCATTTCTAAAGGTATTTTTTAACTTAATAATGTTCTGCTATTTATATTGTTTGTCTGTGATTAAAAGATGTCTATAAAAATTTTTTAAATTCTGTGAAGCGTCTGGACGAAGAATTGAAATTTCTATCTTACCCATCCTTTCAAGTTTACTTAAAACGAAATGCAGATTAGAAAATGGGAGTTGATTGTCTTTTGGGAATGAACAGGACAAATGAAATAATCCTGTGAACGGAAATTTTTTGAATCTTTCAAATGTAGCATGATGTACCGTGAAATAGGTGCATAAAATATTTAGTAAGCATTTGCATTGGAAATTTTAAAATGCTAATGAATGTTTTGAATGGTATACTGTAGAATAAAAAAGAATGTCGCGAAAGACGTATTGTTTCTCTGAAAATTGAAAACTGTGATGTAGTTATTTAGTTTAAATATATTCTAGTTGTACTGTGTTTTTTTATAATTTCAATTCTGAAATTGATGACTGTTTTTATTTTCAGAGGAATAGAAGAATTTAGACAACTGTGTGTGTAGAATTCCAGAGTCAAACCAACACAAGGAAGAAAATTAGAGGCGTAAAAAAAATCCAAGATGTCTGTGATAAAACATAAAATTTTTTAGAGAAAAGATGAACTAAATAGAGATGGCGACCTCGCAAAGTGATATTTTAAGACATTACTGGAGTAATTTGCCCAACGAAAAGCCTGAAGTTTGTCAAATATGCAACAAGGATATGAACCACTGTGATCATTCAAGTTCACCTTTACGTAATCATACCAAGGAAAAGCCTCATGTTTGTGAAATATGCCACAAGGCATTCTCTAAAAACGGTAATTTAAAAGTACATTTACGTACTCATACCAAAGAAAAGAATTATGTTTGTGAAGTATGCAACAAGGTTTTCGGGCGAAGTAGTAATTTAATTTCACATTTACGTATTCATACCAAGGAAAAGCCTCATATTTGTGAAGTGTGTAACAAGGCTTTTTCTCAAAGTAGTGACTTAAATAAACATTTAGGTACTCATACCAAAGAAAAGCCCCATGTTTGTGAAATATGCAGCAAAGCTTTCTCTCGAAGCGATAATTTAAAAAGTCATTTGCGTATTCATACCAAGGAAAAACCTCATGTTTGTGAAATATGCAATAAGACTTTCTCTCAAAGAGGTCATTTAAAAAGTCATTTGCGTGTTCATACCAAGGAAAAACCTCATGTTTGTGAAATATGCAGTAAGACTTTCTCTCAAAGTGGTCATTTGAATAGACATTTACTTATTCATACCAAAGTTTTCACATGTTCGTGAAATAATTTAGAAGACGTTCTCCCAAATTGATTCTTTAAATGTATTTACATATATATATCAAGGAAATTCAATAACTTCTCTTAAGGATATTATGTCTTTTATATATGCTCCTTGCCATTTTATCAGATCACTACATTCCGGTAATGTTTGCGCATTCATACTATTCAAGAAAGGTGCTAAGTGTGTGTAATATACAACATCACTTTGTATCAAAGGGAAAAAGATATTTACTAATAAAAAGATATTTACTAATCCATACCAATGAAATTATGTATGTTCAATTTGTAAAAATGCTTTGTTTCAAAGTTATTACTTAAAAACACATTTACGCACATTCATGCCTCCCAAACACAAACAGTGGCGGACACAAGGGACCGGACCCCCCCAAAGCCCTTAATTTTTTTTCAGATTGGTTATGATTCTAAGTATATAATACGTAAAATTTAATTAAATATTTGTTATTAATGATTAATTTTATTAATGAATGCTAATTATTTATTCAATAATTAGTTTTTTACTGTGTTTTGTTCCTGAAAATCGACAAAATCAAAAATAGCATGATACAAGAATGGTGAACTTTCAACCCTAAACCCCCTTGAAAAATTCCTGTGTGCGCTACTGCTCCCAAATATCTGAAGCTTTATATTTATATAAATTTAACATTTTTTTTTCTCCTAAGAAATTTTAAAACCTTATAATTGTTAAAATTTTCAGCAATAAATGTGTAATTCCGTAAATGTCCAAGATTCTAAAGATTTTGGTTAAATACGGTCAGGAAAATTTATCAACTTGCATCCACTCACAAATTGACAAATTTGTTGAGTAGTGTAGAATGCCACTGAGAATTGTACCGCGTATCTACGGTGGCACGTGTGCCATAAGTTGCTGACCCCTGTTCTTGCTCGTTCGTCATGTTGTGATGTTAATATTTCTGGGGTATTTATAACTCCCTCAGCGGGGAGCAGAAAACATGTGTTGGACTGAAGTCTTAATAAAAGAGGAAAAAGTGTAAAATGGGACACTTTTATTGCTTTGTAACAAAGGAGAGAGAAACAGTAGAGTGGGGAAGGTTCCACGCCCTAGGTGAATTTTTTAACATTTCTTCTGATAGGATTGTGCGCCGGATAATCATTCTGATCGAAGTTAATTTAGGGGAAATTTTTAATGTTGAGCAGAAATGTTTATTTTTTATAGGACTAAAAATACCTTTAAAAAAATAACAGTAATAGATCTTGTAAACATCATGGTTTTATTCGAGCTTGAAAAGATCACGACGTATGGAAGGAAAAAGAAATAGGTAAAGTGAGAAGAAACGTTAATATAAGTCGTGATACTTCAAGAAATTTGGTTGCCTTTTACCTTCAGATATCTAACGAGAAATGACGGATATTCAGCGCATGTTTATCTTTAGCAGTTTTAATTTTGTAAATCAGCATCAGTATCAGTTGATGTGTTCATTTGAAAATAACACGACTGAACACATACATCAACGGATCTCTTTTTCACCTATTCAAATACAATTTATAGTAAATTTTATTAGTTGTAAATATGCGAAAAAATCTGAATTAATGATAAATTTGTGCGTAACATTTCATTATTTTAAGGGTATCAGCTCATTTGCTAACAGTTTTTTACAAAGTACCGTAAAATCCGACGTATAGCGCGCATCCATACTTTAGAGCGGTAATTTTTAATTTTGATGCATTCGCCGAATAATGCGCACCCTCTTTTCTTACGAAGGAACCTGAAATGTACGTGCGCAATGGTTATATGTTTTGAAGTCCTTTATTAGAGGTATTATTACAGGCTTTTGAAAAAAATAGTATACTTCTAGAAATACAACCCTTTAAACTCAAAAGAAGTATCATTTTTTTTTAAAAAAATAAACAATATTTCGATATATGTAGAAGTCTAGTTTTTTTCATTTTTCAAGCTCTCATTTTTATACCCGGCGTGTAACGCGCACCCGTAAATTCCGATCTTATTTTTTTGTGTTAAAAGTGCGCGTTATACGTTGGATTTTACGGTAAATGCTCTTTGTATGATAAAGTAGAGATCATTATTTTATTGTTTTATATATAGAATTGAAAATAAAATCTATATATTATCGGATGACTGTTTGATTAATGTCAAACTTTTAAGCTACCCTAGGACTATCGATACTTCTTAACTTTAAACTTAGGTCAAGTGGCATTCGATGTCTGAGCTGGCACCACACCAACATGCCGATTTTGAGCCTCGACCCTCTGCATGACGGGTGGACCTCAGTGGCATCAGGACTCGAATCCATGACTTAAACAGCACTGAGTCATCCAACACCCCTAGATCAGTGATGGCGAACCTATGACCCATGGGTCAGATACTAACTCACGCAAGTGTTTTAACTGACATGATTGCTAGGCAACCACTTTTTTGCTTATGTGGGAGTTACGCAAATAACAACAAGTGTATATGAAAGTATGTAGTGTTTGAAATAAAGCAAAAGTGTTTGCAAAATATCAAATGAAGTGTGTAGATTTACTCCCATTTTGTTTGTAGGGGGAAAAAATCGACAAACCAAAGCAAATAACCCTATTTAAAAGCACTTTCTTCAGATAAAATGCACTTTTGTAAGGTTATGTTTGTAGAAAGAGACTTCCATAGCACGTATTGTCTGCTTCACCTTGTTAGGCGCCATGTCTGTTATTCTCGATAAAGGATTTTTTGGTTTTTGCGATTGAAGGCGCGCCTGTACTTGTCAGTACCGGTGATGAACTTAGTGGCATCCATTTCAAACGCATTTAAAAGTAATGTGCATTTATGAGTAGCTATGTTGATACAAAATTCTTATCAAATTATTGTATTGTAAATATAAATATTTTTAATTAGTTAAAAAATTAAAAACAAGTCATACAAGTTCCACGTCATGTCTAGCTGAATGGTTTGATAAATATGATGTGATTAAAAGGAATAAAATGGTTATATGTGTAATTTGTAATGAAAAAGTGACTTCACGTATATATAATGTAAAAAGATATTTTGAAACGTTGCATTCTAATCTCAGCATGTCAACAGATGAAGAAAGAAAAATGTATTTTTTACAAAAGAAAAAATTTTCTCAAAGCAGTATTTTAAAAAAATTTTTGGTTAAAAAAAAAATAACACAATTGTGTGTGTGTGTGTGCTACTTTCCAAGTTGCCCATTGCATGTCTTGCCACGGGAAACCTCTTTCAAAAGGAAAATTTGTAAAAAAAAGAGATGTTTTTTTAGAATGTAGTCCTACATTGTTTGCTGATTTTAAAGAAAAATGTTTGATTATAAAACGTATAAATGAGTTACATATAATTCGCAATATTATTAAAAATCGAATAATAGAATTAAAAATAATTTTTGCATATGCAACGAATTAAATTATGCAGAAATTTATTCAATTGCTATAGACGAGAGTAATGATGTAAATGGTTATGCACAATTAGCAGTTTTTGCTCGGTATAAGTATGGAAATGTATATATAATAAAAGAATAGTGAAAACAAAATTAATAACGTTGAAGAAGAAGTGTACCGGTCTTAATATTTTTAAAGAATTTAATTTTGCGTTTAAAGAAATGGATATTGACCTTCAGAAAATAGTTTCTATAACAACAGATGGTAGGGGAAAACATTAGATTTATTCAGTATCTTAAGCAAAATATTTCACATTCTCTGATTGAATTTCCTTGTACAATACACTAGCAAGTTTTATATGCGAAGCTTAGTTTAAAAACATTTTCCAGTTTAATGTCAGTTGTAATAAAAATCAACTTTATAAACGCAAAAACACTTTATAAATGGCAATTTGCTCAATTCTTAGAGTAAATTGAATGCCAATATTCAGGGATTTTTTGACATACAACAACGTGCGATGGCTTAGCTTCCGTCAAGTCCTTAATCGCTTCGTAACGTTATTAGAAGAAATGAAGCTCTTTTTAGTTGAAAAAGACAATAGTTACGATGAATTATGGACTAATTATTTTAACGATGTTTGTGTGAAAATTTTAAAATATTTATGACGAAACTTGACATTTCTACTAAGGGTTTGGAAATCAAAATCCTGAAATATTTTCCTCAATTACAAAAAAACACTTTGAAAAATCAGTTGACGTTCAAGAAAATGCAATTAAAAATATTTAATGATTATGAAGGAAATAAAACAAACTTTTGAGGAGACATACAATAAATTTAAAAGTTAAGAAAATGCATTTCACTTTATTTTACATCCATACAAAACAGAATTTGAAACAATGGAGTTAACCGAATTTATGTGGCTAGGTGTATCGATAATTTTGAAATAGAATTAGTTGAATTTGGAAAACAAAATTTGAAGATTTGATTTCTGAAGTAGAAGGAAAACTGTGTGAAAGTAGTGCAGATAATATAGATTCTACACATTAAAAATATGCTAAACGTATGGGATTGTTTACCGAATAATTTTATATCTCTGAAAAAACTAGTTAATGCTCTTTTAACGATGTTTGGGTCCACTTATTCATGAGAAAAATTGTTTTCTTCAATGAACTTTGTAAAATCTTCTAATAGAAATAGACTTGACAGCTGCGAAATGCGTTACACTAATCAATACGAAATATGAACCGAATATTAAAAAAATATCTGAAAATAAACAACAACAAATTTCTCCTTAAATACTTTATAATCAATTTTGTTATATATATACTTATAAATAATACTTCATAATATATATACACATGTATGTCATTTTTGCTACTTTGTTGTCATTGGAACACTTATTGCCATTTGCTCCAAACACTTAAGAATTTTTAACCAATAAACTAAAAATTTTTAATCGTCAAACCACGCCCATTTTTACCCGTTAAGCCTATTGAATTTTAAAGTTGTTTAGTTTTAAAAATACTGTGTTAAAAATTTTAAGCTTAACTCTGGTGCAAATGGGCATTAGTAACCCACGAGCTAGTACTAAGAAAAATATGAACACCTCTCAAAAAGGCTCAACATCCCTGACCTAGATAGTAGTAGACCTCGGTGCTAATTTGTGACATTACCAATAGTAAGTAAATATTGCTCACTATCGTAATCGCGGCTATGGAACTCTTCAGATGCTATTTTGCATATTTTTGCTAATATTTTTTTCATATCTCTTGAAGACCCAGCGCGCTCTTGTGATATAAGATATTCTTATCCCTTTAAGACCCGAAATATTTCTTTTTCTTAAATATTACATTCTTCTGGTTATTACCTCTGTACTAACCCCAATGACACTGAAAAAAAAAACCTGTGTGCGGCGGCTCCGACGTACGACTGGAGTTCACTCCATAAGTATGGTTGTCTGATTGAACAGTACGCAAACAAGATAAATAAACGCATCTCATATAATACTGAAAACATGCATGCATTTTCTTTATTCTATTCACATTTTTCATATTGATTTGGTAAAATAATATATATATATATATATTAAATATGTAAAAATAATATATATATAAAATAAAATACATCAATTATGTAACATAAATATATGTTACTCATAGTATAGTACACATTGTAAAGAAGGTTGATTTGCTGCACTTTCAATGTCACTTTGAGTATTAATTACATTAATAGTCTCGCCATTATTAATCACTGTGACAAGAGGCTTGTAGCAACTAAAGTATGATACATGAACGTCGGTAGATGCATGATTTACGAATAGTAAAACGATCGCATCAATGGTTGTACCGTACCTAGTCGTCCTCAGTGCTCTACCAAGAACAAAATCTAAATTAAGCTCTGACTTTAAAAATTATACTTATTTCAATCCTCCATCTCTCTCTTTATCGAAATCAATACTGAAATCGCCGCTAAGTATGAGTGGAAATACACACACATGATACTGTTTCTTCATTAGTTTAGAATCACTTTCCGTGTATGCTAAAGCTCACATTATATATATATATATATATATATATATATATATATATATATATATTTATATCATATATATATATATATATATATATAATATAGGTATATATATCCATGAATGAAAGATAAGCTATCTCTCTCCCGACGCAAAGGAGAAGGAAAGAACACCACCGAAAATCTTAAGTGGGTTAAACACTTAAAACACCGATCGTGGCGTTCACATGAGTGCTCTTGAAAGTTAATGCTGACATATAGGGCTATTAAATATAACGATCTAAAATTAGACATGTTTATTGGATAGGCCATATGCTCGGAAGAAATAAATGGGTGATTAGTTTGATACTTGAAGAGGCGAGGAGAAAAATAAAAGTGAAGTGCTAGACAGGGAACACACACACATATAATACTCTTAGCATTTAAAATATTAAAATAGATTTCAAATCTTCATTATGTACATTCACTATGCAAGATAAAGGTTCAAAATGATAGAAAAGTTTCAAAATTTGGTTCTTAATTGTTTCACACACAGGGACACACACACATATAATACTCTTAGCATTTAAAATATTAAAATAGATTTCAAATCTTCATTATGTACATTCACTATGCAAGATAAAGGTTCAAAATGATAGAAAAGTTTCAAAATTTGGTTCTTAATTGTTTCTTTCCGTACCTCATATATTAAGAGAATGATTGACCAACGAAGAAATTTTTATGGAAATATGTATGTGATGTAAAATGTATCATAAAAACAACCATATTTATTATTTTATAATAATAATTTCTTCCTTGGGATTTGAAATTATGATATTGATTATTAATAATCATTTTTTTGTGATAACCGTTTGATTAAAAAAAAGTGTGCGTTTGCTTATGACCCCACGATAGAAGTGATAAAAAAAACTAGGTGAATAAAAAACTAGGGGATATTAATATTGTCATATAAAATTATTTATTCACATGTCCGTACTCATAAAGTAATATTTTTTGCGAAATATACAATCATATTTGTTCATTAATTATATTCTAAGAAGGAAACAATAGTTTTATAGTAGCTGAAATAAGTTATAAATACTTTAGATTCGAAATTTTAATTAAATATCTATAAAAAAAACTCCGTCAAGCGTTGTTCCGTACTTTGTCGTGCTTTTATTTGGATCATTTGACATAATTAAATTGAATTTTGATTTTAAAAAATCAACTAAAGGTTTTGATTTGTATTTTGTAAAATCCCCACTTAAAATTGTAGGTAATTTATTCAGAAGACCCGTCCGGCTTTGTGAATTTTGGTTGTAATTTAACAATATTCTATCCATGAATTAATTTAAGCAAAGGGATAGTAAGACAGGTAGTTGATTGGGAAGAGAGGAATCTAGGTCAAAACCTTTAAAAAGGGATTTAATCAGAATATTTATATCACATAATCTCTAGTTTATACTAGCTCTTTTGCTATTGTATGGCAGTTTTGCACAAGTATACTCCGTGCTGCTTCAAGGTAAGTCTTTTTTATATTTTGTCTTATTGTATTTAAATTATTTAATGTAACTTTTTCTTAATACCTTTATACTTAATTTTGTTATTTTAAATTTTTAATTGTTTTAATTTTCTTTTTAGACTCAAAGTATATTTAAGTAATTATGTGATTAATAGAACTATTTGTTCATTGCTATTCTGATTCGCTTACAAAAATAGATTTTTATTCTTAAATTCACTGCAATATTGTTAATGACAATTATACTATTTACTTAGTTCTATAAACTTTGTCCTTTTCTACATTTTAAGTTTAAATTTAGTGTAGGATTTCTTTATCTCACTAAGCCTATTTTTAAAAATATTACATGTTTAACTTCCATGCTTCTACTAGGATTAGGAAGAATGCCACCATTTATAGAAAAAGGTGAGTGGGGGAGGGGGGAGCCACACTTAGATCGAAGCTATAGATAAGATATAACATTATAGGAAATTTCATGGCGTATTGGTAGGGATAGGGGTGACAGACTACCGCGTTTCATTTCGGAATGGTGGGGGGAAAAACGTCCCTTCTTTAGTCATATGCCTTTTTAGGGGTGTGTATGTTTAGGGGAATGTGTGTCACGGACGACCTTGTGCATGATTTCCGACTTAAGACGAAAAATGCCGAAAGAGCGTTACATTCCCGAGCGTGACGTTATTCAAGTTCACTCTCCTGCAAATCGCGCTTAAAGAAGTTATCACTTCAAAAATGGCCCTAAAACAAAAATCTTGTTTATTGAAAGAGGCAATAAAAAAACCACCCCAATAAAAGATTAAATGTCCTAAAAAGGATGGTCCTATTAATGGAACTTTTTAGAGTAAATATAAGGCTAAATTTCAAAATAAAGAATAATTATTATTGTTTTAAAAAACAATTTTAAATCGATCACTTTTTCTTCAAAAGTTATGCTTATTGAACGAACTATGTCTTTTATGAAGGATAAAAAATTTTAATATTAATAAATTTTTAAATGAGTATCAAAATTCTGTTTTATGCTTCATTATATCTTAAGATAACTAACAAAAATGACATTTACATGTATTGTTAATAATTATTTATATTGTTATAAATTTATTTAAAACTAACTGAAATGCCCGTTCTTCGTAAGGGTTAAGTTTTAGAAACAAAATTCACCTATTATATATAGCAAGTACCGGGTGGACAAAAAAATCAGTAAAAACTTTAAAAATTTATAAAACCCTTAAAATTTAACAAAATAAAAAATGATTTGCTGGTTTAGCATCTATATGTCACTGAATTTTTTTCTGATAAGGAAAAAAAATGATAATTCAAAAACAGCCGATAGGTGGCGTTTCGTACATAAGTGATAGAAAAGACAAGCAAATAACAAAAATAATGTTACAAAATCATTTATTCTTGCAGTATATGTTCCACATGTCCACCTCCACACGGGATAACACATTGCAGGCGTGTCACAAATCCAGCAATGGCAGATATACACGTTGAGGGTCATTGGGAACTGGATTATTAATTAATCCTCCGTCCCATATCTAAATAGTATCAGAGTCCTTTAATATTGTTTAACCTAGATGGGGAAAAGCAGCCTCCTGATTGGTTGGGAAAGAAGTTGCTGTTAGGATGGTGCCGGTGAGCAGGGCAGGGGATGACGTAATCGTCTTTGGCAGTAGCAAAGGGATGAAGAGGAAAAGGTGCCTCCTGATTGGTTGAAGGATGCGGTGCTGTCAGGTGATAGAGGAGGATACGGTGCTGTCAAAATGGTGATAGATGAGGGATGACGCAAACGTTTGCAACTTCGGTCCCGTGGATTTTTTGGGTGGCACAGGGTTGTGGTGAGAAGGAGCAACTCTTTTGGTCGTAGTAGTAAAGTGGGTTTCATCTGTATTGGCTGTACTGAAAATATGTAGAGAAGGGGAAAAACAAATTAGGAGCTTACCTGGTGGGGTGCGGCGAAAAGAGAAAATACAGGGAAAATATAAATAATTAAGTAAATAAAAATTTTAAAAAAATTTAATTTAGAAGATCATCTCTCTCCACCAAGAGGTGAATGGATGGGTAGTTAAATTATTCATTGTCATCGTCAAGCCCCTAGTAATGCATATAACTCCTTTTTTTTTTTGTTCGATTTCTTTTTAATGATATTAGTGGGTTCGGTGGCGGATTCTGAGAAGTTCATATTGTTAATTTGTTGTACTAGTACCGATGATTGGTAGCAGGAACTTGACTGATATGTGATGCCATCTGTTGAGGAGCAGTGTAGTTAGAAGGTGTTTGTGAGTTATGTGTGACTTGTGCGTAGGATATGTTGGGTCTAACCAGGCTATTGACAAGAGTAGAGTAGTTCGTTTTATTATTAGTGCCTTTGCGGGGCTTGGGGAAGAGGGGGCATTTGGAATAATTTGCCATATGGCTGAATACTTGACAATTAATGCAAAAGAGTGTTTCTATCCTTTTAATCTGGCACTCTCTCGTCTGATGGGCCTCGCCACATTTCAGGCATCTAGGGGTGAGATGACAAATGTCAGCGGTTTAATTAAATTTGTTGCATTGAAAGCATTGGGCCCCTTTGCTTTCAAAGCCTTCTACTCTTACAGTTAGGTAACATAGTTTATCTAAGTTAAAAAGTTTGGCGTTGATCAGATTACGTGAGAGGGAGATAAAAAAAAAACTGGGAGGGGTTGGTTTGTAATTCTGCCTATAAGTTGCGTGACCCTGTCGACGGTGAATCCCAGATCAATGAGGCCGCTGTGAATATCAATGATTTTTGTGTCGCGTGGGAGTCCTTTAATTACTACTTTGATGGATCGTTCAGTTTTAGGAGTGATTGAATAATATTCGTATTTGAGTTGCTCTAGAATGTAGTTAAGTTCATGATATTGTTCGAATGGGTCAGTGTATAATTTAAAGTAATCCCCAATCATTTTACTTCTGAGGATTGGCATTTTATCTGTTAGAGTTTTCATTTGAGAGCGGAAATTGAGTGTGATTTTTAGCATGACTGGGGGTGGTAAGATAGTGGGAGTGGTGTTTAAATTATTGGTAGTTTTAATAGGTGTATGCAGCAACAGCAGAGTGGAAATGTCCGGTTGTGTACATGACAACTTTCGGTGGAACGCATCTTTCAATTCCGATAGATTGAATGGACGCGGTGATAAGGTTTAAATACCCCCCACAAAAAGTCTGCTTTTGCAGACCTGAGGTCATGGAAACGAAACAATTGTTTAAACCTTTCTTCCCTGCGTCGTAAGAATTTCCCTTGACGGGATTAACATGTGACTTGTAGATCCATCTTGATAAATTTAATAAAAAGCACATTTTTTTCCCAAACATGGAACCCATTTTTTTTCCCAATATTTAAATAACGTTGATCATTTACTGTCACTGTTTTCCACCCATTTACTGGACACTGTGTTTCAAGAAGAGGAGTCCTATGATGAAGGAACCTGTGAACCCACACCACACTGTGTGACTTTGGGGGAATGCCGTGGTTTCTCTGTGTGTACTCGTAGATTTGACGTCCCCGATGCGGGGTTATGGGGGTTAACTCCAAAAGGGGCGAAAAAAGGGGCTTCATTTTCCACAAGATGTTAAAAAGCCAAGAGGAATCGTGTTCAATTTTGGAGAGAGCCCAACTCGTAAAGCCTCTTTCGGGATCCGAAGGGGAAGTTAATCGACGTAAATTGTATGTATCGGTTCAGAACTCCAGAAGAATTTGCGTATCGGGGAAAGGTGGTAAATTTCCCTTACCAGCTTTCGGGGACCGTCCCGCAGCGGAACTGTCGCTAATGTTTCCATTTCAGCTACAATACTTGCAGAAAGTTTCTGCCTTGATTGGGTCCGGGTTTCCACGATCCTGGGACCAGCCCTAAATCCAACGCTGAATGAGGCCTGGACTGTTAAAGGCCCATTTCCAACTTCACATTTTCTAAATCGAACCGAAGTGCAATAGTCGCTGATTCCTCGTTCATGTAAAACAGCTTCACCAACAAAGCTTTGTCTTTCCCACTCAGCATCCTTGTTCACTTAGTTGGCATGCAACGGAGAACTGGATCACGAGCATCAGTATTTACAATCGCATGTCTTTTTTGCATGTTTTCAACTAAGTCGTTTGTACTAGCGCCACCTACCAGCTGTTTTTGAATTTGTTCTTCTTATCTTAAAAAAATCCCGTGACCTATCGATGCTACACGTGCAATCCGTTTTTTATTTTGTTTAATTTTTTAATTTAAAAAATTTTTAAAGTTTACACGGACTTTTTTTGCTCACCCGGTATAGTATTTTTTTTTTATTGAGGATAAAACCTTGTGTAAAGAAGTATTACAAAAAATTAAAAATATTTTTCTTAAATGAATGTTCATTTGTAAATAATTTTAAACGAACTGTGCAATTTGGCCTCAAAGTAAATAATAATTTAACAAAAACAAATATTTCAATATAAGAGAGAAAATTAGCATGCTAAAAAGTAAATAGAAATGAATGAATGCAAATATAAATAAAAATTATAACAGAAAAGTGATAGCAGTAGTAAGTTTCTGCTATAGGAACTATGAGTGAAATAAGCTGTAATAGATAAACCGACAGAAAAAATTAATGACATACTGATTAAAATGAAACAGAATAGTATTAGATGTAATTCAATATTAAAAAATTTAATTAGTATGAACTAAAATCAAAAATCTATCTAAAACAGGTCCTCGTTGAAATAGTCCAGAGCCAACAACACTACTGAATGAAATAAATAACAAACCGTGTTGCTAAAAAATTAATTATTGAAACAATACTTTTTTGCAATATTTCTGATAAAAATTTTAATTATATTATAAAGTGCAAACAAATGAGCCTACACAAAAAAAAAAAAAATATAATATTATATATAATATATATATATATATATATATATCATATATGGACAGTATGATAACATAAAATATGTATATGATCTCCAAGAATAATATGAGGTACCAATTATCAGAAGCAACGCTAAACCATGATGGCACGAGACGTAAAATCTAGAGTATACAACCCTGGGATCTCGGTGTTTTTGTCCAAACCCGGGATTAAAACAACCAATCCCGGGATTCAATTTTTTTCTGAATTACGTTTTAAAATTTTTTTCTCGTCAAAGTTTTCTAAGACTTTAATTCTTAGAAAATTTATATTTTTTGTTTATGAAATATGTAAGTAGAATTTTTGTGTGCAATTATAAGTGCTATAAACAGAAAAATATGTGCAGCTCTCATTTCTCGTATGGAAGAATGTCGCACATATCTAAGTGGCTCACTACAACACTTACACAATAATATAAGCAACATTTCAAGAATAGATTTTGTCACAGTTCCTTCTTTAATTAAATGCCATTAATTAATAGCGGACCTGCTTGAGACACTTGCAATTTCATTGCATTACGAACCGCTTATACAACTGGATCTCCTCTATTTCAAACAAGGTTAAGGTATCCGAATACGTTCGGAACCGTGATTTTGCAAAAGCGCATAAATAGATAATTTTCATGATATTTAGTGTCACTTAGATTAGAATACATTTATGCAATTGTTTTAAGAACATTTTGACAAAATTATTAAATAAATATTTTGGCAAAATTAACTTGAATATTTTTCAAATGTTTCTTTTGTAAAAATGCTTCTATTGTATTAATATTTTGCCTGTATATATCAGACCTCTGTACAGAGGCTCAATATGATTTTTGAAAAATTCACATTATTTTCAGAGTTACAACCATTTGAAATAATTATCGGCGTATTTTCTTAAAATTTCTCCCTTCTGTTTTCGTAAAACATGGATAAACCGACTTCCAAGTTATGCGTTTCAAAAATTCTAGTTGAGCCTCTGTACAGAGGTCTGAGCTATATACAGGCAAAATATTATTATAATAGAAGCATTTTTACAAAAGGAGAACATTTGGAAAAAGGTTATTCTAAGTTAATATTTTGCCAAAATATTGTATTTAAATAATTTTTTGTCATAATGTCCTTAAAACAATTTTATACATGTATTCTAATCTAAGTGACACTAAATATCATGAAAATTATCCATTTATGCGCTTTTTTAAAATCATGGTTCCGAACGTTCTTAACACTTGAAAAATTAATTCTCATTCTAATTCAATAACTGGATCAATTTATACACAAAAACCATTAAGTGTAGCAGAAGAACCAGATAACATTATTAAAGAGGTATGTGCACTTCTTTGATAGATTCATGCAGTCTATTAGATTTCAGACACTGTCATCAAAAATTCAAAAAGAAGTGTCTCTTTTTAAAAAAATGAAGGGAGACGTGTGATTACCTGAAAAGAACATACTCCTATTGAATGACGATAACACCTACTAGTATAGAATCCAAACATTTTCTTCGGCTGGACAATTTGCAACAAAAATAAGAATCCGTTTGAACGATAAAACGCTGGATGAGCTGTGTTTTTTAAAAGTTTATTCACATAAACACAAGAATTAAAGAAATGTTGTTTTTTTTAAATTTCATTATGTACTATTTTTATTTGTTTTTATGATGAATTATATTTTTTTATTTGTTTCAATAAAATCAATATTAAACCAATTTTTAATTATATTTCCAGTTTTATTATGCTATGTAAGTATTTTTAATATATAATTCAATTCTAATCCCGGGATTTAGATAATGTGATTCCGAAATTCCGGAATTAAAAAAATATAACACAGGATTTCAAACCCTCGTAAAATGCATTCAACACTGAATTTTAGAGAAACCAAAGGGAAATATGAGAAAATCTTTTCAAAGTGCATATTTTTTCTGCAAAGACTTTTTCGATCACAAATGATATAGATTCATGAATTGCAAAATTGTCGAAACAAAGTTAAGTCATGACGAAAAATCTGGTCAACATTGAATCCAAAGGAATACAAAATAAAATATGAGAATATGTTTCAAGGTGCACCTATCATAGTTT
This sequence comes from Trichonephila inaurata madagascariensis, assembly GCA_019973955.1. Classification (NCBI taxonomy): domain Eukaryota; kingdom Metazoa; phylum Arthropoda; class Arachnida; order Araneae; family Nephilidae; genus Trichonephila; species Trichonephila inaurata. The sequence goes on from BMAV01022776.1 coordinate 107,817, forward strand.
CAGCAAGTAGCAACTGGTTAAAAAAAAGTTTCTGATTTTTGACGTGAATACGTCTTTAAAATTGCTACAATAGTAGGAGGAAATTTTTAAAAAAAGACTAATTATAACTTAATCGGCGAATACAGTTTGGTGTTGCAGCTACATATCTCTATCATCTCCATCTAAAATTCAACTACACCACTGGATAGCTAAAGAATCAAAGAATTTATTACGCTAAGTAAGGACTGTGAGACTCATCACACGCGGCGGAGCCATCACCGCCATTTTGAGGTCATTTTGCTGCGTATCGAGGTTTTCATTTAGTATAACTTAGGACTCGGAGAAGCTACGACGTTCGTTTTAATTTCAATCGACAGCTCTCATCAAAATCTGTCGATTTTAAATAAAACATTAGTGTAATATAGTGACAATGAATATATTAAGGTGTTAAAATAAAGAAAAAGTTTTATCAAAATAATATAATATGTCGGCCTACACGCGTCAAAGAACCAAGTCCAAATACAGAAATCGTGTACAGTTGGAAAGGGCTTCTCAAGAGAAATCGAATGGTACCACTAAGACACCATAAAATTGAAAAAATCCTTAAAAAGAAAGACAAATTTGGCTTGGTACAACTTTCACTTTCCTTTACGTATTTTGAATAACTTTTTAATGGCACTCTCATTATTTTGTCTGAATAACATTTATATTTTTAAGGAATGTATGTCATTCTTATAATAGCCTTATGATGATCTTTTTTCATACTTTGCATAAATAGCATTGGTCATTCGATGCAATGCCTAGGCAAAGTATAAAATAATTCTCATATTTCATACTTTGCCTAAAAACGTCCGGCATTCTATACAATGCCTAGGAATTCTATAGAATGCCGGCATTTCATACTTTGCCGGTAACATATACAAAGACTTCTTGCTTAATTCCGTAGTAAAATATGCTATCCGAAATGAAAAAATCAATTAACGTCTTTCTTGTTTTACTTTTCAAAGTCCTTAAGGGCTCACAGGACTCTTAAGAGATATCCGTGCACTCGAAAAAGACGTCCTTCTTCAAACCAATGTAACTTAGTAATAAAACGGAACAATAATTTGAAATTTTTACCACAAAATAATCATATATATATATATATATATATATATATATATATATATTATATCTCAAAATTTCAGAGAGTTTGAGAAGAAATTTAAAAAGTTATAAAGAAATAAAAATTGGACAATTTTTAAAAGATATGAAAATTTGTATTTTACACCGCGCAGGATTCTGAAGTACAAAATTTACAAAATTAATTTTACTTGGTATAAAAATGTTCATTTTTGAAGTTATACTCACTTTTAAGAAATTTAGAGAAAAAAAAATATTTTTTAATTACGATTATAACGAAAATTTTAAGAAAAAAATAATTAAAATTCAAATAAAAAAGATTCTATTAATTTTTTTTTGTTAAAAAATTCATGTATAACTTATGAAGAGCCTTATTTTGAGCATGTGTATAAAATTTCAAATTGATACCATAAATAGTTTCTGAGAAATCCTGCGCGGAAGCTAAAATTTTTTGTTATGCGAAAAATGAAGTTTAAGGTAAGAAAGAGATAGGGTTTTCGTTTAAGTTTCACTACTTATATTTCTCAATAACTTCGGAAGTTTTCATAGTATCAACACAATTTTGGTACCAAAATGCTCAAAAATATTGAGGCTGTAACATATATTTTTTTTCCAAAAGATTGAAAATTTGGCAATTTAAGAGTCCTATGAGCTCTTAAAAACGAATAGCGCGAGTTGCTTTTCATGTTTATGGACTTTTATCTAGAGATGTCAGTTCAGCATTTTATCATTGAAAGAGTATTCTTAATCAGAAGGAAAATGCATTTCTTAAGCGAATCCTTCTACTAAGAAATGCCTTCTTCAATAACATGCATATATACGATGGTAAAATGACAATAAGAGTATAGCAGAATCAAACTACCGATCATAAAAGTTTTTCTTTTGAAATTTAAAACTGTAACTCTGAAAACAGTACCTGTAGAATTAAAACTGGATGTTTAAAAAAAATGTTTATGGAATATTAAACAAATTTTTATATAAAACTGAAAATTTAAAAAAAAAATTGATGAAATTTTTCAATAAAATCAAAAATTTCGCTCGAAAGTTTTTTTTTTATTTTTTCAATTTCTACTATTAGTTCACACTCTTCCAATATATATTTATTTTTATATCTTGTTCAAATTTTCAATCGTTAATAAAAGGCTTTTTATTCATCTACTCAAGTTCAAATAATTTTTTTAAGCTTGTAGAGGAGGCCACCTGATGTTTTAATGCAGTTTTTTCAAATATTAATTCATTAATAAAATTTAATTAACTAAAATAAAATTTTTCTTTGTCGACCTAAGTAGAAATTGACTAAATTTTTTTTTTTATTTTACTTGTTTAATTAAAATATTAAAATTAAAAAATTTACATTTTTTTTTTTTTTTGAAACAAGAGTTTTATTATTTCTGTATGAAAGCTGTGACATAACCATCTGTCGATAGCTATGTCTTGGGGGTTCCTCGTAAGTTAGAGGTGTGGGATTATCGGAAGGATATGAGACATTCTATAATTCTTAATATGACTTTTATTAAGAATTTAACTTAAATTACTTAGATAACGAACAAACTTATATTAAATGAGAATAAACCAAAGTACGGCCGTTTAACTAAGTCAGATCGCGCAATTAGATCACTTATCAAAATATAACTAATTATCTGCCTAATCTCGCTTCAATATTATACTAGCGTTCAGAATACAATCTTCCTACCTTGGAGGAATAATCATCGATCCAATCAACTTCGGATATTCAGGGTAGGCGCGAGTGCAATAGTATGCACCTTGTACAACGGGCGTGATCTCCGTGATTCCTGAGTAGCCGTCTAATCGCACTTCCACCTGTTCCGAACTAAGCTTTCTCTAAAATTGCCATCATTTCTCACTAAACTTTCTATCCTTTTAAAGGTTATCTTATTTGCATTGTTGCTTCGTTTTTACTTCTTGGATTTGGGTTGGAAAAGTTTTGCCATTAATCGTGGCCGTCAAAGAACGTAGGAGTTATGTTAGAAGAAGAACGCGAGAGATGTCACAAAGCTGTGCTCTCTTTGCTACAGTTTCGTTAAATTAGGCCATGAAACAGACTTCTTTCATGAATTATATTTTCTTTTAGTATTACATCTTTCATAATGTCTCCATTGTGTATAGAAAAAAGATCTCCCCATTCAGCAAAAAGATCTCCATGAGTCATTGATTGTAAATCTGGCGAATCTCTGTTGAGGCTGCTGTAGCCTAGGGGTCAAGGTATCGGATCGTGGCTGGCTTGTCACTTCGAGCTCAGTACCACTAAAGACCCGCCGTGTAGGGGCGCGATGTACGTTAAATCTGGGGATAGTTCAAACGTCCTCCCGTTGTGTGGTGTGGTAGTTAGGACAGGAGGTGCCAGCCCATGTGCCATCCTCGTCACTTGACCATGGTTTTTAAAATGAAGAGGTCCGTCGCCAAAAACCCTCGTGTAGCTGAACAGTGCGACGCACATTGGGCAGTTTTCCCAATCTGGCGCACGGAAATTATTTTATGGCTTTAAAGTCTTCATAATTATATCTCATGATCAAAAATCATAGTAATTCATGTAAATTGGGTATTCTTTTCTGTTTTTTTACTAACAAATAAGGTTAATAGGGTCTTGACTAATTTATGTCCAGTTTGAATTTGATCAAGAATAAATGATTGCTAAGTGGATCTAGTTTTTGAACAAGAATCTAAGGATATATTAACAGAAGCAGTAATTTACACGTGGGAGAATATATACAAGAAATAGTGTGGCAAGTTAAAAAAATTAAATTTAATAATTGTTAAAGATTAAACAAATACAGTCAAGCATAACATTGTACATATACAATAAAAGATAATAGGTAGTGTTTAAAAGGACTCGGCACACTTTGAGCATTTTTTTAATTATGTATTTAAAAATTATATTTTAACATTTCATATAATGTTTATTTAAGAAAATGATTCGAGATAAAATTTTGCACATATTATATTCACACAATTTTACAAATTTAATTTCTTTTAAAAAATTTTAAAATTCTTTTTGTGTTAATTCATTTTTTGACATGAAATTCTTGTAATGTTTCTGAGGATGTTTTAAACACCTTTAGAGGTCAATTTTACATTACCTTAATTAGTTTTGGAGAAAAAAAATAATAAAATGTTGATACATATATATATATTCACATGCTATATATAAAATTTAACCAAAAGCCTAATATTTCGCATATTTTAAGTTTTAAAATAAGAAATATTCAACTTACAGCAAAATGGATCGCTAATTTTGTTACATGTTTTACATATAAGACAGGGAAAAAATGTAAGTGGTTGGTAAATAATTGTGGAAGAAGCAGTATTTTGAATGCGAAAAAACACAAACTGAGAAAAACCATTTTAAAGTTTATAATTCTGAAAAAAATTATTACTATAAGTTTAAATAAACATAAAATACCACACTAAAATATTAGCTGTATATTTTTCTTAAAAATAATAAAATATAATATAAATCTTACTTCCCCGATAACTACGCATCATTCGACTTAGAGAAGAACTTTTCATTTCTGTGGCACCTCATCCGTTTTTGCCCTAAAAACGAGCAGAAATTTTTAACAATTTTTCTAAATTTTAATTGCTGCTAGTCCTCATAGATATCAAAGTCCGTTGTAGTCCTAACTAAACTCAAAACAACATTCGTTGTAGTCCTAACTAAACTCAAAACAACATTCGTTGTAGTTCTAACTAAACTCAAAACATTAGTTTTACGCTAGTATCTTGCTCTTCCTTCCACACATTGAATAAGGCATGACGAGTAATATCATCGGCTAACGCTGAAAAAAAAATCCATAACTTTGGAAGTAGCAGCTAAGTTTGGTATTAAATTAAAGGTCAAAACCAGAAATTACTTACCCATGGCATCTATTTTCAAAAAATCCCGCTAAAATATGCAAAATCCTTTTCAGACGAAACGATAGAACTTGCGACTGTAAAATGAGAGGCTTTCGCAAGTGTTTCTTGTAACCGGAACAAACCCGATCTAAGCCGGTAATTGTTGAAGATTTCCATTCGCGTACTGACAAAAACTGTTTACCCCATGGTTAGGGAACTCAAGAGGACCATTAATTATGGGTTGTTGTTTTATTTCGCGCAATTTCATTTCTGGGGTTTCCGTATGAGTCCATTCACCTTGAAGAAGTCCAAAACCAATAAGGGATCTTGAACCAAGTCCTGCCTGGTAAGCCCCAAACAAGATAAAATGTGGCTAGGGAAGACCTGAGCAGGGGAGGCACTTATTGCAAATTTCGAAGTGTTTAATGCCATCGACAAAAGTCAATGACAACAGATGACCACTAAGGATACGAGTAAGCGCAGTTTGATCTCGTATACTGCTGCCCCGAATCAAGAAGCCGCCAGGGCATTTACTCTGATACCATAGGTACACCTGTGGGACCATCCAAATGGCCTTATTCTTTTCTTTGTACTTAGAAAATAGTTCCAAATAAGTAAGAGGAGCGGCAGGCGTAGTTTCGCCGGCATCAGCCTTAGCCAAACTGTTCGCAATTTCGTTCCCAGCAATGTCGACATGGGACAGGACCCACTGGAATTGGATCTGATGAGAATGGGAAAGTCGTTTTAGTATCTAAAAGGATGCCTGTACCTGTGCGATCCCTCACGTTATGCCAATTGGCCAAGTGCTGGATGGCACTTCTACTATCCGAAAAATCCAGATATCGTTTGGCTGCGGAAGCGACTTAATGGAGTTCAGTCCCTCTAGAATTGCAACAAGCTCGGAACGAAATACCAAGCAAAAGTCTGGATTTTTCCCCTGGGTTTAATTTCCTGGTCCAGAAAAATAACATAGACGCCATGCCAGAACTGTCACTACTAAGTTAACTGCCGTCTGTGTACATATGAACAGCGTCCTATAGGGGACATTATTAATTCTTTCAAGAGCTAACTGTGTGCGTTTCAGGTAGCACGGCAATTCCTTTTGTTTGCTAATTTGGATAGAGAGGTCAACATGAAATTAAACTCCATCAAAACCCTCAGAAGGGTCAATAATCTGAGATAAGCTGCTTTCCTTCTTACTTCTTTCATTTAAAAAAAAAATATCCATTCGACAAACTTAAAAAAAAATAAATAAATAAATAAATAAAACCGTAGTTTTTACAATGGCTTAAGAAGAAAACAGAAAAACCGTTGCTTCTAAGATGCAGTAGCAGTGCCGGTTTATCCATTGGGCGTTTGGGGTGGGCGCTCTGGGACCAGAGGCCCGTATGAGCTGGACTTCACCAGGTTTTCTGGTAATAAATTTCGATCCACCAGTGCCAAGGGGGCCTGTAGATCTTCTGCGCTCAGGGCCCGAAATGAGCTTAAATTGGCACTCTACAGTAGTGAGAAAAAACATCGTGCAAATTGAATTACTGAACGTATCTCCCTTTTTCTCTCACAAATATTGTTTCCGCAGTTGTTTTATTCAAAAAAAAAATCCACTCATTTCTTTACTTTCAGCTTTCTAGAAATATCTCTTGCAAACCACCGAAGACAAGTGTCTCCGAAAAAATGACCAAGTCCTGAAAAAAAAAATCCTGTCCGGGTAGGGTTGCTATTATCCTAAATTTTGTAGGGTTGCTATATTGTAAACTTTATCGCCAAAAATTTGGCGGAATAAGTGAGCCGGGCTAGGATCCAACATTTTTCAGAATGATCAAGTAAAATCAATATAACATATATGTTTTTAAATGTTCTTTTTCCACTAGTGTTGATTTAAAAAACTTTATTGGGCGATTTCACTCTAGATTTACATTACCCTGATTCCCCCGTATTTCTGGTTGGATTGAGCGGGCTTTTCGATTTATGGCGCATTTTCCAATCAGAGTACTCGTTTCAACTAAAGTGCTGATTGATTTCCAGATGAATTAATCTTTTACTTTAGGAATTTCGACGTTTCAGATGTTTTCAGGAATCTCTTCAGAGTGATATTTCAGGACAAGAATTCAGAATTCCTCGTTTTTCCTTTCGTGTAATTTGTTATATAATTAGTATTTAATTATTGATATTAGTCTTAAATGAGTACTATATAATATTAGTTTTAACTAACAATATTTTAAGTGGTATTAAGTTAGGAATCAATTCTTTCACACTTTATTAATTAACTCATACATTTAAGTTTTATACACTTCCCAATAATTTCAAATAATTTATGTTATTACTATGCTGATGAGTTAAATTAATTTTAATTTTATAATATTTTAATTTGTATGTATTCTTATTTATGACGTAGCTTATTACTACACATATGGATGTGCTAAATAGTATAGTTGTATGCAGTGGCGCACACAAGGGGGTCCTGCCCCCCAAAGCCTTTGATTTTTTTCCGATTGGTTATAATTCTAAGTATATAATACGTAAAATTTAATTAAATATTTGTTATTAATGATTAATTTTATTAATTAATGCTAATTATTTATTCAATAGTTAGTTTTTTTACTGTGTTTTGTTCCTAAAAATCGACAAAATCAAAAATAGCATGATACAAGAATGGTGAACTTTCAACCCCGCCCCCTTGAAAAATTCCTGTGTGCGCTACTGGTTGTATGTAATTATATTTGTTGAATTTGAATATTTTTTTACTTTGGTTCTAGTATATAATATAAGAATAATTATTTACAACCATTAAACTTTATAATCTGTGAATATGTAAATCTTAAATCTCTTTAAATTTGCATACTGCTGTATGTTAAAAGTGAATTTTAGCTGTAATTGAAAAATGTTTGATTCTGTCCATGTATTAATTTAAGTAAAGGAATAGAGAAGATTTTTATCACATAATCTCTCTAGATAACAAGTGCTTACTGTTGTCGTTATATGCATTTTTTTATATATCCAGTGCTGCTGAAGTTATGTAAATATTTTATTTTTAATTTGAATTGATTTAATTTTTACTTCTAAATTAAATATCCATTTTTAATATTTCCATTCGTAATTTAAGTTTTGCAAATAGTTCTGAATTTTTCTATTTTTATTTTTATAGATAATGTCTTACACTTTTTGCCAAAGACAATTTAAATAGTCACTCTGATGTAGATGTGTGCTATGCTAAATTTTTTAGACAGTCCTTTAAAAACCTATTTAATTATGAACGACACTTGCACATATTTCACTCTAATGAGGAAATTTTAGATTCCTCTCAGAATCAGCTATATCTATATATTCTTCAGTAAATAATTGATATGATTCATATATGCCAAGCACATGAGGTCTTCTTCACCCAAATTTCAAGATACAGAAATGAATACAAGAACACAAATTCAAACTGATATTCTGTAATACTGCAGTTGAGTTTGTAGTAAAAGTAATGTTCTCTCCTTTCAATAATATTATACCAACCATGAATAGTACCTCAAATTTAATGTCAGATACCATTAATTATTCAAAAATAGAAATAATGAAGATTATAAAAATTTTAGGAAAGAAAAATGAAGGGAAAACAATGAGTCTCATTGAAAAGTTTGAGTTTTGTTCTAATTCAATGCAAAATTTTAATTCAAAATACAAAATTTTAAAGTCTTTCAAAGCAAATCATCAATATATTGATCCTGTTGAAGGGTTTCTTGACTCTCGGTATGAGCAAAAATTAAGTAAAGATGGTATTCCTCAACAGATTCTTAGGAAAGGCACTTGCCAATACATTGATGGTTTTATTAATTTATTTCAGGCATATAAACTTGATAAAAGCTCTAAAGACTGCTTTGTGTTGTATCCAAGATGGATTTTTTTATTACTCAAATCCAACTTTTACAGCCATAGATACAATAACCATTGAGATATACACTTATGGACAAAAAAAATTAGCGTAACGAAACTTGGCATGAAGGTACATGTTGGGGAGATATGCAAATGACTAGATATGCAGCGTGACTGCGCATTACGTATAGCCAGTAGAATTCGTTTAACGTCGTTCTCCGTGGAGTATAAAACAGGTAACCAAAGCTTCTTTGAATGTGCTGAATCGTTTACAAAGGAAGAGCTGAGGTAGATATGCCATTGCACCGTTTTCGAAGACAATATGAGCAGGTGTCGCAGTTTGAGAGGGGGAGAATCATCGGCCTGATGGAAGCTAGGGGTTGAACTAGGCGAGTAGCTCTTCAATTAGGCCGCTCTGATTGTGTTGTGAGGAGGTGTTGGGACCAGTGGATCCGAGAGATGTCATTTACACGAAGATCAGGCTCAGGACGCCCTCAACAGATCAGTCGTCGAGAAGACCGCCACATCATAAGAAATGCACGCGCGCAGCCAACTGCTTCATCGGCCGCCATCCAGGCCCAGGTAGCACCTTCACTAGGGGCCCCTGTGTCTTCTCGAACCATATGAAGGCGCCTGGCTGAAGGACATTTGGGATGGCGGCTCCCATTATATGTGCTGCCCTTGACGCATTATATGTGCCGCGCACGAGGAAACTGGACTGCAGCGGAATGGAACCAGGTCGTCTTTAGCGACGAATCCAGTTTCAATCTCAGCAGTGACGACAATCGTGCTCATGTGTGGAGACCCCTTGGTGAACGCCTCAATCCTAACTTTTTATACAGCAGCACACCACTCCCACAGCTGGAGTGATGGTATGGGATGTCATTGCCTACAATACACGGTCACCCCTAGTATTGATCCGTGGCACCATGACAACCCAGCGGTATGTCCATGACATCCTGCAACCACATGTGTTGCCATTCATGCAACGGCTTCCAGGAGCCATTTTTTCAACAAGACAATGCTCGCCTCACACACAGGGGTGTCACAAGCCTCTCTGAAACTTTACACCCTTCTTTCCAGCTCGATCCCCAGATTTGCCCTCGAATCGAGCATATCTGGGATCATTGACAGCGAGTTGGGCATCCAACGAGTTTGAAAGAACTAGAGACAAGGTTACAGCAAATATGGAACGAAATGTCTCAAAGCATCATACAGAACTTGTATGCTTCGATGCTAAATCGTATCGCATCGTGCATTCACGCTAGAGGGTGTTCAACAGGGTATTAAATCCTCCGTTCTTTTGCCTTTTTCTCTGAAATAAATGATCCTTTTTTTATTGATTTTCTAATCATTTACTAATAATAAAGTAGTCATTACGTATGTAAAATTTCGTTTTATTTTGACAACTCCTTTTTTGTGCGCTTATTATTTTGTCCATGAGTCCATGAGTTGTATTATATGTTTCAGTATACTCATAAAAAGTAAATCTTGACCAATTAATCCTTCAAATTGCTCAATATACTTATCCATGTACCATAAAACTCTTTCACATCGTGAAAAAAAAAGCGCGCAACAGAATTATATAATTTACAACTTCCCTAAAAAAAAGGATGCAGGTAACCCTACCATAAGTTCGAAAGCCAGCAAAAGTAATATTTTAGATTAAAAGAAACGTAATAATACATCATCGTAGGATTACAGCAAAGCAAACAAAATATTTTTTTTATTTAGTTATAGGATCAAAGATAGCTAATGAGCGTTCAAAGTAGAATCTTTGATTTTTGATTACCTTTTTTCACCCGATGATATATATAAATCCTATCAGTGTAAATCTGTATTTTTTAATTATATCAGAAAGTATTTTGTTTTTTTTTTTCATTCCAGTAAATTAATTTTTTTAACTTTTATTTTCGATATGCTCGCGCCCCTTGAGGGTATCGCGCCTTCCAGGCGCGCCCCACAGTTTGAGAAACACTGTAGTAAATACATTTTTCTACTTAATACAGTTGTAATTAAAACAAATATTTACCTCATTCATTGTCATCAAAATAAAAAAAAACTATGTTCACATTAAATGTGTATTATAAACCATAAGATCAACATGTTAGTGATTTAAAAATTGATTTTAAAAGGATCGCCCCTTACGACAGTGCCAAAAGGTGTTGGGCGCCCCCCCGGGGCCGGATAATGGGGGTCGGAAAGCATATCGAAAATAAAAGTTTTTTAAAAAAATTAATTTACTGATATATAAAAGAAGAAAATACTTTCTGACAAAAAAAAATACACATTTACCCCGATAAAATTTATTGGGTATTACTTCAAACAAAAAAGTTTTCATTTCGATACATTCATTAGCAAATTAATCCTATAACCAAATAAAAAACATAAAGCATGATGAAAAACATTTTATAAATTCCTTTTAGAACAACATTCATAGTTTTACCCCGTTTACATTTTTAAACCCCGGGGAGCGGCCCGAAAGGGTACAGAGCCCCAACCCCCAAAAATTTGAATTAAAATGGGGTTTTCTAGCAGATATCATTCCTGTAACGTTCGTGAAAAGTTTATGTGATATGTGCCCTTTTATTAAGGTCGCGTACCTTAAAACATTTTTAATTTGGCCCTTTTGGGAATTTTTTTCTCAAATTATCAATGAAAAAGGTAGAAAGAAAGGTAAGGTATATACTTTTCTTATTTAAAACTATTCAGGGGTTGATTTTTTTACAAAAAAAAATAATTGAAAAATCAGTTTCAGGTTGACGGAGTAAAACCGCGCGACTATTACCATTAGTATCGAGTGGGGTCTGCTCCCGGGTTAAAACTTTTTGAAGTTTTCCCTTTTTTAAATATTAAAAATAACACAATTATTCTTTATGGGAAATTTTTACTTTTCTTTTCATTATTTAACATTTTAAAAAAATCCCAATTTTTGTGAGGATTAAAATTTTCAGTTCGTTTAAATCTAAATATGAGCATTCTTTTAAAAAAAATATTTCCTTTTTTGTATTCATTGCCGTGTTTTTTTGGTTTTACTCCTTACAATTCCGAAAGGGGGGCCCGACTGGGTGGGGGTAGTTGGTATGTGTTTTAAAATTCTGCATAAGGTTGGGGTTCAACCTCAGCCCATTTTCGGTGGATTTTCATGATGCAAAAAAAATTGCCCGGGGCCCAAAAAGGCCTTTCCGTATGATTATATGGCATGAAAAAATCCAAAATGCCCATTTGGCTTGGCTGCCAAAATTTTTAAAAAATTCTTAAGTTCAATTTTGCACCCGTCAGAGCTCGGGCCTCCCTCTGAGGGGGAAATTGGGCATAAAAATTATTTGCGGAAATTGGTATCGCCTAGTATACGGTGCCACATTATAAAGTGATATCAGCTCCGGGGGAAATATTTTTGGTTCAAAAAAAAAAAAATACCAACATTCGAAATTTACATGTTTCCCCAGACGTCGGATATTGCTCAAAACTCCGCAAAAGGGTTCGCGAGAATGCTAATTGTGACGGATATGATAGAGAGCAGCATTTTTTTCTAATGAAAATTTAAATTTTAAAAAATAGATGATGGAAAAAAATAAATCTTTAAATAAATTTTTTTTCCCAATCTTTTCCCAAATTTAAAAAATTATAGACAAAAAATAACATGATAATTATCCTTTATTTTAAAAGTAATTTTTTTTAAAAATATATATTATTTAAAAAAGTTTTTTCCCAAAATATATATTATTTAAAAAGTAAAAATAAAAAATTTAATTTTTCTTGAAAAATTTGTACGGCTTATAATTAAGATCGTATAGGTAGTTTTAAAAGGAAAAAAGCGCATTATTATTGTAAAAGGGGGCATAAATTTTTATGATTGAAAATTGAGCCGCCAGTAGTAAAAAGTTTGAGAAACACTGCCTTACGATTATAAAATAATATCAATTTAGCGAGATTTTTAGAAATGTCACTGGGTTTTGGGCAAATAAAAAAGAAAAAGCATTTTGCCATGAAAGTATAGTTTTTCTACGTTTTTGGTTCCCAAAAAAGAAATCTAATCTTAACAATGTAGGTCAATTCATAATTCAGAAAAAATATCCATTTTGCATTAGTTTTTAAGTGCATATATTTTTTTATACATAATGTCTGATTGTAGAATGGTTAAAAACATTCTTGACAAATTGTTTAATTTTACTAATTAGTTTTTCATATTTTGAAATTTTTGTTCAGTAAATTCAAACTATAAATAAGTTCTTTAAGGGCAAAAATATATTCCAAGGAGAAATTGTGGATTTTGGAATGGTACTCAAATTTAAGTAAATCCTGAATCTCTATGGTATTGATTTGGATACAATGGGTTCTTTTCGTTTTTAATTATATATAGAGAGCGTCATTAATATAATTTTACTAACATATTAAACTTTTCTAATTTTTAAAACTGTTCGAGCATGTGAGGGGGTCCCGCCCGGGGAGAAAGTGTATTTAGCGAAACGAGTTGGGGGTTTCAGAGTGTGTGGGGGGAGATCAGACGAGTGAGGGGAATTTTGGGTGCCCACCCAAAGTGTTCCGACATACCCCCCGAGCACAACCGGGGAAAAAAATAAAGGGTGTTGTGCCCAACATTCTCTTTCGGTTTCCGGGGAACCCAAAAAACAATAAACCCCCCAACATTTGGTCCGTTCAGCTGAGCCGGAGAAGAAAGCTATTCAAGGTGACGTGAGAAAATTTTTTATGTGTTTTATTTTTTATAAATTGAGGATAAATTAATTTTAAAAAAATTTTTAAAGAACTGCCGAAAGGAAGATCTTGGGATCGAAACTTTTGAATTTGGGGTGAGACTGTTGCTGAAAAGTAACCCCTTGTTGAATTAACTGAAATTATTAAAGAAAAAAAAATTGGGGAGAACGTTGAATTATTTAAAGGAATTAATTCAACATACGATCGGGGACCGAAAGGGCGGAGGAAGACCGAAAGAAAGCGGAGGGAAGCCCGAAAAAGAAGTGAAAAATGGGTTTACAAAAAGGAGCTTGAGCTTGAGATTAGGGTTTACATGTTGGATTTAAATTTCCAGATAACGAGAAACAGGTGGTTTGTAACCGCTGGATGCGTTGGTAAAAAGTGTTCGCACCCCTTAACGGTGAAGGTGCCTAATAGACCTAAAAGGTTGGGCATTTTTTTTCCCTTCTTTTGGCCTTTTATCAAAAATGTCCCCGAGAAATTTAAGTCGGAGATTTTATTAAATTTGTTGGGAAAAAAAAGCTTCAAATGTGTTAACTTTGTTAAAAAATTTAAGGTTTTAAAAATTATAAAAAACCAAAAACCTTACTAAGAAAATTTTGCGGCGGCAAATAAATTTTCCTTGAAAAATTTTAAAAAAGCTAGGGTCACCCAAAATTAAAACATATATTCAATATATTTCCGCTTAATTTCAAATTGGCAGTATTACTTAAAAAAAAGGGAAAGGGTCCCGTTTTGACAATTTAAACGATTTTATTGTTTTCCGACAAATTTCCAGTTTTTTTTTAAAAAAGAGGTAGCTTCCACTTTTCCCCTTTCGAGCGGAAATGATTGGTTTCCCCACTGGGCTTGCCAAAGAAATGACTTGTATAACCTTCTCGGGGAAAGAACTTAAAACCTTGCCGAATGTCCTAACTGAAATAACCCCGGGGAAAGTTGCGTAAAGAGTTTTTTTGAGTGAGGTTAAAGATTCTAAATGTGTTTGTTGCGTTTGAACCCATCCATTATATAAGTGTGGGGGTTATTTAAAACTTCCCATAAAAAAATTGATCTGATTAAAACTAAAAACCCTTTTGTTTAATTGCCTTTCTACACCCTCAAAAGAGCAAAAAGACTGTAAAATCGGGGATTTGGTTTTGAGTGAAAAAAAAGAGGCATCATAAACGATTCATTATACAGAAAACCCGGGGAAGAAATTTCCCACCTTTAAACCCTTCTAAACACATCAGCGCCAGTCTTGGGCCGGGGAAATTAAATTTTACAAAACCGCAACTAGTAAAAAACAAAAAAAAATGTGTTTTGCAAAACTAAACAATTTGTTATATAAAGTGTAAAAATTTGGTTTATTCCCAGTAAAAAGAAATTTCTAGACAGGGGGATTCCCGAACAACCCTGGGAGCTTAAGTGTTTTAAATTTGGGATTGAAAAAATACAAAACTTGTTTGGGTTTCGGGACTAAACAAATCAGAAATTTCCCCTATTCGCGGTTTCAGTTTTCATTAGCAATAAAGAAGGGAGTTATTTTAAAAAACATTAGATTTTTTTTTGGTCCCAAACCAATAACGGAAGATTTTTTTCCCAAGAACGAAAAGATTTTTAATCTGAATAATTTTCCCCCAATCCAATGGCCCCCAAAAACTTCAATATTCCAGGGGGCGCGTGCAAATTATTAGGTGCAGAAGTTTCTATGAATTAATGTTACCCGAAAAAGTTCAAGAGGGGGGGGTTCAAATGTCATTTTTCAAAACACTTTTTTTCGGTTTTTGTCTTTTCCCGGGGCCTACTTCAGAAAGAAGGGAAAAAAAAACCAAAATTTTGGGGTTTTTTCAGGCTGAGGGTAATCCCAGAGCTTTAATTAAAGTTTTGGGGAAAACGAAAGCGTGAAATCATTCTAAAAACCAGTGAATTAGATATTTGTGAAGACCATTTTAAAAAAACTCCTTGAGAATGACCAGGAAGATATACGGTGGCGATGCCCTTAAAAGGGAAAATCCCCTCCCAATTTGGTGAATCCAAACAAACCGCGATTCCCGAGATTAAACTCGTGGGAAAAGACTAAGTAGAGATAAAAAAATATTTTCCCCGTATGGTTTTTTTAGGAAAAAGGGGGATTTGGGGGCCCTATGAGGGAAATCAAAGATGGGTTGGAGTTTCATTTTTCATGCCACACCATGGGGTTTATCACCCCGAAAAATTTCCCAAAAAAACTGAGAACTGTTTTTTTAACCCTCCCAAAATCCCCCCAACGAGTGGGAAATCTCTAAATTCAATTCAATTTAATGGCAAATGGTTTAAAAGACCTTTTTTTTCCATTATGGTTCGCCCGAAAGCACAAGTTTTGCCTTTTTCTACAGATATAAAAGAAAAAGTTTCATGATAAACATACACCCAAAAGCAAACGTGTTTGCAAAGAATTCCCCTGGGAAGGGGAAAGGGGATAGGAGAACCAAAAAAATACGAGTTAACTACAGTAACCTTTAAGGACAGTTAAACGCACCTTATTTCCGGGCCCCGAGAACTTTTGGGGAAACAGTTAGCGAAGGATGAAGCTAATAATTTTCCTTCTGCGCCCCTTTTTGAATGACCTTTCGGATGATAAATTTCCCGGGGTCCGGGGTATAGAAGGGGGTAATCGAATTCGCATCAAAATAGAAAAAGTTCAAGACCGCAGGATGCATCTTCATAAGGGGGTGTGAAATTTTCCCGGGGAAAAACTTTCCAAATCTACAGGGTATGCTTTTGAGTAGGGCCAAAGCACTAAAGGTAATTTGGAATCCCCCGTTAGACTGTTTTTTTTGAATAGAGCAACAGAGGGGCCCAAATTCATTCACCAAAAAAATGGTTTTTTTACTATTTGAAAAATCTTTTTCCCTTTCCCCCCTCGGGCCAAATTTTAAAACTTGGGCAAAAAATATTTATGCAAAAAGGGGGTTGCTGGAATTGGGATGGGAAAGAACTTCCTATTAAAAAAAGAAAAAAAGGGGGCTCGTTGTCGGGTTCCCCCGAAAGTGAATTTAAAATCTTATTGGGGAAAATGTATTGTGATTCACAGAGCGGAGAGCATTGAGCTACATGCATTTAGCGACCCCATCGGAAAAAAAGGGGTATGGTTTTTCATTTTTTCTCAAGGGCTATATCTGCCTTTTGGGGAAGTTAAAGGGGTCTCGGGAACGGTAAAACAGAGGGGTTTAAAAAAGATTTCCATTCCCAAAACTTGAACCTTTTGGGCGTTCCTTTTCCGCTAAATTGATGAAGAAGGGGAAGGAGGCATTGGCTTTAGATTACAGCTGTGCATTTTTTGGGCGGATTCGACTATTGGGTTTCATGGATAAACGGGAAACCCAAAAGAATTGAAGACGTTCGTGGGTTCAAAAGGGTTTAAAATTCACAACTAAGTTCCCTGACCAAAATGGCATCACATTATCAGACCAGAATCCCGCGGGGTGAGCTATCTAGAGGGCTACTTCCTGAGGGGTTTTGGGCGAAATCTATTTGGCATGGTCCTTCTTCTACAAATGTTTTTAACCCTTTATTGTGGAACCAACCCGAAGATGACTTTTGGGAAATAAGGGTGTCTGAGAACTCTGGAAAACTTCATTGCTGAGTTTTAAGAACGACTTTTTTAACCATCTTATGGACCTTTTTTAATAATTATTTTAAAATAATAAAATATTGTTTCTTATATTTATAGATTTTTGACAATTTTCAGATCCCAAAGGGGAAAAAAAGGGGCCTTTAACTACGAGTGAGGGAAAAGATGCAGAAACCCGGCTTATTAAACAGGACCAGAGTGATATTAACGGACCCGTCAGGTAAACTTAAATCTTTTAACATATTCCAGGGTGATAAAGGAGTCCTAAGAGTTGGGTGGAAGGCTGGAAAAAACTTCCATAACCCAATTCCCCCAAACTATACTGGCTAAAATTCAAAATTTAGTAAAAAAATATTTCATAACCTTTTCAAAGAAATTATTTCATGTTGGCCCCAAGGACCGCTGAATGCAGTAAAAATTGAGATTTTGGGGTTTTGGAGGTAAAAAAACCTATTTGGAAAAAAGGTTCATACTTTTTTGTGGTGTGTTTCAAGTTTTAAAACCCAAATTCCCCCTTCTCAAATAATGGGGGCCCTTTCCTATAAGAAAGAGTAAATATGGGCCCCTTTTCCCTTCAGTAAATGGACTTGATTTGGGGGGTCCATATTTTTTTAACTTCAAAACCCGAGAAAGGGCGTTCTGAAAAAAATTTATGTTTTGTTTTGCGTTTGTTTTTGGGCTTGCCCCTCCACCTAAAATTCTTTCCGATTTTACCCTTTGGGGTGCAATAATTGCGACCCTCAAAAAGATTCATGTCTAGGCGAGGGGAAAAAAAATTTTAAAGGATAATTTTCCCAAAAATTTTTGGGTAATTCTCAACTAAAAAAGGATTTTATAAGACCCTTAACTTTCCAGATAAAATCCCTTTCGGCATATTTCCAGGGAAAGGGATTTGGGAATTTTTTTTCCACCAAAGGGGCCCCACTGGGAGGTCTTTTGGGGGGGGCATAAAAATCAGTGAAATATCACCCCGAGCACTGGGGGAAAATCCCGACTCACATACGGGAGTTTGAAACAGTGATTATCCAGGTTGGGAAAGGGGGAATTTTTTAAAATTCCCAACCCCTTTTCCAAATCCAATGATTTTGGTAACTTTGGAAGTTTGCCTGCACATTTCTTGATTGGTAGATCAATTAATTTCCCTTCTTGGGGCCCCGTAGTAATTTAAAATTAATGACAATAGATTGGCCCCTTAAGAAAAAAACAAAAGGTAATTCAGGGGGTTTGGAAAAAAATGGGTACCGGGTTTTCTAAAATCTCCAACAGAGAGGAAAGTGGATGATCGAGGGAAAGGGCAATGTAATTTTGGGGGACAATGGTAATTGTAAAAGGGGGATTTTTTCAACCCGTTTGCAACGGCTTTTGGGGGGCGTCGTTGAAAGGGGGATCATGGTTCTGATGGTAAAAAGAGGAAAATCAGAATAAAAAAAAAAGACAGGGGGAATTTAAAAAAGGCCCAAAAAACTAAGATCTGTATTCTACCCAATAAAGTAAAAAGTTAAAAGGGCAATTTCCATTTAAGTTTTGTTTTTTTTCTTTAAATTGTTCTATTGTAATTTTTAAATTGTTTTTTTTAAAATTTATAGTACGTTTTATATATATAATAATTTTGAAAACCCAAATTTTGTAACTTGGGAAAATTTTTGTAAAAGATATTTATTGTGTGAAACGATTGTTGAATATTAATATTGCAAAAGGGGGGGGTATGTTCGGACATGGGAGTGGGGGCCCCCGGGGGGATTGGTATTTAGCGAAACGAGGTTAGAGTTTCAGAGTGTGTGTGGGAGATCAGACGAGTGAGGCGGGGAATTTTTGGGGATCGCAAGTGTTCCGACATACGCCCCCAGCACAACCGGGGAAAATAAAAAGGGGGTTGTGTCCCAAAATTCTCTCTAGTTTCCGAGAACAAAAAAACATAAGGGGCCACTCCCCAAAAAAAACAAAACACTTACTTTCAAAAATTTTTCAAAATTTTCCAGTTTCCCCCTTTTGGTTTTTCTACTAAATCCATTAAGACTTCATGGAAAAATCTACACGAGAACACAGAATTATGAATCATAGTACTTAATTATAGTTGAACAACATCTGCTAAGAGTTATTTTTTATATTAACACTATTAAAAATTTTTTTAAAATTAACTCCCTCCTTTTTGACAACATAAATTATGTTTTAATGTAATATACATTAAATTATGATTTAAAATATAGGAAGTTCTAATGTGTAAAGGTATATAATTAAACAGATTTTTTACTTTTATCAAACCAACAACATCGCTTGAAGTTACTAAATATGAGTGGAAAAGCTTTTCAAAAAGTGCTGTTCCAAATAAATAACATGTTAAATATGCATCGTTATCACGTAGAAACAATTCTTTAATTTTTTCAAAGAGAGGCAAGTCATCTACAGCCACATTTTTTGGGGAAAACACGGGTTTCCTTTAAAAAAAAAACTAATTACATGTTTGTTTTTTTTTCAAAAAACCATCTATTGGACATACTTAGATCCCAAAACATTTGTTATACAAGGAATTTAAAAAAAAATCATTGTCGTATGGTACTTTTTCTCCTATTAAAAGTGGCAAGATCCTCCAAAAATCCACATTTGGGGGTGCATTTTTGGGCCCTTAGAACCATCAAAAAATTTGACAAATTTCTATAATTTTATCGGAACAGGTTTGCAAGGGGAATCACATTTACCATAGTTCAAATTTCATATTTGATCATTTAAAGCAATGTTAAAAACTTATGTTTAAAAATATATTGATACAAGATTAAATAAGTTTCGGTTGCACACCACCCTTCCAACAAATCAGCATAGCATAAACAACTAAATTATTAGTTACATCCCAATAGCCTAATTCATTAAAAGGGCAATCGCTTTTAACACCACACATTGCACAGTTGTTATATTTTCATCTATGATATCCCTAACATGTGCACATCATGTCCAGATTTATACTGCAATAATATATTATTCTTGTGAACATTTTCTGCATTTCATTTTTATGAACAAGGTAGAATCTACAACAAAAATTGGCAGAACTCTACAAACCCAAACAATACTTGTTCAACCCTAAATTATCACCTAATATTTGCCAAAGTTCAATTATTGAATACCGTAGTCCAGTGGTTCTCAAACTTTCAATAATTGCGGCCCAATATTCAAACATAATTTTCATCGCGCCCCCTCCAACAATTAATTGAATTAAATAATACAATACTTTGACAATACTGACAAATATTGTGCACTTCTAATATTCCGCAGGCTTTGGAATACAATAAAAGCACAGTTTTTGCGAAGGATGTACTTATTTCAGAGGATTTGCTTATTTTTATTCCTCTCACCCCAATACGCTATAAGCACGCCTTCTTGGAAAACGGTGACATTGGGGAGCGAATCGTATAACTTTTAATCGATAGTTATGGGATTCATTATAAACCGCACAAATTATCAAGATAAGTATTAATTTTTGTATATAGTTTTATATGTGACACAACCATGTGACCACTGGTAATTATTATACTTGTTCTTAACTTAGTATTGTTAAATTAATTATAAAATACATTATGCAGTACTGATACTTTTATAAAGCCCCGTTTACATGGAAGCCGGCAATTTCGAAATGCGGATGAAAGCCGGGATTATACCGGGATATTTTTTCAACCCGTTTACATGAGAATCGGGTGCGTTTACTTGAGAATCTAGTGATTGGTTGATAGATTCACGTGATTATAAAATGTAACCATGGAAACAACTAGAATTTTTAGCGCGATTATCATGAAGAGGACATGTGATTATGTTTTCGTTTTCTTACCGCCAAACATTTCTTTGTTTACTATTATTTATGCTCTTGCACATTTACGTTATACCCACTAAAATTTCGTATTTGACTATACGTGGCTGCTCGATTATAGTAAAAGATGTCGATTGTCGGGAAAAAAAAATCTTTTTTTAATATCCCGGTAAAAATTCGACTGTTTTGTAAACATGGTTTGTTGACATTTGTTTTCAATACCAACCATTTAGAAACCGTCGCCACCAAAAACCGAACTCCGTTTCTACTATTTTTATGTTCACAATAGAAACTTCTAAACAGATCGAATCGGCCACTGGTCCGATAAATTTTGAAATATCGCCAGCTTGGCGCGATTTTGTGTGTTGTACTTTGGAGTAGAAAACCTACGATTTGGCAAGAAAAAACTTGGCGGGATAAGTTGCCGGACAATCCAATCGGACTTTGGATAATGTCTACAGGAATGGAAATTTTTGTTTATTTTAAATTAGATTATATAGAGAACATACATATAAAAAGATAAAATATATTTAGTTATCTTAAATTTTATTTGTTTTACACATCTTCAGAGTAGTTATAAAAGAGATATTTTTCTGTTTTTAATTACCTAAAATAAAAACACAAAAATCTGAAATGTAATCATACATGTCATATTAAAACAAGTATATATATAATTTATACCACTTTCAAACATTAGAAATGAAAATTACCATTTGTAAAATTATATATAAAAAATCATGCAACATTTTGAAAGTCTGTATTCGCAGTACTGTTTTAGTAAAAAGATAGGAACTAATTTGATAACGGGGGTAATGGCGCCAAGTCCTGCTTGGCGTGATATGGATCACGCCAAGCAGCGCTTCTTGTTGCGGGACTGAAATCCAATATGGCGGCTTAGCGGTAGTTTAATGATACACAATTTTAAAGAATTGTTTTGAAATACATTTAAATGTATTTCAAATAAATGATATAGGAAGAGATTGAGAATAACTTAGATCAATCAATAAATAATGATTAATATGCAATAAAAAGTAACATGTACTATAATAATAGTATTATAAGAAGCATATAATAAGCTCATAATATTTATCGTAATTTTATGTAATATTCATATAGTACGATTATATAACGGTTATTAGAAACAATAACCATAATATAAGTAAATAGTGATTATTAAAAAGAATAATCGTCGAATTGTAAAAAAATAAAAATAATGCATAAGAGAACTCGTAATACAGAACTATAAATAAATAACATAAGAATAGCTATAAATGAATAAAAATAGTTATAAATGAATAAGATAAAAATTATAATTAAATAATAATAATTATAATTAAATAATAATAATTATAATTAAATAATAATAATTATAATTAAGTAATAATAATTATAATTAAATAATAATAATTATAAATAAATAAAAATATTAAGTAATAAATAAATAACAAAGTATGTAGTAATATTTATAAATAAATCCTAAAAGAAAGAATTATAAGTAACGAATATTATATGATTATTACACATAGTAATAATTGCATTTTTTTTCATTATGAATAAAATGTATGTTAAAATTAATTTAGAATATCAATTACAAAGTAGTGAAAGCGTGCAATATGAAACTTGCACTATAAGTTCCTTCAACGAATTTCATCGAACAAAGAACGTAAAAGAAAAACATTTTTAAAACGAAAATAAATGATTTATAGCGATAATTAAAAGCACAACACTTATTCTTTTAAGAAAAAAATATTCTATTACTCACTCATTTTAGAAATATCCATATTCGAAAGTAGCCCAAAATTAAACAGAAGACGCAAACAATATAAAAATTACACTGAAAATATTTAAATTTTTAAAGAAATCGTCTGAAATTAAAGGGTTACAGCAGGAAAAAATGAATAAAAGTTATTTCTAATATACGTTATCCCCATGGCAACCACATCGACAGACGATAAAAATATTAAGGTAACCATATTGAAATATTATCGCCCATCTTGGCGAACATAAACAACAACTTGGCACTACTACCCCCGATATCAAATTAGCACCAAAAGATATAATTTATCGAGAATTACATTCTGAATGTGGTAAAAAATTAAGGCATTAAAATGTGTGTATTATAGAATATAAAATATTGTGTGCATATATTGAATATTAAATTCCTGTTCTCTTGTACATGATCAAAATAAAAAGTCATTTTTAAATCCATAATTCTCTTTTACAACAAAAAAAAATTATTAAATATTCGTGTGGTATCTACTTATTATGTGAGGATTTCTTAACACATCTGTTTTCCAGAATTTGACTGATATAAATTTTTATCACACAGATGAACCATTTTTTTCTATGGATAACAAATATGTAATTATTGGTATTTGTACAGTTAAAATATAAAATTCAATAATTTTGATAAATTTCATATAAAGACTTTACACTTGTTATTGAAATATCAACATTGTGTGTTATAAGCATAAGAATACTCTGGATTTTTTTACATAAGTATTAAAGTCTAAATGCTCATGTATATTGATATTATCCTGCTAATAAATGCGCTAAATAAATTTGTTGCATTGAGTTAGTTACAAATATTGACCCAAGAAGTGTACTTAGATCAGTTCTATGATATTTAACGGTAATTAGGATCATGAAACGAAATACGACTTTACATATAGACATTTTCTGTAGGATATTTACTTTCTATATAAAAGCATTGGAAATATTCAGAATTTTAATATAACCTTTTTCAACCTTCTATTTACCCTTAAATGAATGACTTGACATTGTTGTTTACAATAATCTATATTCATGTAAAATTCAGTAAAAAAAGGTGATTTCAAAGAATTTTTTTCAAAAATAAGTGTTTCATCATCCAAAATCACTGATATTTTAGGGTAACGTATGCTTAAGGGACAAATTTGGAGTGCTTGTATTGTATAATATCGACCAATATCTTCAAATAAAAAAACCGCCAAATGCTGCGATATACAGCCAATAGTAGAAACTGTCCCTGATCACGTTTGAACACAGTAAAAATAATAGTGATGTAATTTTTTTTAAATTTGTTGTCTTTTTGCTTAGTGAAATTAGTTGGCAGTTTAATGCATGTTCCAAAATTTGTGGAATGGTACGAGTACTGATTTAACATTTCTTAGAGAAACTTTGAAGTAATTTAATATTTTGCTCATGTGTAATTTGGGGAGCTGAGAAGTTTCATGAAATTTAGGATTGCCCCGGTAAAAGAATCTTGCTTAGAATTAGTACAAATTGCGATTAATTTATTAATGATAAACTTTGGTAACTTATCGAATTAATAATGATTTTAATTAATTTAGTCTCTCTCTCTTAACTTTATTATATTTTTAAACATTAAATTTCAGAACAAAAATTCTGAATCTTTTTTTCTGATATCGTTTCATCTTCCATTTTTATTAAAGTATTAATGTAATATATAAAAGGATACTTCAGTTGCATATCAGTGATAATGAAATAACATGTCAATGCATTTCTCCAAATAAGTTTAAGTTTGGATGAACTGAAGCATATTTAAAAAAATAAAAGAAAACCCTTTGTCAATTTTACTGTGTATGTATCCATTCACCCCCTTTATTTTGATGTAGTTTTAAGTATATGCAATGTGTAGATTTATTTTTTTAAATTAATGCAAGGAAAATTAGGGTGGTTTAAAAAAAATATAATAAGCTCTAGTATTTAATATGTAATTATAACTGTTATGATGAACAAATGTTATACAAAGGTTTATTGTATTTTTAGGACATGAAAAAAGGTTTATCGAGATATTTTACAAAAAATACGTGTATATATTATTGTTACATATACGTGTATTTGTTTTTTTATTCAATTTCTTTCTATAAGTTGCATGATTTCGGTATTCTAATTTGTTCTATGTAAATTCTGAAAGTTGACTGTATAGAAGTGGATTTTATAACTGCCAGTTTGTAAGATCTGAAATTTCAAAATTCTTGTGATATTTCATTTAATCTGGACCCATACCATATACAATTTCTCAAAAATACTATGAAAAGTTTTGTAGCTAACCTATATACAAATGTTATAGGTTTTTGCTTTCTAGTTTCTGGTATATTTCGCACAGTTGGCTGACTAAAAGACTAGTTTTTGCCATTAATTTCTTTGTAAACAAGGGAAGACCATTTCAAATCTTACTTTTGTAAATGTATTGTATCCAAAAAAGAAAAAAAAAGCATTAATTTGATTAAATTAATTCTGATAGTATTGAAATTAGAGTAAATAAAATTCGCAGAAACTTTGAAGAAAAAAATGTTTTTAAAATTTTTTGTTTACTATTAATTGCCTAATCATTAGGTGTTTAAAAATTTATGTTATAAACCTAAAGTGAACATTTTAGAAATTCTGCATAAATTGACCTTTTTTATCTATGAAATCTTTGACTTAGGAGATAATTTTCTTAAAATTTTTTTTATTGTTTCATTTGATTTGTTTGGGCTAATGACATTTAATACTCTTTTGTAAATATTTTGAAAAATTAATACATTTTGTTGTAAATAAATTGCGAAAAGTCATTCATAAGATTTTCAGATAATTTTATTAGATATTATCAATAAGATAAAAATCGAGATATAATTGTACATGATATTATGCATGTTGAATATTGGCAGATAGATCCTTGATTTGTCCTTACAGTATAATGTTATTTTCAGAGAGTGTGATTTATATAGCAGATATGAAATGCTTTATTTACTTATAGTGCATTCATGTAATGTTAAAATTAAGTGTCAATAAATGATGTATATTAAAATGAGTACGATTATTAAATAAAACCGTATACGAGAAATTTTCACGAAACAATTTAATTTGTTTTACAATAAATTAATTTTATTAAAAAGCCTATTTCTTTAAACATGTTTCTTAATTTATTCAAAAATGTTGGAGACAGGCATTTTTAATAAAATTCAAACCTTTTGATGGGTAATAATTACAAAGGAAGTCAGTGTATAAAATATATCAAATGTTTGTTTTTTCAGATACCCAAAACCTTTAAATGATGTTAAAAGCAATTTTATTTCTCTCTAAGAATTCCTAATTATCAAACAAAAACTTTCATATTAACCAACTTTAATTAAAAAGCTAAATTAATTTTTGTTTGTAAAAAAAGTGTATTTTCTTGGATGTGCAATGTTTTCATAAGAACTTGTTCATAGTATGTTTTATAATCGTGGGATTATTTAATCCTTCGAGGAGAAAAAGTAGTATTGAACCTACTTTTATAAAATAATTTTGTAGGTATGTGTGTACAAAGGGATATCTTTTGGTACAGTAAATCATGGTTTGCTTTAATAACAAAAATTAAATGGTTAAGTAAAAGTGAATCAAAATTGAAGATTTTAGAAAATGAAATGTTCTCTTTAAGTTCTTATCCTCATGTATTTAAAGGAATGTTAATATAAAACAGTTCATTCTATTGGTTATATCAACTTTCACAGTAAAAAAAAAAAAAATTCAATACACCTTTATGGAGTTATTTAATTATAAGATATTATTAATTTTTACTCCTTACATGGAAACCCCTCAATAAAGATAAATCAGGAAAAATAACAAAAAAAAAATGCACTTTTACTTCCATAAAATATTATATTGTAATAATTTAAAAATCAATCTCAAAACTTGTCTTAAAATATTTGTATCATCTTCTTACAATATTGGAAACATACATGCAGAGCTATACTAAAAGATAAATTTATTTACATTCTTCCCTGTACCTGAATAGAATTTTATTTTAATCTATGAGCACTTTTAAACTTCCGAATCTCGGACAGTTCCATCAATTATTAGTGCTAGTTCACCAACGCGCGAACATGACAACAGCAGCCATCTTGAATCTCTGGCGCAATGCATCATGGGAGAATTAGAAAACTCACCCCATTCAACCCCAAAGTTCCTGGTCGAGTGAGTGAGTGAGTGAGTGATTTTTGGTTTTATTGGCGCAAGAGCCGATTTCGGCTATACTGCGCCAAACATTTGTTTTAATTTCCATAAAAAGATTTTTTTTTTTTAAAGTTAAAAATTTACATTAAAGATATAAGTTATATTTAAGCATGAAAATTCATTAAAAGTTTTAAAAATTCATATTTAATTGTTACATTTTTTTAAAAAGTCAAAAGTGGGAAATACATTGTGGTGATGTATTACCCTAACATGTCAAGCAAGATCTTAAAATAACGGATAAATTTAAAACAAAGAAAAGGCATAAAGTAAAAATTAATACAGACAGAAATGTAAAATTTTGTATTATAATACAATTAAGTATGTTGAAAAAATGTTTTAAAAAGTTTGTTTTTTAACCGACTTTTTTCTGTTACGGTTGGAGTCAACAAACGATTGTTTTCCCTTCACGTTTCCAAACTTCAGTCTGCCACCATTCTTCCAAAAAATTTTTCCATTTCTTTATTGGATTATTTTCTTTGGTGATTCACCTCTTCTTCAACATCGTATACAAAACATGTCTTTGTCTGATGATTCCCGTATAGGTGTGTTTTTTAGGTTTGTGAGGCGTCAATTTTATGTCTATTTCGGAGGTAAGGCCTTTCGGACGTCTTTTTTTGCGATTTTTGAAGTTTGTTTTGCATTCTGGGATGGAGAAGGTATGGTATTGGATACAGAGGTTTCAGTTCAACAGCAGGGACATGTTTTAGTTGGTAAGGGTGTAAACATTGATACAGTGGTTGAAGTGAGTGCTTTATTAGATGAAGAAATGCAGTAGATGTAGATAAACTATTAGATGTGGTGGGCGTAGTGTCTATTAAAGGAACAGATAGTTGAAATTCTGATGACGATGTAACTGTGACAGAAGATGTGGGTGGTAAGAGGTTTGCTTGAGTTGTGGTTGATGATTTGTTAACTACAGGAATTTTGGAAGACATTGTTAGCTTTGGAATGGACACTAAAGGTTGCAGTAGTTTTAAAGGCGGACATACTATTTTCGTAATATTTTCATCAGTTTGGGTTGTTGTGGTTACAGATGAGGGTTTGACAGCTTGTGCGTATGTTTGGGACAACTGTGGAGCTATTAATTTCCGTGCTTCTGCATATGAAATATTTCTATTTGTTTTAATTGCTTGGATTTCTTTTTCTGTTTTCCATTTTGAGCATAATTTTGAGTCTGATGAATGGGACTGGGAGCAATTAACGCATTTTGGTTCCAGAGTACAATCCGTGGAGGAATGTCCAACGGATGCACATCTGGAACATGTTAATTGACCGCGGCAGGAAGTTTGAGAGTGTCCGAACCTCTGGCACTTAAAACAGCGCAGAGGGTTCGGTATGTAGGGACGAATCTTACAGTTTAAGTAACCTGCTTTTATTGTAGACGGAAGTTTAGGGCTATTAAATGATAGTATTAAATGTTTTGTAGGAATTATTGTATTATCTTTTTTTATAGTAATTCTTCTGACCTGAATCACACCCTGATCAGAGAACCCATCAAGGATTTCCGTTTCAGGAGTGCTCAACAAGTCAGGTTCAGAAATGACACCTCGGGAAGTATTAAGTGACTTGTGAGGACTTATTGTTACAGGAGAATCAAGAAAAGATTTGGCTAGTAAAAAAGACTTTGTTTGGAGAGCAGAGCTTGTTTCAATTAATAAATCACCGGATCTTAAACGTTTTACTGACTTAGGTTCGCCACCTATTCCAATTAGTGCTTTATGAATAGCAAGCGTTTAAGTTCCTGGTCGAAAGCAGGAACAAAAAACAGACCTGCATTTGGACCCGGTATTTTGCCGGGTCGTCGTGTAAACGGGTGCAAAGAGGATGCGACCCTGCATTTTGCCGGTATTTTTCGTCCATGTAAACGGGGCCTAAGTGTATTATATCAGTGTAAATGTGTGTTCTATTTTTATTATGTCGGAATGTATTTTTTTGTTTGTTTACTTTCAGTAAATTTTAAAATAATCTTTTGTTTTCGACTTCTCAGTACGCTCGCGCCCCCCTTGTAGAGTTATCACGCCCCCTACGGGGGGGGGGCGTCCCACAGTTTGAGAAACGCTGCCGTAGTCTGAAAGTTGTTTCAAATCTTGTAAAAGTGGTTTAAAAATTGCCTTATACCCATATTTTTCAACATCTGGGGAATAATGAACAATTGTGTGTGTAGAAAATAGAACCTAAAGATGACTGCATGTACACAAGTAGATCTTTTATTGTGAAATAGACAAATCCTAACTTTTGTACTAGTGTGTAACACCAGTGGATAGTTTTACAAATAAGAGAAAATCAGTTAACTAAAATAACAACAAAAGTTTTGACTCTTTTTTAGTATGATTTCCCTCCGCGTGTAACGTGGTGAAAAAAAATATATTTCCCGGAAGTTTTAAAGGGGTATCCGACTACGTTCGGAACTTGTTTAAAAAAAAGGCGCATAAAGGGGAAAATTTTTTCATGATTTTTAAAGTGTCACTTAGATTAGAATACATGTAAAAATTTTTTTAAGGACATTTTGAAAAAAAAAATATTTAAATACTATATTTCGGCAAAAATTAACTTAGAATAACTTTTTTTTTTTTTAAAATTTCTCCTTTTGGGAAAAATGCTTTTTTTTATAATAATATTTTGCCTGTATATAGCTCAGACTTCTGTCCCCAGGCTCAACTATGATTTTTGGGAAAAAATTTACACTATTTTCAAAAGTTACAACCATTTTGGGAAAAAATTATCCCGGGGTTTTTTTTTAAAATTTTTCCCCTCTGTTTAAAAAATGGATAAACCCACTTCTAAGTTATATATTTTAAAAAATTTTAGTTGGGGCCTCTGTACAGAGGTTCTTTAGCTATATACAAAAACAAAAAATTGTTATAATAGAAGCATTTTTTTACAAAAAATATTTTTTAAAATGGGTCATTCTATGTTCATTTTTTTTCAAAATATTTTCTTAAATAATTTTTTTTTGTAATTTTATTCTTAAAACAATTTTATATCCATTTTCTAATCTAAGTGACAGTAAATATCATAAATATCCATTTATACGCTTTTGCAAAATCACGGTTCCGAACGTAGTCGGATACCGTAAGAGAATTAAATTTGTTGTTGAATCCCAATTTTCAAAATATGTAGCCAGTATATTAAAAGAGTTTCTGTAATCCTGAATATATGTTTTTTAATTTGTCCGAGAGCATTAATTAACATTTTGGGAGGTTT
Source organism: Trichonephila inaurata madagascariensis (assembly GCA_019973955.1). Taxonomy (NCBI): domain Eukaryota; kingdom Metazoa; phylum Arthropoda; class Arachnida; order Araneae; family Nephilidae; genus Trichonephila; species Trichonephila inaurata. The sequence continues at coordinate 137,918 of BMAV01022776.1, forward strand.
TGAATACATGTAACGAATCAAATTCGATCAAAGCATGCTGTCAAATCTGGAACAAACATACTAATTTCAAAATGAGAATGCCTACGTGGTCATTTTTGAGTATGTCTTTTTTCTCCGAGTAACTTCTACCATATGCTAGGTTACTTCATATTTATTTGTGTCTATTTTATTTTTAAGATTTTCCATGAGTGTTTTGTTTATTCAGCAATGGTTATGGTAATTTCATGAAAATTAGGGTTTAATTTTTCTGTTTTAGATAACTTTTTACATACTAATTTCAACATACATACTTTAAACATACTAATTTCAAAATGAGACTGTCTACGTGGTCATTTTTGAGTATGTCTTTTTTTCGAGTAACTTCTACCATATATATGCTATAGGTTACTTCATATTTATTTATGTCTATTTTATTTTTAAGATTTTCCATGAGTGTTTTGTTTGTTCAGCAATGGTTATGGTAATTTCATGAAAATTAGGGCTTAATTTTTCTGTTTTAGATAACTTTTTAATTTAAATTAATGCTATAATTTCTATTTTAGTGTCAAACACTTTTATGTTTGTTTATTTTCTGAACTGTAATTTTCTTGCTTATTGTTGTTTAAATTATGTGATACCGCGACTCAAAAATTAGTTTTTAAGCCAAAAAATGATTTGTGAAGCTTTTTGTTAACAGAAGCTTAGATAATGAGGTACTTATGTATTAGCGTCACCGTAGCAAAATTGGTGCCAGGCGAATCATACCTTGATACCAAAACAAAGAAGATTCTAACATATTTTATATGAAGAACCAAACGGTCACAGATATTGGAGGAAAACTGCACGATTTGTGTGGTGCCAATTTGGCACAAATATCAGTGGATTTTTAAGACAGTAAAATTACCTTCTCTTCATGCCTGCTTTTATTTTTATGATCAAAAATAATAATAATTGTTACTAAGTATTTTTCTGTTAGAAAAAACTCTATTGCTTTCCTTTGTTCAACGACAAATTCTAAATCTCTCTTATTGTAACAATAAAGTAGAAAATCCTTGCTAGCAGTATAATAAAAAGAAAATAATAATAAATTAAACTAATTGCTATTAATGTATTGGCAATATTTGAGAAAACTACCTTCAGTTTATGTCAACAACTGTTATTAACCAGATTTTAGCATATTTTCTACATGTTGCTTTTCTTTACGTCATAGTTCTTATAACCGATAAATATTCCTCTTGTTCTCATGGAAAGATAAACTTTATTCATCAAGAAGAACTTCACAGAAACTATGGATGGGATTGAATGCTCAACAAAGTAATTTTCTTTTGCACTTTAAAATTCAGAGTTAATGCAATTTTTGTCGTATGGCGGCACCACGGTGTAACTTTCCTTCCTACAATCTGTTCTTCATATAGATTTTTAAAGATTTTATACATGTACATTTCTATGACTTCTTTGGTTGAAAAAAAAAGATTATTGCTTTTCTTCCTTCATCAGTAAATACTATATATGTTCTCCTCATTATAGGAAAAAACGGATCAGATTTTTTGTCACTTGTCATCAATTTTGCTTCTTCCAATCTTCAAAGATATAAATCTATTTATACTATTTGTGATCCAAAAATGTTTGAGGAAAAAAAGATGCAGCTTGATACAATTTTCTCCTTCGATTTTTTTAAAATTCAGTGTTGATGTGATTTTACGCCTCAAGCATCACGGTTTAACTTAGCTTCTGATAATACGTTCCTCATTTAAAATTATGAAGATCATATACTTTGTACATACGATACTGTTCATATATGATGTATATATTTCAAATATTACTATAATTAATTATCATTGTATTTCCTAATTTTGTTCTTTGGAACAGAAAAACAAATATTTTTAAAATTAAGATATTGCAAAAAAGTATTGTTTAAAAATTAATTTTTTTATCAACAAGGTTTATTTTTTCAACGAGGTATGTTTTAGATAGTAAGAAATAAAATTAAAAAACTAATTTAATTTTTTTACTATTGTATTTCATCTAAATTAAATATTAAATGTAATATAGATGTTAGATAGTATTACACATCCCTTCTTCATGTAATATTAATTTAATGCTACAGAAAATTTAATTTCATCGTTTATTACAATGTACGCTTATTTTATCTATTTTTTTAAATTTTAGTTTGTACTAATTAAATTTTTTACTTGTAGAAGGCTTCCTCTAATATCTTATTCATAATATTTTAGTGAAACGGGGTGGGGGTGGTGGGGGTTATCACATAATTAAATTTTTCTTTTGGATTATCCATTTTAGGTTATTTCACTCATAGTTCCCATAGCAGAAACATACTACAGTTATTACTTCTTTTATAATTTTTATTTATGTTTTCATTCTTTAATTTCTCTTTACCTTTTTAGCATGTTAATTTTCTCTCTACATTCAAATATACGTTTTCATGAAATCATTCTTTTCTGTGACGCCAAATTGCAATGTGAACGCTCATTAAAATTTTTTAAACTTTTAGATACACTGCTCTGCCCTCTTTAAAATATATTATGTTTGCAAAAAAAGCTAAAAATTATATTTATTTTAAAATTTAGCCCGTACGAAGAACGGATATTTCAGCTAGTATACTGTATTAATACACCTGTTTCCTTATATCAAGCTTTCCTCCATTGAATTGCATAAGCAGAAAAAAAAATGTTTTGTTTAAACCATCCTTTAATGACTTTTTTACTTTCAGATTTGTGAAAAAATTGAGAAATTCATGAGAGAAAATCGATTACTTGGAGGAGAAAGGAGACAGCCCTTTGTTCTGGTTATTGGGGAGAAGTGCAAACCTCAACAAATATTTTTAATTCTAGTAGAGAACTGTAAATAGAAATGAATACTATACGTTAAGTTGACTTGTGTTTCAAGCTAACTTATATTTTAAACTTAAAATTTTCTCTATATTGTTCCAATGTGTGGCATTTTTTGAATAGTAGTGTTTACAAATGTGAATTACAGCAAGACGTGCCTTCATTTGTCAGAGAATTAAAAAAATTTAATCTTTTTAATAAATTATGTACATAGTTCTGAATTTTCCTTTTTATATTTTATGGATATTTATAAGTGCGATTTTAAAAACATGCCTTCATTTTTAATAATGTATATATATATATATATTGATATTCTTGTATTAAAATTGTGAATATTTCATTTTTTAATGTCTGATATGCAAGTGTAAAATTTTCAAAATAAATTTTTTTAAAACATGATTTGGTTTTATTTTTTTGTTTACAGTGAATCATTAGTTGTAAGTGTTAGTTTTGTTGTTGGAATTCAACGAAATATGTGCTACATAAAAAATGTCTACACACCAAGTAAAATGGCTAGATTATGGTTCTACTGGTCCTTATGACGTTATTTTTTTCTTCTAAGTGCTGAAAACTTTTCAAAAGCATTCTCCAGTTTAATTATACATTATGACTTAAGACATAACATTTTAAATGTTTTGTAAATGTAAAAATCCACTGTTTTTATTTTTGATTAAAAAAAAAGCATTTTTTTAATATTTGTTTTTATTGGTGATAGGAGAATGTAAAATTAGTTAGTATAGACAAAAAGTGAGCTTAATTTAGGCATTGTATAGAATGCCGGACGTTTTTAGGCAAAGTATGAAATAAAAGAATTATTTCATACTTTGCCTAGGCCAGGGGTGGCGAACCTTTTTGGATCAACGCGCCATTTTTTCTTTAAGAAATGATTAAGGAGGTATAGACGTGGTCGTCAAATAATTTTGACATGTGATTACTGAGAAATGAATAAAACTAAATACTAACAACTCAAAACACTTTAATTACAACGAAAAAATACATTTTGCACAGTAGAGTAGTAAATGTTTTGTTTCTAAGTGTAATTCAAATTCAAGTAACAGTGTTAATTCTGTTGTGGTAGATTAGATGACAAATAACTTAGAATTGTAAGATGTTACTTTTACCACAGAACGCAAGCTGAATTGGAGTCATCTTCCAAACGGGTTGTGGGTCTTTAATTTTATTCATCTCTGAATATAATGACTCGCAGGCATAGGTAAATGAAAATATGGTTAAAATAGCATTAACCAGTTTTTTCAAACGGCTAAATGTATCTGAAATCGAATTCCATGTTTCCAAAATTTCAAGACTAGCATTTTAACTTATATTGCTTGTTAATCTTTCTGTTTTAATCCACAATTCCAACTGTCTCCTTTTTTTCAACAAATTTTTGAATCCATATTGAACTAGACTTGAAATCAATCAGAGTTGCATTTCAAATTTTTCAATTTACAACCAATAGATTTGGGACAACTTCAGTTTATTAAATGAAGTCACATCAAGGTACATAAAAAAAACTTGAACGTTTCCGATAATTCTTTTAACCGAGAAAATCTCGCTGAAAACTGCGACCCATCACTCACGTTTCTCGTAATACTTCACATTGAACATTGTTATTTTGAATTAAAATGAAAACCGTTTGGATCGGTGGCGTGTCCAAAATATTGTGTCGCGTGCCAATGGTTCACCATCCTTAGCCTAGGCATTGTATAGACTGACTAAAGCTGCTTAGGCCAAGTATGAAATAAAGTCATGATAAGGTTTTTTGATACAATTCTATTCCCGCGATAATGTATGCAGAGTTAGAGAATAGAGTTAAATTATATAGATTTACAGCTTTATCACACATTAATTTTGCTTCAATTAAAAATATTTCTTAACATAAAAATAAACAGCATAAAATATAAGCTATACTAAGTTATAAGTTATACTTCTTTGGCGTAACAAGATTAAAATATTTCTAAAAAGCTTGAGCAGGGCAAACTGGGCCAAGAACGAAAGGCGGTCACGAGCAGAGTTGAACGACACTAACCTTCAGTCAATCGGACCAGCCAAACCCGAGATAATCACGATTTAAATAAATTTAAACATTCCCGCACAGGGACAATAAGACCAATAACATGGGGGTCGGCAGACTGTACCTGGACATGAGTTGAACCGAATGTGACACCTGAGACCTCACATTGAATGTCTCGGCTGGAAGAATCGTTCCTGAGAAAATTAAGACATCCGCCTGAAGAGCCCTCGCGAGTTATGGTCTTTTTAAAATAATTAAAACATTTAAATAAAATAGAAGCAGGGCACCCGGCAACTCGAAACTGGGCTTGGTTGTGAGGAAACACAAAAGGAATCCATTCCAACCGGTCCGGAGTCTGTAGTTGCAAATGGAGCGGTGCCAGCGCTGGAAAGGAAAACAAAACTACCTCCCCACGAGGGGCGACAACTGTGACGTAAATGGTCACGTACATCCCAACAATATACAGAGTAGTAGGTGATCCCAACGTTTCATCCTTCTATCTCTGTAATATCGTTACGTCATCAAAAGATCGAATCCCATAGGAATAACATGGGGATTCAAGTTTTAGTGATAACGCCCCTTAAGCCCACTATCTACACACGAATTAAAACAGATGAAACAGCTCAACGAGGAGAACCTATGGTCCGAGTTTCATTAACGAATCTCAAAAATCATCGGAGCTATGCGGGATTTTAAAAAAAATTATAACTTTAAAATAATTTTAAAATGTTAAATGTGGGTGAAGAAATGAAGCTATGGCCCTGAAAAAATATATCTAGGGTGCTCATAGGAAGAACAATCGAATCCAGCCGGTGCGGTCGACCAAGGTGGCATAGGATTCGAGTTGTTTCTGGGGAAGCCCTGTAGGGGGGAGGGGAGCAATTCCACGTTAAGCTCGCGCTAATACAAAAATATGGCGGACCACCAAAAATCAAGTTCCAAGCTCAATTTCTTAGGGGGTGACATTTTTTCCAGTCCCCATAGGATTAACATGGGAGCATGATATTTTAGTGCTTAAGCAATGTGAATGAAGTAAATGACTGGATGGGTCTCGAGGAGTGGAATAGATGTTTCAAATCTCAAGTCCGAGATTCGAACAGGAGCCAAGATATTGTGAATTTAAACAAATTAAAAAAGTTAAAGACAATTAAAAACTATAAAAGAAATAATCCTATGAGCATGAAGTTATAACTGGAGGAGCAGATAGAGAGGGATCGAATGAGCCAGGTTCGAATGGACTGTGAGGCTCGGGTGCCGAGATATTGGCCAAGAAGCTGTAGAGGGGGGGATGCTCAGGGGCGTCTCAACAGATATGGTTTATAACAATAGTTATTATGATCCGCCAAATATGAGTCCCATAGGACCAAAAAAGTGGCATGTTAAAATATTATACAATGGTGTGCGCGCGCATCGGTGACGGTGTGTAGCTCAGTGGTAGAGCATTCGACTGCAAATCGAGAGTTGCCCGGTTCAAACCCGGGTGACCCCTTGTTCAGTGAAGTGAAGTATTTTTTTTTTCGAGAATTTCGAAGGCGGGAATGATCTGTCCCGTTCTGTATATTTCTAGGCAAAGCATTTTCGTATCCGTTCCTACGGAACGTAAAGCAATAGTTTGCTGACGCGGGGGTATAGCTCAGTGGTAGAGCATTCGACTGCTGATCGAGAGGTCTCCGGTTTAAACCTAAATGCCCACTTCTTCAGGGAAGTGAAGAGAAATATCTTTCTAAGAATTTCGAAGGCGGGAATGATCTGTCTCGTTCTGTATATTTCAAGACAAAGCATTTTCGCATCCGAGACGGTGTGCGCGCGCATCGTAAAAACACCCTCATCCTTCCCTAACACCCCAAAAGAAGTATAACTTTAAAAAAAACTCCGAAATTGTACATATATTATGTTTTTTAAACATATTTATTAAAATAAGAAATAAACAACGTAAAGTATAAGTATTTCCCCTGATTACAGTTAAATAAATTTTTAGTGTGAACCTAGTGCTGCTTCGCTCTACTTTCATATCACAAAAAATGTGGTGTAATTTGTGACTTTTACTTTGATATGATTCTGAGCATTCAGTTGTTAAACAATTTCTTTGCGAACTCGGAATATTTTTCGTATGAGAAAAGATATTTTACTTAGATATGTAGAACTAAAAGTGGAAAAGCAGAATACATATGCAATTTTCTCTCTTCAAACAATTAAATATCTCCAGCTGCGGCATTCAATAATTTACAAAAAAAGCTGTAAATTTACCTTTGAAATTATCTTTCAAATTTTTTTATAATTACTTAATTGTCCAAATTCTGGAGATGTGTGTCATATAAGGTCTATTACAAATTTATGTTCATTCAAAAATTAACAAATTTGTTGAGTAGTGTTGAGTGCCACTGATAATTGTACCGTGTGCCATAGGTTGATTACCCCAGCTATAGACCATAACTCCTTCTCCAACACTACAACTTGCTTCTCCATTTTCATGCAGCACAGGGAAAAAAAATTTTTTTTTTTTACTTAACAAGTTTAAGTAAAATTGAGTATTTTGACACTCCCAAACAAACCACAATGTGCAACTGACAAATTTTGAGCCTGAGGTCTCGGGCTTTGCCACACAATATTTGAAACGAATCGGAGATGTATTTCATACTTTACGGTTCCTCATTCAATGCCGCAATTCATACTTAGCCGGTAACATACATATTACTAAGTCTTTCTTTAATTCTACCTGGATGGATAAAAAGGGAGACCAAGTAGCTCAGTTGAGGGAAGCATCAATCACTGATCACCGTGTCTTTTTATCGCTTCGTGAGAAAGCCTTGCTGAATATTTCACAAACATGAGGTTTTGCCTTGGAATGAATATGTAAATGTAAATTTCAATTACCTCTTTGAGAGAAAACCTTATTGAATATTTCACAAACATGAGGATTTTCCTTGGTATGAATACGTAAATGTATTTTTAAATCATCACTTCGAGAGAAAGCCTTGTTGCATATTTCACAAACATGAGACTTTTCCTTGGTATGAATAAGTAGGTAATTTTTAAATAACCACTTTAAGAGAAAGCCTTGTTGCACATTTCACAAACATGAGACTTTTCCTTGGTATGAATAAGTAGATGAGTTTTTAAATGATCACTTTGAGAGAATGCCTTATTGCATATTTCACAAACGTGAGGCTTTTCCTGGGTATGAATATGTAAATGTCTTTTTAAATGACCATTTTCAGAGAAACCTTTGTTGCATATTTCACAAACATGAGGCTTTTCCTTGGTATGAATACGTAAATGTTTTTTAAAGGAACAACTTTCAGAGAAAGCCTTGTTGCATATTTCACAAACATGAGGCTTTTCCTTGGTATGAATAAGTAGATGTACATTTAGGTTACTATTACGAGCAAAACCCTAGTTGCAGATTTTAAAAACATAAGGCTTTTCCTTGGTATGAAAAAGTAGGTGAGATTTTAAAGTCCCTCTTTGTGAGAAAGCCTTGTTGCATATTTCACAAACATAAGGCTTTTCCTTGGTATGAATACGTAAATGTTTTTAAGGAACCACTTTCAGAGAAAAGCCTTGTTGCATATTTCACAAACATGAGGCTTTTCCTTGGTATGAATATGTAGATGTACATTTAGGTTACTATTACGAGCAAAACCCTTGTTGCAGATTTTACAAACATAAGGCTTTTCCTTGGTATGAAAAAGTAGGTGAGATTTTAAACTCCCTCTTTGTGAGAAAGCTTTGTTGCATATTTCACAAACATAAGGCTTTTCCTTGGTATGAATAAGTAAATGTCTTTTTAAAACACCACTTTGACTGAAAGCTTTGTTGCACATTTCACATACATGAGGCTTTTCCTTGGTATGAATACGTAAATGTGTAGTTAAACTACCACTTTGTGAGAAAGCCTTGTTGCATATTTCACAAACATAAGGCTTTTCCTTGGTATGAATACGTAAATGTTTTTTTAAGGAACCACTTTCAGAGAAAGCCTTGTTGCATATTTCACAAACATGAGGCTTTTCCTTGGTATGAATATGTAGATGTACATTTAGGTTACTATTACGAGCAAAACCCTTGTTGCAGATTTTACAAACATAAGGCTTTTCCTTGGTATGAAAAAGTAGGTGAGATTTTAAACTCCCTCTTTGTGAGAAAGCTTTGTTGCATATTTCACAAACATAAGGCTTTTCCTTGGTATGAATAAGTAAATGTCTTTTTAAAACACCACTTTGACTGAAAGCTTTGTTGCACATTTCACATACATGAGGGTTTTCCTTGGTATGAATACGTAAGTGTGTAGTTAAACTACCACTTTGTGAGAAAGCCTTGCTGCATATTTCACAAACATGAGGCTTTTCCTGGGTATGACAACGTAGGTGAGATTTTAAACTCCCACTTTCAGTGAAAGCCTTGTTGCATATTTCACAAACATGAGGCTTTTCCTGGGTATGAACACGTAAATGTCTTTTTAAACCACCACTTTGACAGAAAACCTTGTTGCATACTTCACAAACATAAGGCTTTTCCTGGGTATGAATACGTAAATGTCTTTTTAAATCACAACTTTGACTAAATGTCTTGTTGCACATTTCACATGCATGAGGCCTTTCCTTGGCATGAATACCTAAATGTTTCTTTAAGGTACCACTTGCAGAGAAAACTTTGCTGCATATTTCACAAACATGAGGCTTTTCCTGGGTATGACAATGTAGGTGAGATTTTAAATTCCCTTTTCGTGAGAAAGCCTTGTTGCATATTTCACAAACATGAGGCTTTTCCTGGTTATGACAACGTAGGTGAGATTTTAAATTCCCTTTTCGTGAGAAAGCCTTGTTGCATATTTCACAAACATGAGATTTTTCCTTTGTATGAAAATGTAAATGTGAACTTTGAGAGGTAGTCATCTTGTTAGTTTATAAAATTGGAAATCTCAGGAGAGATTACATAAGTCCTTATTTAATTTCAAGTGACATGAAAGAGGGTGCATCCTTTCTGTTTATAATAATTTAATTTTTTTGAGTCAAACGCAATACTGAAATCTAGTTGTATTTTAAATTAATGCACAAAATAAAATCCAGCTGAATAATGCATTTTTAAATTAAATAAGGAATCAAATTATTTTCAGTTCAGTTTGCAGAAAATATTCTAAAGAGTATTCAATGATTGCAAAATTGCAGGAATATGAAATTTTTTAACTAACTTACATTCTCTAATGCAATTTAAACGAAACCTAAAAGGAATGTCACAATACCTTTATTACATACTTTCTTGGGGTAAAATTCAAAAAGGACAAACTTATTTTCCATAATACAATAAGCTTACAGTGAACGATAAATATCACGCTGTCCTTTTATAACTGGTGAATGATTGATTTTAAGTAACAACCCTTCAAAAAAGCAATACTTTTGGTGATGAGCTACAACATTTTACAAATGTCTTTTATAGGATGCAGTCGAAGACCTTTGAAACTGCATAGAAATCGTTTCCCCAATTGGATATCTTAAGAGCTTATAAGGCCTTTTAAGTACGAACATTTTTCTCCAAAAACCATATGACTTAACTGCTTTTCCACGAGAGACATTATAAGCAAAACGGTTTGGAAGTCAACATCATGAAATGAAAACATATTGACCATTTTTATGTAGAATGTTTTCAATAATTTCTTTACAAAGCTAATAATATACTGTCTTATCTGAGTGAGAAAATAGTTTTTTCAAATCTAAAAATCTTAATTCCTAAGAATCTTTTCGATTTCCACTTAAGAACCTTTTACGTTCAACATAGAAAACTTTGCTAAAACACTCCATATTTACGTACATAATTTTCTTTTTCCTAAAAAATTTTATAATTTTTCTCACAGACATCTTGGATCTTTTCTACACGTCTGATTTTCTTCCTTGTGTTGTTGACTTGATTCTGGAACTCTACAGTTGTCTAAATTCTCCTATTCTCTGAAAATAAAAATAGCCATCAATATCAATATTGAAAAAACATAGTACAACTAGAATATATCGTTAAACAAAATAACTACATCACAGTTTCCGATTTTCAGAGAAACACACAATGTCTCTTTCGACATTCTTTGATGTACTAATATTATTCGAAACATTTATTAGCATTTTAAATTTTCCAATGCAAATACTTATTTAAAATTTCACGAGAACAATATATTATGTCTACTGATTTTACAGAATATCATGCTACATCTGATAGACTCAAATACTTTCTTTTCCTAGGATTATTTCATTTACCCCAGTCCCTTTAAAAAAAGACGATCAACTACCATTCTCTAAACTACACTTCATTTCACCTAAACTTGACAGGATTGGGTAAGATAGAAAATTTACCAATCCGCTTGAAAAATAGTTCTATCTTATTTTGAAACTTAGAATTAAATTAATGCATAGCAATTCGTAAACTGTTTCATATATTATAAACATTGTAATTTTAAAGACATTTTAATCACACGTAAAAAAAATTACTATTTTTTAATTTTTTTTTTAACAAAGTGAAAAAATATTAGCACAGTTATACCCCAGCAATGTGAGCAAAATCAATTGCAAGTGGAGCTCAGTTAAATATATTGAACTTTTTTTATCAACTTGAAGAAAACCATCAAAAATCTATCTATCAATTCGTTGAAAAAGTTTCTCAACTCTAAAGTTCAGTTTCTAAAAACTCAGTTTTTCGTCAAAACAAAAGAAGACAGCACATGGGATTCTCCCATGAAAAAAGAAAAGGCAGTGCTTCTAGAAAATTAACATTAATAATATAGAAGGTCACTCACACTTTATGGAAACGATTTTGTAATTCATTTTCGCGGTTGCATTTAGAGATAAAACTTTGGCAGCTTCAGAATAACCGCCTACTAATTTTTTCTTTAGATTGAATAGTAAAATAAAAGATTTATTTTGAATATGACTTCTAAAACTGATAGATGGCTCAAAGATTACGTAACTGCGCTTTCGAGGAGAAATATTTGTATCAACAAATTATAAAGTGGAGTAAAAATCTCGGTTATTGCAATTTAGTAAAAGGTAATGATAATTTATTAAATCTGAAATTGAAAAAACGTCTAGCTGAAAGTAAAAATGAAAATATGACTATGAAACTTCTTCCTAAGACTGTTGAAACACAGGAAAATATGAAAAAAGTGAAGTGTCTGATCCTAAAAGGAAATCCGCCAACTCAAAGATTCATTGCATCGAAACTAGGAATGTCTTTCGCCACTGTAATTTAAATAATTCATAAAGATTTAAAGTTAAAAAAGGTGTTTAAATCTCCAGTTTATCTCCTTTTTTAAAAAAGTTATTGCTGAAAGAAAACAAATTGTATAGAAAATTATACAAAAAATACCTAACTGCTGAAAAATGGAAATTTTTGGTAACAATTCGTGAGGCATAGGTACATTTAAGTGACCGTATTAAAAGATCAATTTCTATTGCTCAACTGACGGTAATGACCATACAAAGTGGCTTCTTCTGTGTACAGTAAAGTTACAAAAGGGATTCATGACAGTTGCAGGATTTTCTAACAACGGTAAATTAAAAATCAAAAAAGTCTGAAGTAAGGCCAAAATTTATTCACTTTACTATTAGTAGAATACATTATAACCAATTTTTGAAGAAGAAATTCCAACTTATATGGAAAGGACATTGATAAAGTTGAGCTTCATATAAATTACATAGATTTATAAAACAATATAGTTATAGATTTATTAAAGCGAGCCTTGAGACATTTTTACGTCTCGGAACAACTGGAGTCTAACCGTTTAAAGCAGACAAGCGTCTTGCCCAGCGATACTCAACCTGAGGCCCACCGAGCTTTTTTAAGTGGCCCGGTCTACCTTAATCCACTTCTGTGTATAGTATCTAAAGCTCATCTTATTCATTAAAGCTGAAAATTGTATTTATATATAATTAATAACTTTAGTTTGCAATACTTTTACACTTTTATTGCAATATAATAAAGGACTATTAAAACGTTTTATCTTTTATATTTTAAAAAACCCACAAATTGTGAATATTCATGTTTCTATTTTCCCACGAAAAATTTTTATACCTGTAGCTAGCACATTGCGAAAAAAAATAGTTTTCTTAATGGTAAACCCTTTTACTTTTTTGGGGAAAACAAAACATGATAAAGGGAAAAGGGAAGAAATATCAAAGAATTGATGTTAAAATCTAAATTTCAACAAAACACTTCTAAATTTTTAGATTGCAAATTCATAAAATGGATTTTACATGCTATAAACTTTTTAATGCAATTCAAAAAACTGCGTTTATGAAAAAATATTTTTCAATGGTGGTTCCAAAAACAAAGTAAAAAAAGAAATAAAACTAAAAATATATGTGATTCCCTTTTAATCTCAAACAACTAACTTCTACAGTTTTTAAAAAAAAGCACACTCCTGACAAAATAATGCAGGGGTGAGACATTTGAATCACAAATTAATATTATTGATGAGTAAGTTATATTAAAAGAAATTAGATTAGAATTTTTTAATATTAATAAAATACTTTTTTTAAAATATTTTACAAAAAGTGCCTATAACATGTTGATCTATTTAAATACTATTTTGAGATATATTCTTTGAATTATGTGAATGGAATGAGGTTCCACTAAAATGCTTTCTAGTTCTAGGGGTTCCATGAGTTAAAAAGTTTTAAGACCACTGCTTTAAGTTAATCTTAAAACAAAGCACGTTTTAAAGCCAAACTTTTAATGCAGGCATTAAGTAAAGTTTGAGTTGCAATAAAATGAATGAATTTTCATAACTGTAAAAAATTGGTAATAATGAATAATATTACTCCAACTTTTGGACATACTTATTATCCAACATTTAGACCAACTTATTATCCAATTTTTGGTTAATTTTTAACAGAAACAAAATAAAATTAAATATTGATTCTGTCATCATTAGTGAACATAAAAGAAATTGGAAAACACTTTCAATCCTTTTTCTAAAGTTTCATGTTGGTTTGAAGAAAGAAATAAATAAATTAGATGCAGCAAAGAAGATAAAAATTCATGGCTCTTTCAAACAAGGCAAAATCAATAACTATGTTTTCAGTAAGAGCAGTTTTTGTTTTTCCATTACCTCTCACCTTTAAGATAATTTATTTCGCACCTGTAAGAAATGCAGCAAAACATATTAAACTCCAGCCCATCCTTACTTTCAATTTTTGCATAAGATACGAGTACATTGTTGCAGTTTTTGTAAAGAGAGTTTTGAGCAATATCCAACAATTACCCTTACTTCTATAAATATATTAGTTTTAAAATTTTGTTGCCCAATCCAATTCACTTTCTTGTAAGCTTTTCATAAAAAAATCCCAATATTTTTTGCTACTTTTTTCCCCCTATTGGTTCCCCCAAAAAAGTACTTTTTAAAAATGGGATTGTTTTGTTTTGCAAATTTTTAGTCAAGAGAGATAAAAAGTAAATAAACCAATCTGCAACTTGCAGTTTTTCATAAAATAAATAATATCATTACATTTGAGCTTTTCACTAATCAAACTGAATTAAGATAAAAAAATTTTTTTGAATTGTATTGAGATCCTTTGAAAATGTCCTCCTTTTTTCAGAAATTTCTTTCCAGAAAACTTATTGTTTATTGCTAATTTCCAAAGGGTAAAATCCTAGGAGAGCCCACACCCTTGGCAACAAAACGAAAAAAGCGCCAAGCCAGAACGAGATGGTGCTGCTTAAACCACAATGGCAGCAAGTGAATACAGAGAGAAGGTGGATGCGTAATGAAAAATATATGTAAACAATACAGAAATTAAGCATTTAAGATAAAAAAATATAAAAACAGCACTTACTTTCTTACTGCTGATCTTTCCAAGTGGAGGGTACAGCGTAACCACAGATTTTAAAAAGTCTTGAAGGTCTCATCGCTAATGAATGATCGTGGTGGCCGCCATTTTTTTTCTGGGGAGGTAATGGTCGAACATACCTTTTGGCGTGGCTGGTGCAATTTGAAAGCGTTATTGTTTTGCACTATGTTACATCATGCCCATCATTAAATTTGGACATTCATAACTGTAAGCAATCAATCCTTTTCCATCATACACTATTCAATCAATTCTTTCTAACCTTTCGCATTCAACAAAGTAAAAAATTCTAAGATATATTCCTTCACACATGCAACCATTCCAGCCCGGTGAAATTCGAAACACCCACTGACAAAATACGAAATTTCCAGAAATAGGTATACCATATCTAGTGTATCAAAGTAGGGTTACCAAGATGGCAAAATTATCGCCAACCCAAAATAATTCGCGCCAAGGGTGTGGGCTCTCCTAGGACTGAACCATAAATGGTTTAAAACTTATTGTATTATGTCGCAACTTTAAAAGACAAACTAAAATTCAGTAGCGCAACAGGCGATGAGGGCCAGAGCCTACTGTGCCCATCTCAGTATACGTGACCATTGGGCGCTGAGATGCATGAGATAGTCAGTTTGAAGCAAAAACCCAAGTGTTTTAGTCCCCATTAAATCAAATATTTTATGATTGGCATGAACTATAAAAGAAACACGACTTATAAGCTCATTCTAAGAAATAATAATTTTAAATAATTTCCTCATTCATAAGTTTAATACAAAAGAAAATGTTAAAATGTTTTCCTGAATATTGTACAGTTCTTTTCATGAATAAATCTCATAACATTAACATTTTACAAAAATATTGAATGAATATGTTCAACATTTCCAAATTAGAAATTTTAATATTAAAATTCTTTTAAGTATAATAAAAAATATGTAGATCAATTTTTAAAATAAAACACATATTTTAACAATGAAACTAATGACTTGCAAAATAACAACATTTTCTCAACTGTTCTTATTACTTTGAATTTATAAATGAACACCATAAACATAAAATAGGTGACTCTAATCTTACAAAAAATAAAAGTTCTAGATAAATTATGAATAAAATGGTACAGATTTTAGATTAATGATTTCTAATAATATAAAGCTATAAAAACCTAAGTTACAAAATATATTGAAAATTTAGAACTAATTTTAAATGGGGGAATTTGGGCAGCTGCTTCGGATAAAGATCACGAAGCAGGGTTCTTTTGCTGGATTGAAATCCCAAAATTTCCCCAGGTAATTTAAGGCCCAAAAATTTAAAAGAATTGTTTTGAAATACATTGAAATTATTTTAAAAAAAAGGATATAGGAAGAGATTATTTGTAAAAAAGATCAATCAATAAATAATGAATAATAATATTATCTAATAAAAAGTAATATGTAGTAATAATAGTATTATGCCATATAATAATCTGAAAATATTATTTTATCGTAATTATATTAATATCCATATAGTAAAATTTTTTAACGGGTTTTTAGAAATAATAATCATATAATATAAAAAATAGTAATTTTTAAAAAAGAATGGAATTGTAAAAAAAAAAATGCATAAGAAAACCCTCTAATACATAACTATAAATAAACAAATAAGAATAGTTATAAATAAACCGAAATAGTTATAAAAAAATGAAAATTTTTTAAATAAATAAGATAATAATTATAATTAAATAACAATTATAAATAAATAAAATATTAATTATAAATAAATAAAAAAATATGTAAAAATTTTAAAATAAATGCTAAAAGAAACAATTATAAATAACATTATTATAGGATTATTACCATAGTAATAATTGCTTTTTTTTCATTATGAAAAAATAATTACATAATGTATGTTAAAATTTTAGAATATCAATTACATAGTAGTGAAAAACTTGCAATATGAAAACTTTCATTTAAGTTCCCAAAATTTCACAACAAAAAACAAAAAAAACATTTTTAAACCAAAAAAAAACTATTTATAGCGATAAAAAAAGCACAACATTATTCTTTTGAATAAATATTTTTACCCTATTTTAGAGATAACATATTAAAATAGAAATTAAACAGAAGACGAAGCAATAGAAAAATTACATTAATAATTTAAATTCTAACAGAAATAAAAATTTTATTAATATTGTCGAAAGTAAAGGGTTACAGCGAAAAAAAAAAATTAAAGTTATTTAAATAACTTTTCCCCCTGGGAATCCCCCAAAAAACCCTAAAAAAATTACGGAACCATATTGTAATATTATTCCCATCTTGGCAACATAAACAAAAACGGGTACTACCCCGAATCAAATTACAGGGAAAATTTTTTTAACAAATTTTCTAAACTGCATTTTTATTAAGACTTCTAGGATTAATTTTAGAGCCACACATTTTTCTTCACTAAAAAGGGTTTTTGACCCAATTATATATTTTTTTTTTGCACTGTATGTCTAAATATATAAGACTTACTTCAATGCAGTATTCATGCTTCCTCTTCTTTCTTCCATCAAACAACTAAGGCATCCACAGTTTAAACTCCAATCTGCAAAGATATGTATATCCCCAGAAATTACTAATAAAATAATCTGTACTGTAAAAGGACAATTATATTTATAGTGGCTTACCAAAATTTTGCTTAAGAGGAATCTCAGATTTTGCAAGAAACAAGGATAATAAGAGGATAGGTATCATCTATAATAGGAGTAAAATTCAACATATTTACAAAATATCTGAATATTTTGATTCTGTTTTTGTACAAAGTATTTATCAAATAACTAAACATTTTATTAATTTGAAAATATTTAACCTCTGAAACACAAGAATACTGTCTGTAATGTCATTGTTTTGATGCAACTTGAGATTATATTTATATAATGCCCAACTTAATAACTGGATTTTTTTACAAATGTTCAATAGTCAATAATGCTTTCTTATTTTGAAAATTTAATCAGATGTAAATTATTAATTTATTTGCAAATGATCAAATTTATTATCACATTGACCAATGATATGCAAAGAAAAATTCTGTCCCTAAACAAAAAACTCTATTATTGTATTGCATGTTACATTTGAGAAAAAACATAAAATGGGGTTCAAGTGTAGTATAGGGGGGCCACTTGGCGCAGTCCTTTTTTTAGGCGACTAAAAGTGGTCACCAAGGTACTTTTTTCGGAATTATTTATTATTTATTTTAGAATGAATTCGATTATCTCACCATAACATGAAGATAAAAAACGCCAAATCCAAAGAAAAATAGCCAAATCCGAAGTGGCCCCCCTATACTACACTTGAACCACAAACTGAAACACAGTTAGATTGTTTTCTATTTTTGGCATTATTCATTTTAATTGAATATATGTATTAATAATTAAGGTAAAAATCTGGTGAAAATGTCGAATCGGCCGCTTTCCGCAAATTTAAAAAATTGAATTTGGCGGTGTTTTGCGTGTTGTGTTTCGGAGTTGCAACCCTACCACAACACGCAACGCCTGGCGCGAAATTCAAGATGGCGAAAGGGAAATCATCAAAAACGTATTATTTTAAAGTTTTGAAATGGAAAATCGCGCAAAATTTGCATTTAAAATGAAAATTTGACTTACCTTAAAAACGATGTTTATGAAGAGGATCCCCCCGGCCGAACATGCGGTATTTCCTGCTCCGGTGGGACGTCCTGTTGAAAGGAGGGAAAACACTCGCCAAGAACGTTTTGAAGACTTCGTTTTCAACGGAATGGGAATTTTCCTTCGCCACATAACGGTGCGATGAGTCGTATTTCCAAGGAAACGCGTTTGATTCCACTCCCCGAGCCCTCAATGCTGTTAGTATGCGCACCTGTTACCGGACACAAAACGTCAGACTGTGGTTTACCTTCAAATGCTGGAACCTTCATCTTCCGCAATTGTAGGAAGCCAACAGTCCGAAGTTTGATACCGGGCCACCTTCTTAATGACAGCAAGCAAACCTTCTATCATGCACCATTCTAACACCGCTTTCCAAACACAGGCAACAGGGCAAAAACCTTTTCAGAATACTCATCATACTTTTGCTATTCATTCACCATCCTAACGCATCGCTGGACATCATGGAAAATCTTTAAAAATTTATGTGAGAAAGAAAAAAAAATATTACCTGTAAAAATAATTCCCAAAACGAAGCCAAGAAGACAGCTGACCCAACCGAGCAAAAGAAATGAGCTTTTCCTCATTAACGGCCGTTAAAAAAAAGCTGCGCATGTGCAGAAATTAAGAATCTTTAAATTTTTTAAAGTAATAAGTAATATCTTTGGGTTTTAAAATTAAACTGTAAACGAATTACGTAAGCACTAGCTTGCCGCGCTATCGTTAAAACTGTTAAAATTAAAGAAATCTACTACGCATGCGCCCAATTTCGCCAAAAAACCGACTTCTTCACGGGAAAACAAATTTAGAAGGGTTACCAGATTTGGCGCGCCTATCGATTTGGCGAGAAAACACTTGGCGAGAAAAGCGGCCGATTCGACAAATCAACCAAAAATCTTTTGAACTTTTAAACTTGTCCAAGAATTGAAAGTTTTTTTTTTATAATGTATGTTGTATGGCATGGCTAAATTCTAAGCATAGTTTGACAAGTTGTGAATAACGTACATGACATCCCAATATTGTCAGTAATCCAGGAATATAGTTACTTAACGGCAAGCGATGTGGGCGTTTCAAAATGTGGTCGCCATTAATGAGAAGTAAACAAATCCGAAAAACGAGTGGAGTTGAGAAACAGCTTTTGCTGATGGCAGCAGTGCACCGGTCATCGCTTGTGACGTCACGGTTCTATCTGGCCACTCGAGAGTTTTCTTAATAGTTTGTATCGCTTGTTGTGGAAGTAATACAAAATGCTAATTGTATTAATGTATAAATAAAGATCACTACTATTGTGTAGTCAGTAACCCCCTAATTTACCGGAATTCTAACATGACAGTAGAAAACAAGGTACTTCTCTACACAGCCGTTTTGCGGCCCATCATGAGTTACGGTTGTCCTGTGTGGGGATATGCTGCAAATAATAATATTAAAATGCTTGGAATATCACAAAATAAAACTATTCGCATGATTGTTCATGCGAATATGTATATGAGAAACTCTGATATCTATAAAGCACTTAAACTCCCAACCTTTAAAAATTTTATTAAGAAAAAAAGCTACCAAATTTTTTTTATTCTCTTCCCCTCACTAATAATTATCATATCCTCAATTTAGAAAACTATACTCCTCATGACAATACTAAGAGACCAAAGGGAAATTCTTCTTGACTTTTAAAACCCAACAACATAAAAATTCTTTCATTTGATTTTTTGGCAAATGAACTGCAAAATTTCATTTTTTTCTTAATTATTTATTTGTATATAGCTCCCACACAGGAAACCCTTCCCCATGCTGTATTCCCCCCATAAACTTCGGGGAAAGCCAACCCAATCCCAAACCACCCCCTGGCCAATAAAAGCCAGGCCCCGGCCACCGGATGGATTTTTTCCCTTCTCCCCCACCATTCTGACGCCCACTTCCATTTCGGCTACATAAAAAAATAAAGACTTAAAAAAACCAAGGCGTTTTAACGCCCATCTTCTTCCCTGGAAAATTTCTTTAATACTTGGAAAAAAAAAAAATTAATGTTAAAAAAACAATCCCCAAGTGCTATTCACCGGGAGAAGAAAGCCTTGTACACCTCCCACTCTTTTTTCCACCCCACTACCCCTGGTTAAAGCACAAAATACCTAGGACTTTTTCTAGAGAAAAAAACTTTTATGGAAACAACACATTCCCCCCGTGATAAATTCCCGGGTTCTTTACCCCAATTTACCCCTTTAAAGTGCCCGAATTCTCAAAATGAATATCCATAATAAAAAAATTTTCTTTTACTGCCGTATTGGCCCCCATTAACACGGATTTTTTGTGAGAATATGCAGCTAATTCCCCAAAATTAAACTTTTAGATAATGCTCAAAATTAATTAGAACAATCAGTAAAACTTGAAATATACTGGGAATAGAAAATATATAAAGCATTTAAAAATTTTAATTTTTTAAACCCCCATATTCCTAGGAAAAAATTCTTTGAAAGTTTCCCCTAGCATTAATAATATCAAACATAATCGGGAGAACTAGACCCAAATCTAAATAAAAAACCAGAAGAATTTTCGGGATTCATAAACCCACCGAAATAGTTTCGGTCTTTCCCCATGGGTGACCCCTTCAATAAAATTTTCCCACTTTAATTTTTTAATTTTATTTTTTTCTTTAACTTTATTTCTATGGACCCAAAGGCCCAACAATAGAAAACCCCTTTTGACAAACGGAATAGAGTTTTTAGCTCACAGTTGCCTTCCCTGGCAGCGATTTTTGCCGCCTGCAAGATTTGGGATTTATGATTTTTCTTCAAGACCGCTGAAACCTGTCAGTTTGATCCCCACTTTTCACGTCCACTCACCAATCGGGACCCCGAAGGCGATAAAGGCAAGTCAACGTCAAGAGCTCAATACGTTCAGTAGGGGAGGAGGAACGCTTCGGTTTCCCAGTTCCCAAAATGACCAGCGATCACCACCATTCTGCTCACAACTCCAGGCCCCATTAACCACGCCTTTTTTTCTCGCTCTTTAAACCAATCAGATTGTTCCCCCCGCAAGGACGCTTACCACAGGCACCATTAATATGCTACGATATGGGATAAGGGTGCTCTGGGGCCATATGCCCAGTGACAACACGACGGTGTAGTCAGTAGCAGTTCGGTGTTTCTCAGCCAGTGGCTGACTCCATACTTATAAATGTTTTGAGCAAGGTGCTCAGAATGTATTCAACTGTTTCTCATTTTTTTAAAATTTTCCTTTGATTTCATCCTTTTTTCATCGTCTTTAATAAAAAACATGTTATTTAAAAATTCGCTTTCATGAAAAAGTCCTCCACATCCGTTATTTAATTTTTAAGATCCACTGTTCATAGCTCTGCTGGTTAGTTAGTTTTTACACTTTAATGTTAGAAGTGTAGAACTTAAGATACGATAACAATGTAATTTTGTAAATATTTTATTTTACCATTCAACTTTTATGTTCCACAAAAATATTCAAATTTACAATTCATTAATACACTTTAAGCCTATGAAATCTTTTATAAGTACACATTAACTAAATTATGTCCAATAAGGTTTTACAGTAGTTATGTATTATACTCTTGACCAATTTTTCAAATAAAAATCACGATATGCGGCTAACTGTGGAAAACTATTTTCTATGCTTGTTTGAAAACAATAATAAAGATAACTGCATTCAAAAATGTTTTTTATTTAGCAAAATTGGTCGGTTAAAGTGTAATATAGGAGGGGGCCACTCGGTGCAGTCCTTTTTATGGAGGGAGGCGACTAAAAGCGGTCGCCAAGGTACTTTATTCGGAACTATTTATTTTAGAATGAATGTTATCTCGCCTTGATATTTAGATTAAAATCGCGAAATCCGAAGAAAATCGTCAAATCCAAAGTGGCCCTCCTATTATACACTTGAGCCAAATTGGACAATGGTAGTATAGAAAAATACAAATTTTCTTTTGTTTCATTTTTTTTCTTTTAAAACCAATAAAAATGTGCAACCCTTTTGACCATAAATAAAATAAAGCACTTTTATTTTAACATTTGTAATGGTATCTAGTGAAAAACAATACATTTAAGAGTTTTCTGTATATCATCTACGATTAATATATTCACATTTATTTATCAGTTATTATTCTTAGAGAGTAAAAAAAAACTTTAATTGAAAGAAATTAAATTAATGGCATACCCCATGAAAGTTTTACTTTTGTTAAATATTACATAACATTTGTTACAGATATTCAACTACAGTGATTCTTGGAAAAGAAATTTCAGTATTTAGGTATTATGTTAAAAAATTTCATAAATTCCTATGTTGCGAAAAGAAGCAATATACAACCAATAGTGAACCGTGAAACCTGTTCAAACGCACATTCAGACACAGAAAAATAATGATGTGAGTATTCGGTGAAACGTTTTGCACAGATGTCTTTTCATTTGGCGAAATACATAATTCAGATCATTGGTTGACAGTATAATATATCAGTAATGAAGTCTCTTTTTATGAAAAGGATCGTAAAATAATCCAGACATTATAAGTCTGTAGACGATTTAGTCACAAATAATATATGGGATAAACAAAATAATTATTTAGAATTAATTCATCCTTTTTAAATGATTAAAAATAACTGAAGAAAACTATTTCAGGTCGTTAAGCTTTTCATTCTTGTTCTTACATCGCGCTACAATGTCGTCAACAACTTTTTGTTGCCAGATAAGGAAAACTAAATTTATAAAACAAAGATACTGAGCGGCAAATACATGTACATTACTCCTTCCACAGTAAGTAACATAGTTACGATACAACATGTAATACATACAAATAAGAGTAAAAATATATCAAATTGAGAATCATATGAAATAATATACAACTAATTTCTGTAAAGCCCTGGAAACGTTACGTATCTACCAGAGAGTGTAGCTGTTTTTCGGACATCTTTTTCCAGCAAATCTGGTGGCTGTTTTTCAATTTTTCTTTGTACAATCAGTTTTTTTGTCGAGCAGAGTTGGTGCATGCTCTAATTGTTTGAAATGATCAGGATTATCACCATCAGTTGACAACAAATATGCAGGTTTTAATCTGTCTATAGATATGTTGATGTCCTTGTGCCTTTAATTTTCACAGTAAAATATTTATCGTATATTTTTGCCACTGGGAACGGTCCATCGTACGCAGGTTCGAGTGCTTTTTTCACTCTGTCAACACGTATGAACACATGCGTACTGTAATCCAAATCTTTATGGACAAAGTGTTTTTGGGACTGTTGTCGGTGAGTTTTCAGTGGTTGTAACTGATCCATTTGTTTCTGTAATTCTTCTTCAAACGTATCTGTATCCAAGACATTTTTCGTTTTCTCGAAAAATTCTCCTGGTAATCGAATAGTTTGTCTGTAAACCATTTGTGCAATGGTGTAATTTGTGTCACTACGTAGAGCCGATCGTAATCCTAACAATACCGTTGGTAAGGTCTGTGTCTGTTTAACTGAGTTATGTGCTCTGATGGCTGCTTTTAAGGTGTGATGGATTCTTTCAATTTTTCCATTATATTGTGGATGATAGGATATTGTTGTGCATACTTTAAATCCACAAATAACACCTATGTTTTTAAAGAATTCAGATTTAAATGGACTAAATTCATGTGACGTCATTAGTCACATAACTGAACCACGTGTTTTCGGCCAATCACTTCATAAATTATTATGACGTTACAATTATATCATAAATATAATCACGCGTTTCCAGCCAATTAGTTCATGTGCCTCACCGTTAAGCCAACTTGTTTGCAGAAACTTTTAGAAAGTACATATTTGTCAACGGTATAATAATGCGTCCAGTTAAACAAAATGCACTTACTTTAAAAGCATTCGTATAGTGTAAGTATATTTTTTTAATTCTTGAAAACTGCTTGAAGAATTTAACACGTGAACTCTTTTTACTCCAATCATATATCAAATTTTAAATGTTATCTAAATTTTACAAGTTGAACAACTAGTAAGTCAATTTTTAATCAATGGGAAACACATGATTGCCGTTATCATGTGACCATCATGAATTTAGTCCATTGAGTACTTTGATCAGTTATCACACGGTATGGCATCCAAAGCGTGAAATCCAGTGATTATAAAATTCCCCGAGCAACTGCTTCTGCCGTGATATTTGATAAAGGAATAACCTCTAATCCTCAACATGTGAAGTCGTCAATGCAAGTAATGAAATTTATTCTTCCTTCTGATATAGGAAATGGACCTATGATATCAACATGAATGACACTGAATCGATCATCTACTTCTTGGAAGGTGCCAATTGTGAATAGGTATGTCTATGAATTTTTGTTCTTTTGACTGATGTACAATATTTTGCCCATTGATTGACATCTTTTCGAACGTTAAGCGAAATAAATCTGAAGCCATTTGTCAACAGTAGATTTCACACCAGGGTGAGCCAAGTTGTGAATTTTTTAAACATGTGCATTCGAAGAGGGGCTGAAGCATAAATGGACGAATGTTTGCAGTTGAAATATCACACCAAAGTACTTATATCAGAGTCAAGATATTGTTTAAAAATTTAAGGATGGTTTCGCAGTTTATTAAGTTCTTCATTATCAACTTGTGCGTCAGCAAATTTATCATAATCTATTGCAGAGATAGATTCAATCCTGGATAATGAATCTACACCATATTTTTTTCCACTAATGTGACAAATATTTGTTGAAAAATTGTGATAGATATTGTAAATGACGTAATCGCCTAGGGTGAAGCTTTTTCATTTTTGATGAAAGGCATATGCACTGGCTTGTGATCAGTATAAATAAGAAAATTTCGTCCTTCAAGAAGATGTTTAAACTGTTTGATGGAAATATATATTCCTAATAATTCCCTATCGTAGGTACTGTAATTTTTTTGTGCTTTAGTTAATTTTTTTAAAAAAATGAAATCGGTTTCCAACTTTCAGCTTTAAACTGCTGTAATACCGATCCAATTGCAAAACTGGAAGCGTGAGTAAATAAGGCCAATTGTAAATCAGGGCCAGAAAAGCTTAATAAAGTAGCATGTGTAAGATCTTGTTTACATTTTTCAAAATTTTCTTTAGCTTCCTTTGTCCAAACAATTTTTGTTTTGTCATTCTTTTTTGAACCTTTTAAATACTTGTGAAGAATAGCTTGATGTTTAGCAGCATTTTTTAAATATCTTCCATAAAAGTTAAGAAGTCCAAAAAAAGGTTCTCAAATCACAAATTGTTTCGCGTAATTTGTAAGATAAAATTGCATCTACTTTCTCTGGAAGTGGCTTAGATCCTTCGGGTGTTTCTAAGTATTCTAGAAATTCTAGATGAGTTACTCCCAAAATTGTTTTTGAGATATTCACTCGAAGATAATATTTTTGTAAGCGATCAAACACAAGTTTCAAATGAGTTTTATGTTGTTCTTCATTTTCAGAGGCTACTAGAATGTCGTCCAGGTATGGAAAAACAAATTTAGTCCAAATAATACTCATTGATAAAGCGCTGAAAAGTAGAGGTGGGTGCATTTCTAACCCAAAAGCTCATAACATTAAACTCAAATAAGCCAAATGGTGTTATTATGGCTGTTTTTCCTTATCTTCCCCAGCAATTGGAATTTGAAAGTATGCTTTGAATAGGTTAATCTTTAGAAAATATTCTTTTTCCTTTTAAAATATGATGAAAATCTTCAATACGTGAACTGGGTAACGGCCGTAATGTCGGGGAATTCTCAAACATCTATATCTACACTTCCATCTTTTTATTCACAAGATGCAGAGGGCTCGTCCATGGAGATTTAGAAGGCTCTACTATATCACACCTAACCTAAATTTAAATTTGCTTGGTTATTTCTAATTTTTAGAATCCAGTTACCTGAGATTTTTGAGTAAACCGATGGCCTTAGTAGCAATATATAGTGTTTAACATCATGTTTCTTTGCATAGTAACTAGGCAAATTTGGTTTCATTAAATCTGAATATTTTAATAATATATTAGAAAATGTTGATGTTTTATCCATTATGTTAATTTTATTTTCTGCAAAATAGAAGAAATTTCACCTTTAACATGAAGCTGTTAATTATTCCATCTATTAATTGTTTATTTCGGATGTCAATTAACAAATTATTAAGTTAACAAGTTAACTTATTTAGAAAATCAGCACCACAATTATTCCTTTATCTACTTTAGCAGTAATGAAAGGAAACTGGAACTCACGACGCAGACCTAGATTTAGAGTTAAAATTGTATGACCAAAAGTTGGTATTTCTGAGCCGTTTGCTGCATGAAGCTTAAAAGAATCACAAATTTTATTTTTACATGAGGCAGGAATTATTGATAAATCAGCACCACTATCAACAAGAAAGCGTAAACCGGTGTTTTTGTCAGTTACACACAAATAAATGGTAAGTAAGGCAAACTTTATATTCTGTAGCAGGAGAGCTTACCACCAAATCTACTGCTTTTCTAAGTTTGCTGATGCCTTATTCCTAGGAACATGGGCTTTTACATTTATTAGGATAACATTTATCACCAAACATGAAGTGGAAATAACAGTATTTTTCATTTGGGTTAAAACGCTCACAAGATCGACTTCGACTTTTATTTCGAGTTTGATTGGAATTTTTAAATTCGCTTCTTGATTTCCTTCTGTTGCTGGATAATTCTGGGTTGGATCCTAGTTAGGCGGACTTTATCGAGGATATTTTTCATAGCAGAATTATCTGCAGTAGCAGAATAAATTTCTGGTGATGAATTTATTTCAAAAATTTTATCTGCCATAGCTGGCAAATTTTCTAAATTTTCCGAACTAACAACTAAAATATTTTTGATGGAGTCTGGTAATTTATCTAGTCATAATGTTCTTAAAACTTTTTCGGAGATATTAACTCCAGCCAACAATTTCATTTTTCTCAAAAATTGACCGGATTTCATGTCGCCTAATGTGATTCCAGGAAGTAATTTTTTAATCCATTTTTCATCACTTTCCTTGAAAGTACTTAAAAGTTTATTTTTAGCACAAGAATATTTATTTTTTCATCACTGTGAATGATATCCCATATATTTTCTATGAATTTTGTATCTAACTGCACAACAAGGTAATTAAACTTAGTTTCTTCTTGTTTAATATTAGCAATGGAAAACTGAGCTTCAACTTGGAAAAACCATATTTCAGGTTTTTCTTTCCAAAAAGGAGGAATTTAACGCTTACCTTGTTTGCTTCGAATTTTTCCTCATTCGAATTTGCTAGAGCCATTTCATTATTCTCATCCATCATTCGAATATGTCCGGGTTACCAGTATGTAGACGATTTAGTCACAAATAATATATGGGATAAGCAAAACAATTATTTAGAATTAATTCATCCTTTTTAAATGATTAAAAATAACAGAAAAAACTATTTTAGATCGTTAAGCTTTTTATTCTCGTTCTTACATCGCGCTACAATGTCAACAACTTTTTGTTGCCAGATCAGGAAAACTAAATTTATAAAAACAAAGATAATATATAAATAGAGATGCAACAAGCCTACTTTTGTCTGAAACAGAAATCTCTCCTTTATCAACCTTATGCCAATATTACAAGCAATAGTTATGCGAAAAAGATGCAACTTTCCTTATCATTACATATGTTGGTATCTATTACAAGTTTCTTTCAGGATATTTTTTACATCTCTAAGCATGTGATGTAACTGAACAAAAAACACGACAGATTCCAGCATTTTGGGAGGATATATTGTTGTTTTTTTATCATCTATGACAAGGTATGTTTCTTGTTTTATGGATTTATTTAACAAAGGAAACCTATAAAATAAGGTGTATCATTGTCATGCGAACACTTCTGACAATGATACACAATACAAGCATTAAGTAAGAGGTACTTACTCTCTGTTATAGTTGCAAAAAATTTCTCTTCCGATTTACCTTTCGCATATATAAGTAAAGTGCGAGTAGTTCTATAGTTGCTCTTGCCTGTTGTGAATTTTTCTCCAATGCGCTTAAAGGGACATCTAGACATTATGGAGATTGGAGTTTTATTAGACTCCTCCGCTCCATATCTGGAACTGAGGGGCCTTGCAATGTGTTCTTGGTTTGGGGGTTTGAGGAGGTGTGGCCTTGGAAGGCGGGAGCCAATAGTGAGCAGCAGAGTTCAAGCGGTTAAAAAGGATGATTCCTATTGGTTTGTGAGCTTTTGGACTTAAGGAGAAAATTGCCTAATGGGCATAAAAAAAAAAATTAAACTATTGAAATAATATAGAGTCTAAACCCAGTTTCCCAGTGACACCCAGCGCATATATAACATAGGGCAGTGCTTCTCAAACTTTCAATATTTGCGACCCAATATTCAATCATAATTTTCATCGTGCCCCCCTCCGTACAATAACAATGCATTAAATTCAATAATACTATACTTTAACTCTAATTCTACAATACGACATTAACCTCTAAAGTGCCACCGGCGTATATAAACGTCTCGCTCAGCCAGTGCGTTAATTACCCCGAACGTATATACACGTCTTTCCGAAGTACGATCTTTTCTGTTAACTGTTATCCATAAAATTATTCCAAAGGTTTTGGAATGCAATAAAATGGCCTCGAAAGTGTTTGCTTGTTTCAGAGAATTTGTTTATTGTTCCTTTTCTACCTCTCCACCCTCTTCAATACACCACATTCGCTCGCTTACGTTTTAAACGGTGGCATTGGGGAGAAAATCACGTAATTTTTAATCATCATTTATAATAAATCGTACAAATTTTCAAGATAAGTGTTAATTTTTGCACGTAATTTTATATATGATAAGCCCATGGGGTCATATAATTATTAAGCTTGTTCTTAATTTAGTATTGTTAAAATAATTATAAAATACATTGCGCAGTACTGATATATTTATAAATGTATTATATGAGTGTAAATGTGCATTTTTTTATTCATTATGTCGGAATGTATTTTATTTGTTTACTTTCAGTAAATTAATAATTTTTTTAAATAATCTTCTGTTTTCGACTTTTCTATATGTTTGCGCTCCCCTTATAAGGTTAAGCGCCCCACAGTTTGAGAAATGCTGATATAGATACATTGAAATTACAGAGAAAATTAAAGAAAAAAAATTTAGAGTAAAATAATTTAATCAAGGACTGTTTCTATTAACATAAGCGCTTGTTGTTTTAAGTCCTTGGTTTTTTTAAGAAAGGGGAGAATTTGTTTTAACTTTGGGAATTGCTTAAAAACATTAGTTACGATTTTAAAAAGAGCAATCATGTCTTGGAAATTTGAGGTATTATTATCATTAGAGGGGGTAACTTGGAGAGAAATATTTGTCTTTCCGATTTATTGTCATCAGAGAGGGGTCGTTACTTCCAGAAACAATGTTGACGAAGGACAATCCCTCAACAACATTGTTGCTGGTGAACTTTTTGCTATTCCTGTTGAAAACGGGGCACCTTTTCTGGATTTGGGAAAACTTGGGCATTTAGTGTAACAGGCAGTATGCCCGTACACTTTGCAGTTGATACAGTAGGGGTTATCTTAGCATTCTTTTATCTCACAATCTTTAGTTAAATGGTCTTTTCCACACTTGAGACACCTTGGAATTATGTGGTAGTTAGCTGCCGTGTGGCAAAATTATTACAATTGAAACATTGAGTGGTACCCCGAACGGAGTACCCCTCGACTTGACTTTCATGTATCCCAAATGGGAAAGATCAAAAACTTTGGCATTTTGGGAGTTTCTATGGAGAGTTACAAGGTAAAAGGGAAGGGAAGTTTGGTTCTTTTAGAAATAAGTTGGTTACAGCTGCTAACAGTGTAACCAATATCTTCGAGACCACAGTGATTGTATCTTGGGGTTTAGTGCATCTCGGCAAGCCTTTAATGACTATAATTGGTTTTTCCTCTTTCGGCTGTATAACATAAAATTCAATGGTTGTTTTTTTTTATCTTGTCCATAAAATTAAAAAGGCTTTTATAATCATCATGCGAGTCAATGAAGAGTCCGAGGTAAGCCCCAGACGATTTAGTTTTTAAATTTGGAAATTTAGTTGTGAGGATATTTAATTAATCTCTGTAATTATCATTAATTTTTAAGAAAACAGGGGTGGGGGCTTGGGAGTAGGGATTTCAGTCGTTTGATTTTGAAGAGGTTCAGGGTCTTGCTTTAGGTTAGCAAAAGAATTTTGGGTATCCACTGGTTGAAGTACTGGAGTTGGAAGGGTAGGTCGGGTGGTTTTACTTGGAAAGACAAAGTTACATCCGAGTTATTTTTACTATTTTTCCTTTTCTGGGTTTTTTTTATCGTTATCATTAATTTTAAAATTATCATTGGTTTTAGGCTCTAAAGTAGAATGATCAGGGCAATCAGAATCAGTACCTGGGGGCATAGTCCGACGCTTAAAGGGATAGAGGTTGCTTCTTATTATTAGAAGGGATAACAGATTATTCCGGGTTGCCTGATTTGGCGTTATAGCATTTTTCTATGCCTTAGTGATTCATTGAAATTTGAAAATTATTTCCATTTGGGAAACTGTTTTTAAGACAATTTTTTCTTCCATTCCTTGAGAATAGTAGTTAAATTCCATAGAGTATCTAATTTTCACTGTAAAAATAATAATCGCCTATATTTTTTTTTTACTCACCTAAAATCTAAATATTTTTAATGGTTTTAATTTTGTAAAAAACATACATTTGAGCTAAGTAAATGAGGGACTAAATAACAAATAAAAAATTTATAATAAAGGCTTTTATCTTTTACCATTTACTGTTACTAATAATATTTTGGTAATGAATTATATATTTCGAGTTAAATCCTTGTGTAAGATGTAGATAAGTAAATTATAAAAAAAGAAAAATAATGCATGTATATATATAACTACACTATTAAAATTCGTAGGCAAACAAACGTATCTATGTCGATTTGTATGTATATCTATTTTCTCAAGACCCGCACGACGCAGAAACTCGTCAAAGGTACTAAAAGCTTGGGAATAATCCGAGGAATCCTTTTTCACCACTTATATTCCGATATTGCAATTAGTTAAAAAGATATTAATTAAAAACCTTAAAACACATAATTGGTTTACCCCTGTTTGCTTTTTATACCGCCGAGCGTCATTACTATTTCAGTGAAGTGAAGTTCCGACTTTCCCCACGTTTTAAAAAACCCATCCAATTTTTACTATAAAATTCAGACAAAAAATAGCTGCAGAATCGGAAAGATACGGTGTACCACGATTCACCACGATATGGTGTAATTCTTTTTACAAAATAATGATATTTTCTATTTTTTACGATTTTTTCTAAAATGAGTCAAAATCGATACGTTTTTATTAAAATGACTTCTAAATCATTCTGTTTGAATTTTCTTTCGCGTTAATGAAATGATATTCCACACTAAAAAAATTCATGCTTTTCTCTTTTAGAATCAGTCATTTAAAAAATAAAATGTCAAAAACTTTTTTTCCAATTTTTCAAAAAAATACTCAAAATTTTATTTAAATACTTAATATTTTCTTTGTTTAAAAAAATAATCTCACGAAACATTTTTTTTCGTGTGTAGAACGATATTATCTATAATCTGCACAAAGATTGAAAAAATTGCTTAAAAATTACGGGTTTTTTTAAAAAAAAATTGTGTTTTTCGTCTATTAGTGTTTTTACGATAACTTATTACAAAAGTATTATTGTTAAATTTTTTGTTTACAAATTACTGTAGTTTGCAATCGATGTGTGAAGTTTGAAGGCATTAACTTAAAAATCAAGCCTTGAAAAAAATAATTACTTAAATAATAACCACGATTTTAATAAATGCGCGCGACACAAATGACTTTTCTCTATTTACCCTCCAAATAACATCTGAGTGCTTTGCGCATGTGCGGAGGACGAATTGATAGTTAATGAATAACATCGGTAGTTTGACTTCGATATGGGCATGCGCAAAGGCGATCACTCTTTTCGCGGTTTTGAAAGGGAAATTTCGCTGCTTTATGCATTATCATCACTTAGTTATTTGATATTTATGCAGTATTCAATTCATTACACATTACAGATAAATGTTTTAAAGATGAAAGATAACTGATAGTTTTCTTCGTTCTTAAAGAATGATTTATTGAAGAACAGTGGAATAAAAAAACCTTAACAATTCTGAAACATATTTTTATCACATAGTATATTTCCTTTATGAATGATTTTATACAATGAATGTAAATAAATCTCCAGCCTTTTTACCATTTTATTCTTATATATTTTTAATTTGCTACAGCTCTGTATATGATAAGTTTTTTTACAAAACAACGAAGCTTTGCATATAAATAAATTCATTTTAAAAAAAGGTTTATTGATTATTGAATTATATTTTAGAAAATTACTTTGTATTTTAAAAAATTAAATAATTACTGCAATTATATAAATATTTATATTATACTTTATAAGTATAATTATTAATTAATAATAGATTTCGTAAAAATGTTATAATAAACATTAAATGATATTTTATGTAAAAATTAGTTACAAAAAGTTTTTTTAATATGATATACAATATATTATAAATAAGATATTATATAAATTATTGAAATAATACATAATATTATTGTTAAAATAATGAATATGTTAGTTTTGTATAACATACTTTTTTTTTGTTCAGATACGTGTTTGAATAATTTACTAAACATATTGGAATGAAAAACCATAAAATTAAAATAAAATATCAAAATGTTTTCATCAGATAGTTTTTTTTTTCTTTTTGAATATTTTTTTCAGTACATGTATATATATATATATCTAGGATTTCCCCCATACTGTTTTTTTTTATAACTTATATGTTTAATCAAATATTCAAACTTTCAGAAAAAAGCAACCGTTTCAATAGCTATCTGTAAATTTTTCTTTTATTTATTACTTATATAAAATTTATTTTAATTAATATATATGTTTTTTAAAAGGATTATTTCTATTATTTCATTACTAAATTAATTATTTTATAATTAAAATACATCGTCTATTATTTTGGATAAAAATACATTTTAGAAACATTTTTAAGCTAATTATCTGTAACGATTGATTCAGGAAAATCTGAAATCTATTTTATTATTTTAGATTCTGAGAAACTAACTATTATTAAAAAATGATGGAAGTTTTTTGTTTTACTCTTAGCAGCAGAATCGTTTTCTTTTTATTGCTTCACAATAATTTTTTAACTAACGCAATATTGTTTTTTTTAAAGTCATATATCGAAATTTGAAGCAATATCTTATCTGTGAGGGGAGGGAAAAAGGGAACAATAATTTTACACTAAAAAACCCCGTGTTATGCCAGGCTATAGAGAGGGGAAAGAAACCTGTCTTAAATCAAAAATAAGTGGAATGGAACAAATTTAAAAAAAAAGAGAAATTTAATGACATAATTTTAGAAATCACTCACATTGTGCGCGTATAAACACACTCACACAAATTCTGGTGTCATGAGGGAAAGAGAAAGCCCGAGCAACGCCGGGTGATGCAGCTAGTCTATATATACTAGCTGTACTCTGACACGCGTTACTGCGTCTCAGTATAATTAAGGTGACTGCCTACATTGAAAATGTAACAGATACTGGAAGCTGATTGATTTAAAAATAAGCAGGTTAAATTTAAAACATATAAAATTGCAAGATATTAAAAAAGGAGAAAAAAATAAAAATACTAACAAAATATTTAACTTCAAACATAAATCAGTCAACACCGCTCAAATTCTGACGCAATGGGAAACATAACATTTCATTCCACTTGAACAAATCTCTACTTTGAGGTCAATTTCATTATATAGTTTGAATTCAAATGAAAATTAATTGACAGAAAAGAATTCTCACCAATTGCACTGAGAAATAAGAAAAATAAAATGAAGAACAATGAAAAACTAAACTATACTCACACAAAATCCACACTATCGTAAAAGACACAGCTCTCGATCTCTCTCACACACAATAGTAATAAAGTAACTGTCTACGTTCAAAATGTATCAGACATTGAGATGCATCATTAAAGACGGGAGCAACACGTCACTACCAAATCAAATTTATGCATCATTTGCAATCATATACTGACAACGCCTGCTCTCCTTCATCTCCAACAGAGTTAGCGAAGAAATATAAATCACACATGGTTAAAGATATTTTGCGTTGAATATGCAAGGAAAGTTCATATATGAACATGGATTTCACTTCATAAGTTTTCGACAAAACGTTGATAATAATTGAAGATTTTACTCGTCCCAAACGTTATCAACTAAGTCCAGGGCATATCTTTAAAATTTATTGGCTTAGATTTAGACATGGATTGCTTCTCCTTATGGACTAATATTTGTTGTGTTCTAAAGTAACCAGACCAGACAATCATTTCTGTATCAGCACAGACAATGAAGCAACACGAAATATTGTCTACCCAGAAACATTGTAAAACTAAGCCTTTGCCCTCCTGGATTCCAGAGAGAGAGTAGGGATATTTCATCAAATTTGGGTATATTTTATTTAAGACAGCTTTGATTCAAATTAATGTAGTAAATTTTTTTCAGTACAAGACTGCCCCTCATTTATATGTTTTTGACTATTTTATGAATTTATTTATGTACTTTGAAATTATTTTGGTACTTCCGAATTACCGCAACCTATTGGAGACATTATATGAAATGAAGCATCTAGTTGCCAATTCAGCGGGTACGACACACAAAAATCAGGGGTGCCTACTTATCGAGTTATTAATAGAGTTGGCGATTGTTGCAATAATATTTAAGTATTCTTTCCTTTATTTGTTTGAATTCTATTGTATTATTACTTACTTTTGTCTAATGGCGCACTTTATGGTGCATCAGTCTTTTTAAGCTGACTGAGCCACACCATCTGCATAAAACCAAAAATCTCCAAGAAATCCAGAAATAAAATAGGATTTCTTAAAACCTCGTCAAAAGTAAAACTCAAACAATTAAGAATATGACTGGGGGAGGCCTGATCAGAGCCTAGCACTTATGACACTCTGGAATGAAACGAAAACACCAACATGTACACTGTTGGCCACCGTAAATGCAACACCAAGAAAGACAAGAGATAACACAACAAAATTTATTTTGTAGATAACATGTTGTGACCAAGTATCAAATGATTAAATTTATAGACTTCTGTGAAGTGTAGTTCCTGCCAGAATCAATAGCCAGAGTAGCCGCCATTGTTGGAGATCACCGCTGCCACACGCCTCGGCATTGATTCAAAGAGATATTAGGGGTGTTTGTTTAGTAGCACTCTAATAAATACTCAGCGTTTTCAAAAATAATTCATAATTCAACTTTATCAATATCTACTGGAAATTTTATTACGCGTGTCCATTCGACACCGTCAGCAAAGCAAGTCAAAAAACGTGTTCAAAAAATGCCACGTTTCACAAAAAATACAGTTTAGTTACAGTTAAACATACATATAATCGATAGAGGTACACAAGTAAAAATAAAAAACTGAAATATAAATTATGAGGATCATTTTAAAAATTAACAGCAATTAAGAGCATTTATGTAAAATAAGTTTAACATTTATTATAATAGAATTAATTTGGATTATATCACACCGTGCCGTCTATTTCGCTGATTCTGAAACAGCTGACAGGTGCAGCTATCTAGTGAGGGAAACTCTCCACTAAAACTGTCCTTTACATTATTCCCTTGCCAGTAACGAAGTTACGATACATAGAAAAATAATATGGCAGGTACAGTTTAGAGACTTATTGAAGAAATTACAATTACAATCTTATTTTACACAATAACATTTTTAACATTGATCATTTATCTAAACTTCTTAGACAATTCTAAGTCAAACATACACTGAATATATATGCTTTAATATCTTGCACAGAATACATATTTACTTATATTATTTATGCATGTCACTCCAATCTATACATTTTTAACATTCAACTTTTGGAATTATAAGTAGAAACAAAAACAGTAATTTTCAGCTGTACTTTTAGCAACAATATTACATTATATTTACATTAGAATTCAAGTAATTTGTTACTGTGCAATGATAACACATTAATTTTGTGAACTATAATGAAATATATATCAAATTGAATAGTGTATTAAAAAAAATTCAATTTTCATATTTACCTACACAATGGGTAATTTTATAATATATAATATACAGAAAACTTTCTATTTACCCGAAAGAATACCAGAAAACTTTAGTCTAAATTCACCACATATATATATAATTATTATATAACTCAGTTAATCATTAATACAATCCATTTACCACAATTGAGAATTTTTATGCTAAACATTATCTATTTATGCTCATATTATTTGATGCTAACACATATATCATTTGATGCTAAACATTATCTATTTATGCTCATATTATTTGATGCTAACACATATATCATTTGATGCTAAACATTATCTATTTATGCTCATATTATTTGATGCTAACACATATCTATTTATACACAATTTCGATGCTAAAACATATCTATTTAAAATTGATGTCCTGAAAACTTTATGTTCATTATTAAATAACAATAAATAATTTTGTTCCAATATATACTTTCCAATGTAAAAATACATTATTCTTTAACACATTTAAGAGATGAGATGCCCACAAATTGTAATACTAATGAGAAAATTTCTGTCGACAATGTACTAAATACAGTTAATTAAAAAAAATAGTAGTAATGAATAATTATTTGACATAAAATTGAACTTTTGTATAACATATTAATTCGAATGTGAGAATATCTATGCAAACACTTTACATCGTGCTCTTTAATTTCTTTTTTTATTTTACAAGGATTTTGTTTGATTTAGATTTCTGCTGTTTTATGAATTTATAACTAATTCTACTTTTGTTTACAACTTACCAAAGTATGAGGTTATATCAGGATAGTGGAAGAAAAATTATTTAAATTTCACAATACTAGCATGAAGATCATATATATAACAATTAAGAGTTATTTTTCCGATTCTAAAATTCACACACATACAGGAATAAACATACATTGTCATTTTATAAGAAAATTTACAACATTAAAACAGTGTAAACTATAAATTTTTCACTATATGTACGTGAATTTCATTACAAAAAAAAATATTTAACCAATAAGATACATTTTTATACATGGTGATTACAAATGTGCTAATTTTTAATAACTATTTAATATAATAAGTGAAAGGTATTTCAAACTTTAACACTTACATACATAATATTTGTTATTTAATTGTTTATTCCTCTAAAATCTTACTGGTTTTTTTATCTTTCTCTGCTACAGCTGGTAATAGTTGTTCATCAGGGCAATGGGGAAAGTTCTTTCAAATTTGAGGTCTCATTTTTTAAAACTACCACCAGTTTGTTCATTTGGATTTCGTCCACTGCTAACAAATAGGTAGGTTTCAGTCTATCTACAGAGTATATTAACAGCTTTGTCTTTTGATTAAGATTGTGAAATGTTTATCATACTTTTGTACAGCATATGGTCCTTCTCATATGTGGTTGCTGCTCTGCGAGCCATATGCCCGAAAGTGACAACAGCGACGCAGTGTAGTCAGTAGCAGTTCGGTGTTTCTCAGCCAGTGGCTGACTTCCATACTGTACTCAAATGTTTTGAGCAAGGTGCTCAGAATGTAATTCAACTGTTTCTCGGCCATTTTAAATTTCACTGTAGATTTCTATCTTTTTGCATCGTCTTTAATAAAATCATGTTATTTAAGAAATTCGTCTTCATGAAAAAAGTCCTTCCACATCCGTTATTATTTAATTTTTAAGATCCACTGTTCATAGCTCTGCTGGTTAGTTAGTTTTTACACTTTAATGTTAGAAGTGTAGAACTTAAGATACGATAACAATGTAATTTTGTAAATATTTTATTTTACCATTCAACTTTTATGTTCCACAAAAATATTCAAATTTACTATTCATTAATACACTTTAAGCCTATGAAATCTTTTATAAGTACACATTAACTAAATTATGTCCAATAAGGTTTTACAGTAGTTATGTATTATACTCTTGACCAATTTTTCAAATAAAAATCACGATATGCGGCTAACTGTGGAAAACTATTTTCTATGCTTGTTTGAAAACAATAATAAAGATAACTGCATTCAAAAATGTTTTTTATTTAGCAAAATTGGTCGGTTAAAGTGTAATATAGGAGGGGGCCACTCGGTGCAGTCCTTTTTATGGAGGGAGGCGACTAAAAGCGGTCGCCAAGGTACTTTATTCGGAACTATTTATTTTAGAATGAATGTTATCTCGCCTTGATATTTAGATAAAAATCGCGAAATCCGAAGAAAAATCGTCAAATCCAAAGTGGCCCTCCTATTATACACTTGAGCCAAATTGGACAATGGTAGTATAGAAAAATACAAATTTTCTTTTGTTTCATTTTTTTTCTTTTAAAACCAATAAAAATGTGCAACCCTTTTGACCATAAATAAAATAAAGCACTTTTATTTTAACATTTGTAATGGTATCTAGTGAAAAACAATACATTTAAGAGTTTTCTGTATATCATCTACGATTAATATATTCACATTTATTTATCAGTTATTATTCTTAGAGAGTAAAAAAAAAAACTTAATTGAAAGAAATTAAATTAATGGCATACCCCATGAAAGTTTTACTTTTGTTAAATATTACATAACATTTGTTACAGATATTCAACTACAGTGATTCTTGGAAAAGAAATTTCAGTATTTAGGTATTATGTTAAAAAATTTCATAAATTCCTATGTTGCGAAAAGAAGCAATATACAACCAATAGTGAACCGTGAAACCTGTTCAAACGCACATTCAGACACAGAAAAATAATGATGTGAGTATTCGGTGAAACGTTTTGCACAGATGTCTTTTCATTTGGCGAAATACATAATTCAGATCATTGGTTGACAGTATAATATATCAGTAATGAAGTCTCTTTTTATGAAAAGGATCGTAAAATAATCCAGACATTATAAGTCTGTAGACGATTTAGTCACAAATAATATATGGGATAAACAAAATAATTATTTAGAATTAATTCATCCTTTTTAAATGATTAAAAATAACTGAAGAAAACTATTTCAGGTCGTTAAGCTTTTCATTCTTGTTCTTACATCGCGCTACAATGTCGTCAACAACTTTTTGTTGCCAGATAAGGAAAACTAAATTTATAAAAACAAAGATACTGAGCGGCAAATACATGTACATTACTCCTTCCACAGTAAGTAACATAGTTACGATACAACATGAATACACATACAAATAAGAGTAAAAATATATCAAATTGAGAATCATATGAAATAATATACAACTAATTTCTGTAAAGCCCTGGAAACGTTACGTATCTACCAGAGAGTGTAGCTGTTTTTCGGACATCTTTTTCCAGCAAATCTGGTGGCTGTTTTTCAATTTTTCTTTGTACAATCAGTTTTTTTGTCGAGCAGAGTTGGTGCATGCTCTAATTGTTTGAAATGATCAGGATTATCACCATCAGTTGACAACAAATATGCAGGTTTTAATCTGTCTATAGATATGTTGATGTCCTTGTGCCTTTAATTTTCACAGTAAAATATTTATCGTATATTTTTGCCACTGGGAACGGTCCATCGTACGCAGGTTCGAGTGCTTTTTTCACTCTGTCAACACGTATGAACACATGCGTACTGTAATCCAAATCTTTATGGACAAAGTGTTTTTGGGACTGTTGTCGGTGAGTTTTCAGTGGTTGTAACTGATCCATTTGTTTCTGTAATTCTTCTTCAAACGTATCTGTATCCAAGACATTTTTCGTTTTCTCGAAAAATTCTCCTGGTAATCGAATAGTTTGTCTGTAAACCATTTGTGCAATGGTGTAATTTGTGTCACTACGTAGAGCCGATCGTAATCCTAACAATACCGTTGGTAAGGTCTGTGTCTGTTTAACTGAGTTATGTGCTCTGATGGCTGCTTTAAGGTGTGATGGATTCTTTCAATTTTTCCATTATATTGTGGATGATAGGATATTGTTGTGCATACTTTAAATCCACAAATAACACCTATGTTTTTAAAGAATTCAGATTTAAATGGACTAAATTCATGTGACGTCATTAGTCACATAACTGAACCACGTGTTTTCGGCCAATCACTTCATAAATTATTGCGACGTCATAATTATATCATAAATATAATCACGCGTTTCCAGCCAATTAGTTCATGTGCCTCACCGTTAAGCCAACTTGTTTGCAGAAACTTTTAGAAAGTACATATTTGTCAACGGTATAATAATGCGTCCAGTTAAACAAAATGCACTTACTTTAAAAGCATTCGTATAGTGTAAGTATATTTTTTTTAATTTTGAAAACTGTTTGAAGAATTTTAACACGTGAACTCTTTACCCAATCATATATCAAATTTTAAATGTTATCTAAATTTTACAAGTTGAACAACTAGTAAGTCAATTTTTAATCAATGGGAAACACATGATTGCCGTTATCATGTGACCATCATGAATTTAGTCCATTGAGTACTTTGATCAGTTATCACACGGTATGGCATCCAAAGCGTGAAATCCAGTGATTATAAAATTCTCGAGCAACCGTTTCTGCCGTGATATTTGATAAAGGAATAACCTCTCAATCCAACATGTGAAGCGGTCAATGCAAGTAATGAAATTTATTCTTCCTTCTGATATAGGAAATGGACCTATGATATCAACATGAATGACACTGAATCGATCATCTACTTCTTGGAAGGTGCCAATTGTGAATAGGTATGTCTATGAATTTTTGTTCTTTTGACTGATGTACAATATTTTGCCCATTGATTGACATCTTTTCGAACGTTAAGCGAAATAAATCTGAAGCCATTTGTCAACAGTAGATTTCACACCAGGGTGAGCCAAGTTGTGAATTTTTTAAACATGTGCATTCGAAGAGGGGCTGAAGCATAAATGGACGAATGTTTGCAGTTGAAATATCACACCAAAGTAATTTACCAGAGTCAAGATATTGTTTAAAATTTAAGGATGGTTTCAAGCGCAGTTTATTAAGTTCTTCATTATCAACTTGTGCGTCAGCAAATTTATCATAATCTATTGCAGAGATAGATTCAATCCTGGATAATGAATCTACAACTATATTTTTTTTCCACTAATGTGACAAATATTTGTTGAAAATTGTGATAGATATTGTAAATGACGTAATCGCCTAGGGTGAAGCTTTTTCATTTTTGATGAAAGGCATATGCACTGGCTTGTGATCAGTATAAATAAGAAAATTTCGTCCTTCAAGAAGATGTTTAAACTGTTTGACGGAAATATATATTCCTAATAATTCCCTATCGTAGGTACTGTAATTTTTTTGTGCTTTAGTTAATTTTTTTAAAAAAATGAAATCGGTTTCCAACTTTCAGCTTTAAACTGCTGTAATACCGATCCAATTGCAAAACTGGAAGCGTGAGTAAATAAGGCCAATTGTAAATCAGGGCCAGAAAAGCTTAATAAAGTAGCATGTGTAAGATCTTGTTTACATTTTTCAAAATTTTCTTTAGCTTCCTTTGTCCAAACAATTTTTGTTTTGTCATTCTTTTTGAACCTTTTAAATACTTGTGAAGAATAGCTTTTGATGTATGTTTAGCAGCATTTTTAAATATCTTCCATAAAAGTTAAGAAGTCCAAAAAGGTTCTCAAATCACAAAATTGTTTCCGCGTAATTTGTAAGATAAAAATTGCATCTACTTTCTTGAAGTGGCTTAGATCCTTCTCGGGTGTTTCTTTAAGTATTCTAGAAATTTGTGATGAGTTACTCCTAAATTGTTTTTATATTCACTGAAGATAATATTTTTGTAAGCGATCAAAACACAAGTTTCAAATGAGTTTTATGTTGTTCTTCATTTTCAGAGGCTACTAGAATGTCGTCCAGGTATGGAAAAACAAATTTAGTCCAAATAATACTCATTGATAAAGCGCTGAAAAGTAGAGGTGGGTGCATTTCTAACCCAAAAGCTCATAACATTAAACTCAAATAAGCCAAATGGTGTTATTATGGCTGTTTTTCCTTATCTTCCCCAGCAATTGGAATTTGAAAGTATGCTTTGAATAGGTTAATCTTTAGAAAATATTCTTTTTCCTTTTAAAATATGATGAAAATCTTCAATACGTGAACTGGGTAACGGCCGTAATGTCGGGGAATTCTCAAACATCTATATCTACACTTCCATCTTTTTATTCACAAGATGCAGAGGGCTCGTCCATGGAGATTTAGAAGGCTCTACTATATCACACCTAACCTAAATTTAAATTTGCTTGGTTATTTCTAATTTTTAGAATCCAGTTACCTGAGATTTTTGAGTAAACCGATGGCCTTAGTAGCAATATATAGTGTTTAACATCATGTTTCTTTGCATAGTAACTAGGCAAATTTGGTTTCATTAAATCTGAATATTTTAATAATATATTAGAAAATGTTGATGTTTTATCCATTATGTTAATTTTATTTTCTTGCAAAATAGAAGAAATTTCACCTTTAACATGAAGGTTAATTATTCCATCTATTAATTGTTTATTTCGGATGTCAATTAACAAATTATTAAGTTAACAAGTTAACTTATTTAGAAAATCAGCACCACAATTATTCCTTTATCTACTTTAGCAGTAATGAAAGGAAACTGGAACTCACGACGCAGACCTAGATTTAGAGTTAAAATTGTATGACCAAAAGTTGGTATTTCGAGCCGTTTGCTGCATGAAGCTTAAAAAGAATCGCCACAAATTTTATTTTTACATGAGGCAGGAATTATTGATAAATCAGCACCACTATCAACAAGAAAGCGTAAACCGGTGTTTTTGTCAGTTACACACAAATAAATGGTAAGTAAGGCAAACTTTATATTCTGTAGCAGGAGAGCTTACCACCAAATCTACTGCTTTTCTAAGTTTGCTGATGCCTTTATTCCTAGGAACATGGGCTTTTACATTTATTAATAGGATAAATATTTATCACCAAACATGGAAGTGGAAATAACAGTATTTTTTCATTTGGGTTAAAAACGTCCACAAGATCGACTTCGACTTTTATTTCGAGTTTGATTGGAATTTTTAAATTCGCTTCTTGATTTCCTTCTGTTGCTGGATAATTCTGGGTTGGATCCTAGTTAGGCGGACTTTATCGAGGATATTTTTCATAGCAGAATTATCTGCAGTAGCAGAATAAATTTCTGGTGATGACTTATTTCAAAAAATTTTATCTGCCATAGCTGGCAAATTTTCTGCACCCTTTTCCGAACTAACAACTAAAAATATTTTGATGGAGTCTGGTAATTTATCTAGTCATAATGTTCTTAAAACTTTTTCGGAGATATTAACTCCAGCCAACAATTTCATTTTTCTCAAAAATTGACCGGATTTCATGTCGCCTAATGTGATTCCAGGAAGTAATTTTTTAATCCATTTCCTTTTTCATCACTCTTCCTTCTTGAAAGTACTCCTTAAGTTTATTTTTAGCACAAGAATATTTATTTTTTCATCACTGTGAATGATATCCCATATATTTTCTATGAATTTTGTATCTAACTGCACAACAAGGTAATTAAACTTAGTTTCTTCTTGTTTAATATTAGCAATGGAAAACTGAGCTTCAACTTGGAAAACCATATTTGCGGTTTTTTCTTTCCAAAAAAGGAGGATACCCGGTGCAGGACCAGTGTGGCGGTGCATAACGCAGCTGCAGCATCCTCTCTCCACGGTGTCTCCAGACTCGAATCCGACCATCGTGGTGCAGCCATTCCATTCTGCCACCCACATCCTTTTTTCATCGCACCATTGGAGGCGGAGGCATCTGTGGTTCTGCGTCAGGGTAGACCAAGCAATGGACGTCTTGCGGACAGACCATTCTGCTGTAAACGGCGTCGAATGGTACGCGCAGGCACTGAATAATGCGTTACAGATTGAATGTACTGTGCTATCGTTCGTGATGTGACTGAGCGATCCGTCACTGCCATGCGGAGAATTTGCCTGTCCTCACGTGAAGTGGTGCACTGAGGTGGATGCGATCGACCACGTCGGTCCGTCGTACCCTCATGCATCCAACGGTCACATATCCGCATTACAGTTGTTTGGTTTCGTCCAACACGACTACCGATTTTCCTGAAAGATAATCCACAACTCGGTAGGCCACTATCCTTCCTCTGTCGAACTCGGATACTTGATCAAAAGCTGATCGTTGTTTTCTACATAACTGATCGTTTTTTGAAAAACCAGAAGAAAAACACTATTGCCGAACTTTAAATCGTCGAAATCTCCAAGCTTTAAATAGCGCTTTGAGGTGGCTCCACAGGCG
This sequence comes from Trichonephila inaurata madagascariensis, assembly GCA_019973955.1. Lineage (NCBI taxonomy): Eukaryota > Metazoa > Arthropoda > Arachnida > Araneae > Nephilidae > Trichonephila > Trichonephila inaurata. Next base: position 182,496 of record BMAV01022776.1, read on the forward strand.
CGCGTGATGTGTGTCTGCGCTGAAATTCTAATCATTTGCATATCTCACCTCCGCGAATGCATGTTGTAAATTTCATGTTATTTGCATGCTTTCTTCAGGGTGTTGCATTTACGGTGGCCAGCAGTGTAGCTGGGTACAGCTAGTTATAACACAAAATTAAATCTTAAAAAGGTATCAAAAATAAAAGTAGGCTCAATATTTTGATTAAATCAATATAAACAGTTTCGTACAAACATAAAATATATATTGGAAAAGCTTTATTTTGCCGTTCGTATTTCAGAGAGACATCAAACGAAATTTTAAAAAATTGTCAAACCCAAATTAAAAAAAAAATATTTTGAAGAAAAATACCTCCGATTAATTTCGCCAAATTAAGACATCGCAATGTTATACAAATATTTGTGGTACACAATCGGCTACAAAAATTCTTAGTACTAAATATATATATATATATATAAAACACAAAAATTATATACTTAATTAATTCTGGATTACTAGAGAGAAAGATAAAACAAGCTAAAATAACATTCATAATATTAATTTCATATTGGTATGCTACTCAATTTTGGCATGATTTTGAAATCACGCCAAATTGGTATGTTGTGTGACCAGTCTAATGTTACAATAATGTACAAAATTAAGGCTACTTAAGTATTATCACAACCTGTTGGTGACATTATAGGAAATGAAGCACATGATTGCCAATTCAGCGCATACAAAATTGGGATTGCCAAAGTGGCGAGTTTTCTTGAAAGGTGGTGATTGTGCGGTAACATGTAAGTACCAAATAAAAATTAGTATTTATTTAAAAAATTTATCTTAAGTACATATCCCTTGCATAGAAATAAATTGAAAAACGAAATACAATACTAACGTTAAGTGACGTAAAAAGAACAACTGCATTTATCAATGCGAATGCATAATTTGAAAAAATAAGGTCCTTACGTATTATCGCAACCTATTGGCGACATTATGTGAAACGAAGCACATGATTGCCAATTCAGTGCATGCATCACATGCGAAATTGGGGTTTGTCATTCTGGCGAGTTATTTGAACGTTTGCGATTCTTGCGATAGTACATAAGTACCAAAAATAATTACAATCATATGACCACCTGCTTTCTCAACAGGTATTTGGGCTATTTGTTGTTTTGCTCGTTCGCTCATGCCTATTCTCAGGGCCGGCGCTAGGGGTGGGCAAGCCGAGGAGGCAAATTGGCTTTAAAATTAACTATTTTGTGAAGAAAATAAACCAAGATTCATTTAAATGTTATGAAAAATTAATATGTTGAATTTTAATATATTTTAAGTATTTTAAAAGTCAAAATATTTTAAATTCAAGGACACCGCTCACAAGCATAATAAATTCCCACTTAAAAATAGCTTAAATAGTAAACAAAATCACTATTCTTATTATAGTTTAAATAAATAGACACACATACAAAGTGCTGCAATAGAAATTTTTACTGTGTGTCTTAATTTGCCGAAATATGTATGAAAATACGGGTGGGAGTGAAAAATCGGTCCTGACAAGCTTTGACACGCTTTCAACCGTGATTATAAAAGGAAAAAGGCAGTTCTATTATTTTATTTATGAATAATTGCATTGCAGATTGGTTGCTAGTGAAGTATTGTGCGTTATAATACAATTACCATTTACTGAACCTTTTTTAAACTTGTGTTGTGTTATAAAAGTAAGGTGAGTAGAATAATTAAAATTATTCAGTTTTTCTCAAGAGATATTTAAAAAGCTTCTACAGGATGTTTCTTTTTTAAACAAGGCTTTTTCATGTATTTTTAACTGACTTCAAAAAAGATGGAAGTTATCAATTCGATCAATTTTTTTTAATGTTTGTTCAGCGATTACTTCGGCATATCTCAAACGATTTGGATGATTTTTTTTTGTTTGATAGGGTATGTTACCGGATTGGTACCATTGTTAAAAGGGTGGTTTAAAATGTCATCCCCTAATTTTGGGGTAACATTTAGGAGTTGATAAAAAATAAAAGTTTTCGAAACTAATTAAAATTTGATGTGAATAAAGCCACTGAATATCCAAATAAAATTCAAAATTAAATCTTTTAAAAGACTAGCCCTTTCGCCTTTGAGGTTAATATTACGGGGTGGAAAAAAATTAGTTTTCCGATTAAATAAGGTTTACTTTCCAAAAAAAAAAATTCACTTGATGTTAAAAATATATTGATTTACTTAACATTACTTTAGTGAAGTCGGTTAAAAATAATTTAATACTTTATAGTGCTTTTTTTAAAGTCGATTCTATTTTTTAAAATGGTTTTTGGAAAATGTTTAATAGAGAATACATTAATCCATTGATATAAACCAGTGCTCTTCAAACTGTGTTCCATGGAAGCCTGGAATTCCCCGAGGTATACCCAGGGGTTCCACGAGTCAAAATAAAAATTCGGAGAAAAAAATTAAAAATGTGTATGTAAAATATTCACGTTTTCTATAGTGTCCTAGAGTATTTTGCTTTAACGAGTATTCATTAGTATAAAAAGCCGTGTTTCCCATCGCAGGTTCCATGGGGGAAGGGAGAAGGGGCGATAAAGAAGAATTTCGGCATCCAGTTCCTTTTCTTTCAACTAATTTCTTACAACTTTTCTGCTTTATATGCGTGAATTCGGTTACCATTGAAAGAGATAGATTTTGGCAGGGTTTAGTCTCAACAAAAGTGATGAAAAGCACGGTCAAGTTTTATGAATGAAAAGAAAGAGGCAGAATGACCCTGAGAAAAAGACCCTTTTTCGAAGAAAATTGAGGGAATCGTGTCAATTTGACTTCAGAACTAATTGTTTTAGCTTCCTGTGCTTATGCAGACAAGACAAAGTCGGACAGCAAAAAAAGGTACCAATATTTTCATTTTCAAATTATCTTTTAGATTTTTAAGGTTTAATGCCCAGGAATTTTAATCGTTGTATAAGATAAAGTGAAAAAAATTATTTTGCTGCATTTGTGCTTTTTCTATTTTATTTATCCATTTTTCGTTTTACATACATAAATATAAATGTCATCAGTTTCGTAGAATATCTTCATGTTGATTAACATATTTAAGTATGTGTGTTTTCGTAGCTTGGATGTACAGTAATCGTCTTAAAACATTTTTGATTGACATTGTTAATCAAGTGAAAATATATTATTTGCCTCTCGTATAAAAATAATTTCTTTAGTCGCTTATAAAGAACTATAGTATTTCATTTAAAATGCAAAATAATTAATAAGCTTTTGAGTACATTCATTATTTATATTTGTGGTTTAAAAGATACTCCTCAAAACGACGTACTAAAGTATTGTAAAGATCTAGAAACAGAGTTAACTGATGGGAATTCATCAGATATAAACGCGCTGGATCCGGAAGACGAGATAGTAGCGGTTTCGGTTATGTTAAATAAAAAAGTATGTTCAATCGAGATTTTAAAATTCATATCGAACCTGGATTTTGCTCTAAATCTCGATATAGTTTTAAGGATATTGCTTACTTTCCCAATAAGTGGAAAAAGGAGTTTCTCCAAATTAAAATGAATTAAAAAATTTTTACGCTCCACAACTACCGAGGATCGGTTAAACGGCTTGACAATAATACCTATTGGACATGAACTGGCTGAAGAAATGAATGTTAAAGAAATTATAAAAAATTTCTCAGAATTTAAAGTGAGAAAAAAAAAAAAAAAAACCACTTTTAAGTTTAACTCTCGGTTTAAATGTGCATTTTTAATATGTAATTAAATTTTAATATTTAATGGTTCGGTAATTTGTTTTAGTATTTTTTTAATATCTGTATTTTATAATTATACACTAGAAATTACTCTTTTATTTTTTTCTGTGCAACGCTAATTTTAATTTAGTGCTAAAAACATAAATTAATAAATAAGTACTTTTTGATAATCAAAACTTCCACACATTATTGATAGCAATTTTTTTTATCACCTTTTATTTTACCATTACACGTGGGAAGGGTTTAGGTTATCTCTTCTGATTTTTGTTATAAGCGGGCGGCATTTTACCTCTTTGAACGAGGCGGCGAAACTGCTAGCGCCGGCCCTGCTTTCCAGTTTGATATGTAATTACTACCAACACTGCATTTGCTTGGCCAGTTTGATGATCTAAGTTCGATTTTATGCACTGAAGCCGATTGACTCCACTTAAAAGGCAGGTTAAAATAAAAACATGTGAAGTTGCAAAACAGCTGTCAGTGGGCCAAATTCTTTTGAAGGGCCCTTTTTCAGATATTAGCACCATGTAGTAACACGTATTGGGACTGCTGTAGCTTGGGGGCCTTGTTATACAAAAATATAAATATCGTACATTTTTTTTATAGTTATTCCTACTGATATATCTTGAGTCATAAATACAAGTGGGAAAATTAATTAATTAAATAAACGTACAAGAAAGAAGACTCAAAACCTGGGGGGAACACGTCCCTCTTTTAGTCAGGTGGACCAAAGAGGAACAGCCTTGGAGAAGGGGTGGACGAGAAGGGATTTCATACTAAAGGCGAAAAAAGCCGAATGAGCGTTACAAACTCAAAAGTGACGTTCATTCAAGTTCACTCTCCAGCAAATCTTGTTAAAAGAAGTTAGCAATTCAAAAATTGCTTACACATCTCAGCCTAATGAGTGTTATTTTTGACAACAAGTTTTTTCTTCAGGTGTTTAATAATATATGTAAAAACTTTATTCCTTACTCTTTTTAAAGTTTTACTATGAAAAATCTAATGTTATTCATTATAATATATTGCCGAGATATCTGCAATAACTTATTGACAGACTGAATTTAAATAAAAGTCAACTTTCTGCTTATATAGAATTTTAACAAAACTACATATTGCTTCTAGAAACACTCATAATACGAGAACTTAAACTAAATGCGAAGCACATCTTCAGACAGAAAAAATGCCTCAATTTCCCTGGAAATTTTCAATATTTTAACTCATACCTCTGTTAACAATATAGTGTTTTTAAAAATGTCAAAATATTCCATGAATATTTTCTTTTTTTGTTATAATACGTGAAGGCATAGCCCACTTAACATTATGGCATAGGAGAAAAAACGCGTAACACATTTTGTACTAGAAAAAAAATGAATAAACTCGGTTAAAAACGGAAAGTATGATAAAAAATGCTGCTCTCTAAAGGATAGTGAAGCCAGAATATCATATTAATGTTTCATTTCCTTTATATCTGAAAAAAATGTTGAAAATTCTGGTCCTATTCTTTAACATTAACCGAAAACAGCCTTAAAGGTGAAAACTAAAAAGTCATTTTATGGTCTTTACAGATGCGGCGGTCATTCAAAGCGCATTGTTATATTATTCCTAGTTTTAATTGCATATGAAGTGTATAGCATTGTTGAGGATCCCCCAATTTCTATGACCCTGCGTATTAATTTACAGGCCTAATAACTCTATACTAATGAGTTTCCTTCGGTATTCTTATTTGATTAAAAAAATCTAGATGGACATAAATAACTACTCTTCTGCATTTTATGTAGGGTTATCTCAATAAAATACAGAATTTCATACTAAAGATCGACGTTTTCTCAAGAAATGATATTTTAGAAACAACTTTTAATCTGCTTATATTTTAAATGTGGTTTCGGGGTATTCTTTCTTCTATTATAGAACAAATTTTTACATTTCTCAATTAACCTTATTTTATATATAAATATATATTACAAGTGATTTCATACAGGTGTTAAAGTGTGAATTTTGTACATCATTTTCAAGTTAAAGTCAAGTCATTTTCTTCTCTGAGATCTAAACTTTCCTACGCATATTGTGTGGCTGGCTAAAAATATTTTTTATTGAATGTCACGCATACTTAAAATATTTCCACATCGAATATTTCTCCAAATTCTTTGAAAAAACACCTAGATAACAATTATTCAGAAGTTGAAGGGCGTGGACTCGGTTCCAGATCCTAAAAACATTATTTTCCTAAAATAAATATGTATCGAATGTAATACATATTTTACATCAGCTGTTTAAAACAACACTGCGAAAAACCGGCATTCAGAAATGAGTACAAAATACTCACTTTTGAATACGTCACATACTCAAAATAGCTCCGGTACAAACAGATTCAAATTTGAGAATAGCCCATTCTCACCTTTGGCAACGACTACATACTCTCAAAATTGTAAACATCACATACTTATTTTTGAACCTGTTACTAGGTCAAATTTGAGGATATAACAGCTAAATGAGTGTGTAATGCACTAATTTATGGGTCAAATATGAGTATGTATGTTATTTATTTTCGATACTGTTGTATCCAATACGAACTTTTACCATAAAAATATACATCAAATCAAATTTTAAAGGATCTAAATATGTGATACTTAAGTTGTAAATTTCCTTTTCTTCCATCTTATAAATTATTTAATTCACATTTTATGAAGTTTTTACCACTTAACTTTAAAAATCTAAATTCTTTTTGCATTTATTGTGTTACAAAAAGGTACTTGCGTATCATCGCAAAAGTGCCAACGTTCAAGATAATTCGCCATGTCTCGTACGCGCTGAATTAACAACCATGTACTTCGTTTTATATAATGTCGCCAATATTTTTGAGGTAATAAGCAAGTTCCAGCAAAAATATAATTTTTCGTTTTAAAAATGTAACTACTATGTGATCTTAAACTATAATATTTTTGAACTTATACCTAAATTTAAATCTTTGAAAATAACAAAAATTGATTCGATGCAATAGTTAAACAAATGTGTAAGCAATTTGGCTCATTAAAAGTTATATTTATATTTCTAGAAGCAATATATTGCCTCTTTAAAATCCAAAACAAACAGAAAATTAGCTTTTATTTAAAATCAGTCTTTCAATAAGTATCTTAGAAACATTATTCATTAAGAAGTGTCTTGGAAACATTACAATGAATAACAGACTTTTCATATTAAAAATTTCTAAACACAAAGTAAGAAAGAAACAGTTTCTTTACATATTATGTAACATGAAAAGACAAAAAACTTCTAAAACTTAGAAACTCGACTAAAATAAGTCTCATTAGGCCCCCAGGTGAGTAAGTATTTTTTTTTATCAATTGTTTTGTTTAAATCGATACATACGCAACTTGTGCTCTCAACACTCATCAACCGAGCTACTGGGACTCCCTTTTAATCCATCCAGATGGAAATAAAAATGCATTGTAATATATGTTACAAATCAAGCTCAGTTTTATATTAACTGATTTTATACTTCTATCACCAAAGAAAACAAATATTGTAGTTTTCAAATTAATGGGTTTTTAAAATCAAGCATTAAAATATTTAAAAAGTTTATTCCTTAGAAGAATGAAAAACAACTAAAACAGATTTTTACATTTACAAAACATTTAAAATGCACAAATTTTTAACCAACTGGTAAGAGTTTCATCTAACGATCAGTCGAACCATAATCTAGCCATTTTACTAGTGTATAGCATTTTTTTTAATGATTCACTGTAAACAAGAAAAATAAAACAAATCATATCTTTGAAATATTTATTCTGGAAATTGTACAGATACATATCAGACATTGAAAAAAAAAAAAACAAGGATATAAGTGTGATTTTTAAAACAACATGCCTTCATCCATAAGAGTTATTTTTTATTGAATTTTTTTTATAAAAACTATCTCTCTATATATAATCCTAATTATAGTCAACTGCATTCTTATTTGTATAGCACAGCTTAGCTTATTGTTACGTAGATCCGAGGGTTCGTGGATTTTATGCAAAACAATCACAAAGAAAATAAACAGTTCTTTAAGAGCTATGCGAATTTATTATCAAAAATCCAATCCTTTAAATACTGGATTCAGTAGCAATATTCACAGAGTAAATATCCAAAGGTCTTCACACCTTCAACAGCAATCAAACACAATAACCAGTGTTTAAAAATACACGTAAGTAAAGATTATTCACCAGCACAGCCGAGCTAATCGCTAGTCAAAACAATCCTCACTATTCGCTGGTTTAATCCAGACTCCCCGCCATTCCGGCGAGCATCTTATTTATAGGCGCGACCGAAACTTCCAGAAATATAGCCGCTCGTGACATTAGTGGAGAGACCTACTACTTTCTAGAAGATTCCAGAGGGTTCGGAACTCGCCAACATGGTCGCCAATGACGCTAAAGTTGTCGCCAACTTGGTCGTTAAAAATTATGCCAACTTGGCTGTACCGCCAAGATCGCCAAGTTCGCATTGAATCGCCATTATAACGTAAGGGACGGCATTGCTTGTGAATGGTACAATTTTAACATGCAATAAACATAACATAGAGTAATATAAATGCATTAAACACTCAAATACAAATTATTTACACTATTTACACAAAATTCGTAACATTGCCCCCTCCTCAAGGACTGCACGTCCCGGGCAGTACAATCCTTGAGTAAGAGGCATCTATTTACAGGCAAACTACTCACATAACAATCACTTATAAAGTAACAAATGTATTCCACAGCATATACAATACAAATAAATTCAAAGCACATGAAGAGATGTAAACACAAATTCCAATATTAAAATAAAACTAAGGAATTAGAAAAGAGAAATAATTTACATTATTTACAAAATCATTAATGACCATGGTCTGAACTTAAGGATCTTATTCATCTTGGCCAAGATAAGGGACTAGCCTATTGTAATGTATTACCTTCGGTTTTGAGTGTGGTGATTTCTGTATCCGCACCACAAAGTCATTCAGTCTTTTTAGGACTGTGTAAGGACCTTCCCAGTTTGTCTGCAGCTTTGGAGAGAGTCCTTTTCGTCGTTTCGGATTCCATAACCACACTTTGTCGCCTTCGTGGAAGTCGTGTCCGGTTGCTCTTGCGTCGTATCGGGTCTTCATCTTCTCGGAAGCCAAGCCGATTCTTTCCCTAGCCAGATGATGTATTTCCTGCATCCGTGTATGGAGTTTCTCGACATACTCCTCAGGTGCCAAGGGAGCATCTGGTGGTCGGCTGAACAGAAGATCCGCAGGCAGACGAAGATCACGTCCAAAGATAATTTGCGATGGGGAATAGCCGGTGGTCTCATGAACGGCACTCCTGCAGGCAAGCAAGAAAAGGGCAACTTCTTGTCCCAGTCTTGTTAATTTCTGGATACCAGGAGAGAGGCTGTTCAGAATGGGGTTTCCGATTGAACCTCTCTACCATGCCGTCAGACTGAGGATGCAAAGCTGTTGTCCTAGTTTTGTCTATGGCGAGTATTTCACACAGTCTCTTGCAAACTACAGAATCGAAGTTTCTCCCTTGATCGGAATGCAGTTATAGAGGGACCCCGAATCGTGAGATCCAGTGTTGAACCAGAACCTCTGCAACAGTTGAGGCCTCTTGGTCGGAAATAGGATAGGCTTCAGGCCACTTAGTGAAGTAGTCCATGACAACCAGGATGTTGTTGTTGCCATCTGATGATCTCGGAAGTGAACCTAGGATGTCAAAAGCTATTCGTTCGAAAGGCGCTCCCACATAATACAGCTGTAGTCTTCATCTAGTGCGTTTTCTGGGACCTTTGCGTGCAACACAGGGATCACATGTGCGACAACACTTTTCCACGTCACTACGCACATTGTTCCAGTAGAAGCGCTCACGAACTTTTTGTAAGGTCTTCATAACACCAAAAACTGTCATGGAGTTCCTTAAGGATGGTTGAAACTCTTGTCTTTGGGAGTATTAATTGCCACCTGAATGTTTTTCCATCGTCAGACTCCCATTTTCGATATAAAACACCATTTCTCAGATGGAGAGAGTCCCAAAGAGCCCAGTAACGCTTCGTTGTAGGATGGAAAGGGGCGATGTTTTGCCAGCTGGGCTTTTGTCAGACGACTCTTTGAATTCTATAATTGTTTTATCTCAGGATGAGCCCGTTGATCTTTTCGGACGCTCTTATCACTCCACAGGTCCAATTCTGATGTCGATGGCGTCGTAACTTGGCGGCCTACTTGATCTATTATGCCCGATTTCTTTTCGATTCTTGAGCAGTATTTTCTGTTCTCCGGGCAAGTTCTTCTCGAAGGGATGTCTCCACTCCCCTCTGCTGATCCTTTTAGGTTTCCACACACTTCCTTAGACTCGATTACACTTGTACGACAAGGATCTTCTTGATTTACTCAAGGGCAGTTACTTCTTACATGCCCGGTACTACCGCACCCCCAACACTTGATGTTGCAATCTTCTTTATTTATTCGGGGGCAGCTACTTTTCAGATGCCCTGCTCCACCGCACCCCCAACACGTGATTCTACGTCTCCTCAGGTTCTGACGTTGAGCCATTAAATCTTGAATTTCCTCTCTCAGTTTTTTAATCTCCTTTAGGCATGGAGATTCACAAGGCACATCTGCAGTCACTCTAGCTTCTCTAATGGAATGGCGATCTATGCAACTGGCTTGAGTAGCAGCCTCAACTTTCAGGGCATATAACAGTGCAGATTTAAGATCTTTGACATCTGCCATTCTTACAGCCATCTGGATTTCTTCATCCTTTAGCCCGTCCACGAAATACTTGAGAGAAATCATTTATCGCACATTTGCTGAGAAATCTAAAAAGGCTAACGTGTTGAGCCTTTGCATTTCAAAGGCATACTCCTGCAAACTTTCTTCGGTTTCTGATGCTTGTTTTCATCTGCAGGCGGGCATTCTTTAGAAATTTCTGGCCGAACGAAGATCAGAACATTATAAAGGAGTTCAAATTCAACCTGTGTGGTAAGAGTCTGCAAAACTTCAGCAACTTCTCCTCTAGGGATGCTACTAGCTGACATGCTTTGACCCTTCAGCCACGATTGGCTTCAGAAATTATACCAAATAGAATCTTGTACACCTCCCAGTTGGTTTTTCCGTCATAGGTGTACAGTTTCACTGACACTGGTGAGGCAAGTATAGGTACTGGAGCAGCAGGGACAAACCTGCTTTCGATCTTCGTTTTCCCGCAAGCTAGAAGCTTCTTTTCAAGGTCTTCTATTCGCTGAGACATTTCTTCCATTCTTTCATAAACCTGCTCTTTAACCTTTTCTATTTCTTCCTCCATTTTGTTGATTTTCTCTTCAAGAGTATTCTTCAGATCTTCTTGACCTCTCTGCATATTATCCATAATTTTCTTAGTCTTTTCTAGGCTTCTTTGCATATTCTCCATTCTCTCCTTAGTCTCTTTTTGGCCGCTTTTCAGGCATTGATGACTTCCATCAGAGCCGTCAGTTGCTCATTCACCGCTCTTGTTATTGGCACAAAACCCCACTTCTGACACCAAACTGTTACGTAGATACGAGGGTTCGTGGATTTTATGCAAAACAATCACAAAGAAAATAAACAGTTCTTTAAGAGCGATGCGAATTTATTATCAAAAATCCAATCCTTTAAATACTGGATTCAGCAGAAATATTTACAGAGTACATATCCAAAGGTCTTCACACCTTCAACAGCAATCAAACACAATAACCAGTGTTTAAAAATACACGTAAGTAAAGATTATTCACAAGCACAGCCGAGCTAATCGCTAGTCAAAACAATCCTCACTACTCGCTAGTTTAATCCAGACTCCCCGCCGTTCCAGCGAGCATCTTATTTATAAGTGAGACAGAAACTTCCAGAAATATAGCCGCTCGTGACATTAGTGGAGAGATCTACTACTTTCTAGAAGATTCCAGAGGGTTCCAAACTGGCCAACATGGTCACCAATGACACCAAAATTGTCGCCAAAAATGATGCCAACTTGGCTGTACCGGAAGAATTTCGCCAAGTTCGCATTGAATAGCCATTATAACGTAAGGGACGGCATTGCTTGTGAATGGTACAATTTTAACATGCAATAAACATAACATAGAGTAATATAAATGCATTAAACACTCAAATACAAATTATTTACACTACACAAAATTCGTAACACTATGTTTTAATGTAATATACCTCAAATTATCATTTTAAATATAGAAAGTTCTAATGTGTAAAGGAACATATAATTAAACAGATTTTTTAAATTTTTATCAAATCAATAGCATGTCTTACTAATTATAAGTGAAAATGTTTTCAAACAGTGTTTCAAATAAATTACATATTAAGATACATGAGTCATCTAAATTACATACTGAAAAATTTATAAATATCTGGTTCTGAGAGGAATCTTAAAAGTTTCCTCGTTAGAATAAAATCTCCGCAAATGTTGTTCGTAAATATATAGTATTCTAAACGACAATTTACAAAATTTAGCATAACAAAAGTAGTACCGTGCTTCCACCGTATGACTGCTTTGAATATGACGACAAAGACTGCAATGGGAATAAAATGGTCTTTGGCAGAAAGTGTAAAATGTCTGAAATTTGTAAAGTATTTTTTATCTATAAAAAAAGAAAAATCAGAACTATGTGCTAAATTTAAAATAAATTATGAATTGTAATATTAAAAATGAAGATTTGGCTTACAAGTAGAAATGAAACTAACGCAAATTAAAAGTAAAGCATTTATAATTCAGAAACAAGGTAAAAGGTTTTAAAAAATACAATTTTTTTAACTAGTAAACAAGAAGGCACGTCTTGCTGAGAGAGAGAGTATTAACGTAGCATATATTGTTCAGCTACACAAGGGCTTTTGGCGACAGACCTCGTAATCTTGAACTATGGTCAAGTGATGAGGACGACACCTGTGCTAACTACCACACCAGCAAGAGGACGTTTGAGCTCTCGACAGATTCGAACCAATGACATACCAGCCACGAGTCTGTTACCTGGACCACTAAGCTACCATTGGCCTAACCTACGACTTGCTGAGAGTTTAAGCGTTTATAAAGACTACTTGATTCAAAAATGAATCCCTCGTTGGAACTATACATATAGAGCGGCTAATTGTTAACAAAAATTTCTTTACGTTCACAAAACGTCTTTTGGTTGCGGTTTTGAATCACTGCAAATAATATTTGGAGAATCTAGTAATTTTCGTCAAAGAAGATGTGTCCCACACTTAAGAAACTCAACATGTAAGTAATTTAAAAGAATATCCTATTGTCCTGACGAAAGAGGAATTACATTAATTTAAAAAAAAGCAAAAATGTAGTTTTTATACATACTTAAAAGAGAGCAGTAGTGCACATTGCAGAACTCCCCCCGCCGCATCACGTTTGATTCCTGTAAATGTATCCTAATGTGTGTCTGCGCAGAAGTGAAACACAATCGAAGCTCAGGCAATTTAAATTGCGATTAAAGATACAATAAAAATTTCTTTTCGTTCAGCATTATAGCAACCTATCATTAAGGCTAACTATTCTGTTTCATATTGGATTGAAAAAAAAATGAAAGTATTTTGGAACGGCGAATTTATAAAAATATGTTTGAAAGCTGTTGTTGTAAAGGATATTTTTCCTGATAAAAGTACGCCGTTTTCGAACTTAAGTCTATAGCGGCAAACAATGTATCGACAGAATAATAACATTTCAAATGAAGTTGTCGCAAAAATGCACGAACAAATTCGAGATTTCAAATATTTTTCTTTTAGCATTTCACAAAAGTAGACATTTCAGACAGAGCTCAAATTGTATTCGTTCGTGAAGTAAATAGATCATTTCAAGTTACTGAAGAAATGCTAAATTTGATAAGTTTGAAAGATGCTGTTGCAAACTGTTTATGCAAAAATAATTTGTTTTGAAATTCTTTTTGAAATATCAACTGATGAGGCAACGGTTATGACTGTTAAAGTAAAAGGGGCTGCGTAAAATTATTGATTGCTAAAATACAATCAACACACACACACACAACAAAACTAAACTAATAACTGCTGCCAAAGAGATGATTTAGCTATAATCCACTGTTTGAGTAATCAACAAAATATATGAGCCCAAATATTATAGATGAACATGCTACGCGAGTAGTCATAAAAACTGAATTACATTTGATCACATGTAATATACTTTTCGCATCGACAATTTAAGGAGTTACTAAAAGAATTAGACTGTGAATAGGGTGACGCTGTACAATACAGTCGTGTCAAATGGTTGAGTTTCGTGGAAGATCTTCACAACTACTTTATCAGTTACGACAAGAAATTGATTTGTTTATGAATGGCAAGCAAATATCAGAACCAAAATTAAAAATGGCTATAGAGGATTTATGCTTTTTTGTAGTTATCAGCGAAAAAAAATCAATACATCATTACACGAAAAAGAAAAGTTAATAATCGATGCAGAAAGAAATTATTGTTCTTTGAATCTCAATTGAAAAATAATTATGTTCAACACTTTTCATCGATGAAAATTCAAATGTATTCAAAATGTATTAGTAACATAAATTAAGCAAAAGAAATACGCAAACTTACAGACATTTCCCTCTCATGTTGATGTCCAGTTGGCCCCAGAATATCTTCCAATGGAACTGATTGACTCACAGTCCAATAATGAATAAAGCACATTTTTGGAACATAAGAACACAACACTTGATGTTGCAAAAGAAAACTTTTTTCAATTTGATAGATCTGACACAAAAGTTATGAGCGCTTTTGTGTGTGCATTAACTTATACCTGAGCTTCGTTTTCTTTTTCCCCTCCGAAAATGAAATTTATCACATGTAAATCGCATTCAGACTTACCTGACGAAAATCTGCAACATAGATTACTGATATGCAAATACACGCAAAGAGATTGACTAGCAAAATCTAAGTAAAAGTTTTAAGATAAGCAAATATCTCACTAATTAAATAAATTAAACATTATTTCATCATTGCATTATTATTATATTATCTATGTTCGTATTCATAAAACATAATGAAAACAATCATTATAAATCATTCTGTTTTAAAATTTTCTTTCCAATAAATGTTTGTAACGGGTCCAAATCTAATACGAAGATATATATTTTTATATGCAGCACGCGGGATTATAATGATTTTTCGAGGATTGTCATTTCGGTTGCCCACCCCTGTTCTAAAAGAATACAACACAAATGTATTAAAAAAACTAAAGCTTGCCAACTTTCACGGAAAAATCGCTAAGTATATGTTATAATTATTTTGCTTCAATCCATGTAGCATTTCACTTATACCGAGTCAAATGATTCAAAATTAAAATTATACAATCCTTCAAATATTGTTTCTAAATGTGACCATTAATTTTCAAGTGAAACCTTTGTGCGAAAACATAATGAAAATTTTAACAGTTATAAGGCTTAAGGATACCTTAGGAAAAAATAATTAAAATTGAACTTAAAAATAAAATGTCAAAAATATATAAACATATAGCTTCAAATTTTTGGGAAGCATGAATGTGCACAAATTTTTTTTAGTATCAAATGCGAGAGAAAGCATTTTCAAAAATTGTACATACACAAAGATTTTCCTCGGTATGGATAAGTAATAAAAATGTAATATAAATGTCTTTTTATTTAACCTTTTGAAAAAAGTGAAGTTGTCGATATTTCACACACTTGACACTTTTCTTGAATGGTATGAATGTGCAAAAAGTATCATAATTTATTAATTCGATAAAGTGGCAAGCATACATAAAAGACATGACAATTTTAAAAGAAATATTGCTTTTCTTTGATATATATATATAAATTACATTTAAATAACCAATTTGTGAGAAATTCTTTTAAATTATTTCACGAACACACAAGGTTTTCTTTTGGTATGAATAAGTAAATGTCTTTTTAATTTATCGCTTCGTCAGAAAGCCTTGTTACATAATTCACAAACGTGAGGCTTTTCTTGGTATGAATAAGTAAATGTCTTTTAAATGAACAAATTGAGAGAAAGCCTTATTGCATACTTCACAAACATGAGGCTTTTCCTTGGTATGAATACGTAAATGAGTTTTTAAATAATCACTTCGAGAGAAAGCCCTATTGCATATTTCACAAACGTAAGGCTTTTCCTGGGTATGAATACGTAAATGTTTCTTTAAGGAACCACTTTCAGAAAAAGCCTTGTTGCATATTTCACAAACGTAAGGATTTTCCTGGGTATGAATACGTAAATGTCTTTTTAAATGACCATTTTCAGAGAAACCTTTGTTGCATATTTCACAAACATGAGGCTTTTCATTGGTATGGATACATAAATGTTTCTTTAAGGAACCACTTTCAGAGAAAGCCTTGTTGCATATTTCACAAACATGACGCTTTTCCTTGGTATGAATACGTAAATGTCTTTTTAAATAACCACTTCGAGGGAAAGCCTTGTTGCATATTTCACAAACATGAGGCTTTTCCTTGGTATGAACATGTAGATGAGTTTTTAAATGAACACTTTGAGAGAATGCCTTGTTGCATATTTCACAAACATGAGGCTTTTCCTGGGTATGAATACGTAAATGTATTCTTAAAGATACCACTTTTGAGCGAATTCTTTGCATATTTCACAAACATGAGGCTTTTCCTTGGTATGAATACGTAAATGTAATTTAAGATACTCACTTTCGAGAAATACCTTGTTGCATATTGTATAAACTGAGGCTTTCGTTAGGTAGATACGTCAATGATCTTTTAAGATATCATTTGAGAGGATAGCTATTTGTATATTTCATAATTCCTTGTATAATTTAGAGTGAGATAGTTCAAATACTTTAGAATTCTTATGTGACATAAAAAGGAGGTATATTCCTGGTTGGATAGTATGTTTTTAAATTAATTTTGAGTAGAAACCGTGCAATACGAAACATATTTTCCTTGAAATTAGAATAAAACTTTAAAAGGAATCCATTTCAAATTAAACTTATCAGTGTCAGAAACATAATTTTCTAGTAGGAATATCGTGAAAATGTAAATTCTAAATATATTGTCGATTAAAATCTGCAGATAATTGAAAACTTCAACTTCTAGTGCAGATTAAAGTGATGTTAAGATACACGAGGGTAGTCCCACACCTTTAATACTATTTTTTATTGAAAGTTTAGTAGAGATCACACAAATCTTTATGTAATTTTATGTGAGTAAAAGAGGCTGTTTAATTATATTGGTGAATAGTTGTTGTAAGTAATAACCCTTCATAGAAATACTAATACTTTTGGTTGATGATTAATGCATACAATAAAATTAAACAATATTTCATTTTAAATCATGCAGTCATGAAGACAATTTTCATTGAAGTTCTGCATGAAATCTATTCTCAATATATAGTCTAAGAGTACAATATGCAGGCTGAAAATTTTTAAAATCTAAATTTTTCTCTAAAATTAAATACGAAACCAAAGCAGTATGTCCTGAAGACTTTAATACATATTTTCCAGCAAATTTGAAAGGAAAAATTATGTTGGTGTGAACAAATAGCAGGCTGTCTTTTTATAATTGGTGAATGATTGGTTTGAAGTAACAACCCTTCAGAAAACAATAATTTTGGTGATGAGATACACAATTTTAAACAAATGTTTTTTTATCATGCAGTCGAAGACCTTTGAAACTGCATAGAAATCTTTTCTCCAATTGGATATGTTAAGAGCTTATAAGGCTTTTTAAAATCTAAACTTTTTCTCTAAAATTCATATGACTTAACTGCTTTTCCATGAAAGACGTAATACAAAAATATTTGGAATCCAGCATCATTGAAATGAAAAATTATTGACATGTTTTATGGAGAATATTTTCAATATATTCTTTCCATAGCTAATGATGTACTGTCTTATCTGAGAGAGATAATAGTTTTTACAAATCTAAAAATCTTAATTCCTAAATTTTTAAGTTCCACTTGACGTTACCTTTCCACCTTTGACGTTAAACATAGAAAATTTTGCTAAAACACTCCATAATTAAGTAGTTCATCTTCTTTTCTCTCAAAAATTTTATAATTTTTCTCACAGATGTCTTGGATATTTTCTACGCCTCTGATTTTTTCCTTGAGCTGTTGGCTTGATTCTGGAATTCTATAGTTGTCTAAATGCTCTTACTCTTCTGAAAATAAAACAGCAATCAATATCAATATTGAAATTATGAAGTAACATAGTTCAACTAGAATACATGGTTAAACGAATTAAATACATCTCAGTTTCCAATTTTCAGAGATGCAATATCTCTTTCGACATTCTTTGCTATACTATACATTAAAACATTCTATTAGCATTTTAAATTTTCCCATGCAAATACTGACTTAAAATTTCATGAGAAGAATATCTTATGTACAGTGATTTCACAGTATATCATGCTACATCTGATAGATTCAAATAATTTCCTTTCCTAGGATTATTTCATTTGTCCGTCCTTTTCCAAAAAGATTATCAACTCTCATTCTCTAAACTACCTTTTGTTTCAACTTAACTTGACAGGATTGGGTAAGATAGAAAATGTACCCATCTCCATGAAAAATAGTTCTATCTTATTTTGAAATTTAAAATAAAGTGAATACAGAGCAATTCGTAAAAAGTACTATACATTTAAAACATTGCAATTTAAAAGATATATTTCCAAGTTATAATTGCATGTTAAAAGAAAGTTTTTATTAAAGTGACAAAATAATAAATTTTTTAGTGACAAAACAGTCAAAAAAAGTGATTAAATTCAAATTTGGATGCAAACATGTTTCGAGGTAACTTTTCAACTATTTTCTTCCTCTTTGCTTGACATTGTAAACATAATTGAAAAAGGAATTTCATGACTACGCTGTATACTCCAGTAATGCGAGTAAAATCAATTGGAAATGGAGTTCAGATAAATATATTGATTTTTTATTATCAACTTGAAGAAAAACTTTAAAAATCTATCAATCAATTCGTTAAAATATTTTCTCAACTCTAAAATTCGGTTTCTAAAAGATCAGTTTTTCGTTTGAAAAACAAAAAACAGCGTATGGAAGTCTCCCATGAAAAAAGAAAAGGCAATGCTTCTGGAAAATTTACATTAATAACACAGAAGGTCATTCACACTTTATGGAAATGATTTTGTAATTCATTTTCTTGTTTGCATTCTGAGATAAATTTTGGTAACTTCAGAATAATCTTCTACTAATGTTTTCTTTTGATTATAATGTAAAATAAAAGATTTCTTTTAAAAATGGCTCCTAAAATTGATATATGGCTCGAAGATTACGTAACTGCGCTTTCCGAGGTGAAATAATTGAATCAACAAATTATAATGCGGTTTAAAAATCTCAGTTATTGCAATTCAGTAACGCTGGAAGGTAAGCATTAAGTCGATCGCGATCGACCGAGGGACCGCCAAGACATTTAGGGGTGACCGTCTTCATATGAAACGTTAGACGCGCATACTAAAAGAAACACAGGTGGTTATCAAGATAATGGACACACCCGTGAAAAAAAGAGACCGTGAATAAAACTGCCACCCAAATTTGAGAGACGTTTTCAAGAATTTACTAGACTAAAATCAAAAGTTGCATTCATGGGTTAACCACTTGGCAAAATTGATGTGAAAAAGATAACTAAAAATATGTTATATGTTCTCTTTATCTCTCGAGAGAAAAGAAGCTTATATGTTACAAGCTTTTATTTAACTTGCAATGCAATTTGTTCGGGTGGAATCTTGCAACTTAATTTTGAAACTGATGTCTTCACCCGATTGAGCTGAAATTTTGATACATGTTTAGTTTGGATGACAATGCATGTTTTGATCATTTATATTCCGATATTGCAATTAGTTAAACAAATACTAAAAACCTTAAAATGCATAATTGTTTTTACCTGTTGGCTTTTAATTCTGCGGAGCAGCATATCGGATTGAGCTTCAAGAAAAAAGCAATCTAATTCTTTCTATCAAACACGGATGAAAAATAATTACATGATCACAAAGATCATTTATTTTGCCACGATAAGGTATAATTCTTTTTATAAAATAATAATATTTTCTATTTTAACGATTTTTTTAAAAATGAGTCAAAATCCATGAGTTTTATGAAAATGATTTCCAAATCGATCCGCATGAATTTTTGCTCGTATTAATACATCGATATTCTGCACTAAAAAAGTTCAGGCTTTTCTCTTTTAAAATCAGTCATTTAAAAAATTAAATGACAAAAACTTTTTTTTCACGATTTTTCAAAAAATACTCAAATTTTTAATTAAACATTTAATAACTTTCGTCGATTTTTAAAAAGATAAATTTTCAACATTTAAAATTCTGTTTTTCCCCTTTGGTTTTGAATAGTAATATCTAAATTCTGTACAATGATTGAAAAATTGGTTTAAAATTAACGGATTTTAAAACCTTTTTTGCGTTTTTCGTTTTCAATATCATATTATATAAAAAAGTTTTAATATTTAAATTAATTTCGCTTTGTCCAATGTTGTTTTGGTCTTACAGCGTTTATCCCCCTCCCCATTATCCTCTTGTTTCGGCCCGAGTGAAATATCTATCATATGTATGTGGCCTGGCGGGAAAAAAGTTGAGTACTTCTGAGCTAGACTGTTCAAAATTAGCTAGCAAACGACCTGGCAACAGTGATGCGTTGAATGAGATAAACAGACTGAGAAACCTGTCCAGCGATAACTAAACATTAAAAAATAAATTAAATGTAAAAAAAAACTTTTTTAAAAAACAAGCCTTTATTTAAATGCGATAAAAAGAATAAAATAAATTTTTCTTTTAAAACTTTTTTTACTATCAACTTATAACGTCATTACACAATTTATGACATAAAAGCTTGTCGCGAGATTTACCTGTGTAGATAAACAAGCAAATTAAATAACTTGATCCAATTGATTTTAATTTTTAAAATTTTCAAACTAAGTAAATTCGTACTTAAATCTTGCAAACTTTATAATAAATTGTTTTACTTTTTTCCTCATCATTAGCCGGCTGCTCGGCTTTACCAGTGATAACTTAAATTCTGTTTCGAAATTTTTCGCTTCTTCTCTTTGTCAGACAGGTTTATAACCTCCGGCATTGCGCGAAAATTTTTAAATGCATTAACTTATTGTCATGGAAATTCCCCTTCCCCTCTCGCTATCAGAGCTGTCGAGTAAGTAAACAGTGGGACTTTAATATTCACACTCACTTTGCAACTTTTTAGGCCTCTGAAAGGAAAATGTACCTTTTTAAAAATAGTTGTAAGTTGAAAACAGTAGAAATTTTTATAATTATAAAATTTCACAACTGTATAAAATGTTGAATTAAAATTGTGAACATTTTTTGAAATGTTCGATACACGGAAAAAAGTTTCATACAATTATTTTTATAAATGAAGTTTTTAAGACTCTGAATTTTTCATAAGTAGTTATTAAATATTAAATATTTTAAATTTGAGTATTTTTTAAAAATTCATAAAAAAAGGTTTTCGGAAATTTATTTTTTAAATCAGTAACTCTAAAAGATCAAAGTATGAGTTTCTTAAAAATCATTTTCATATAAACGCATCTATATTAATTCATTCTAGAAAAAATCCTAAAATGTGTAAAGTATCGTTGTTTTGTTAAAAAAAACATTCTGTATAGTGACGGAAATAAATAAATTATCATACCAATTACAAAATTGCTGGCGAAGTTATTAAATGCGCGAATAAAATTTTGAGTATTTTTTAAAAAATCATAAAAATTAAGCAATGATGTTGTTTCGAACCCGGTCCAACAGTTAGTAATGAAATGCTTTAAACGATCACGCCGCGATATCTATCAGCGAAAAAGAAGTGAAAAACCCTTCAAAATAAAAGGAAGAGATATTCCTATTGTAAAAATGCTTTATTTGTGAAAAAAAAAAATTTCGGAATTCATTTTTAAATTAATTCTTTCAAACTTCATATATCGATTGCAAACATCGGTAATTTTTAAACAAAAAATGTAACAAAAATAATGCTTAAATATTTCTCGCAAAAAGGGAAAAAACGAAAAACACAATTTTTTTTAAATCGTAAGTTTTAAGCAATTTTTTTCAATCTTTGTACAGATTACGGATAATATTGCTCTACACATTGAAAAAAAGTTTTGTGGGATTATTTTTATAAATAAAGAAATTATTAAGTATTTAAATAAAATTTAGAGTATTTTTGAAAAATCGTAAAAAAAAGTTTTTGACATTTTATTTTTTAAATGACTAAATCTAAAAGAGAAAAGAATGAATTTTTTTAGTGTAGAATATCATTTCATTAACGCGAAAGAAAATGCAATCGGAACGATTTAGAAATCATTTTCATAAAAACGTATCGATTTTGACTCCTTTTAGAAAACATCGTAAAAAATAGAAAATATCATTATTTTGTAAAATAGATTATACCGTATCGTGGCGACATAAATAATCTTTCCGATTCTATAATTATTTTTTGAATGAGTCTCATAAAAATATCAGATCATGTTTTAAAAACGTCGGGATAAAAAATAAAAAAGGTGAAAAATTGGAACTTCACCACCAGGCGGTAAAAAATGCCTACAGGGGTAAAATAATTATGCGTTTCAAGGTTTTTAATTAGTATCTTTTTAACTAATTGCAATATCGGAATATAAATGGTCAAAACGGATTACTCTTATCATTCCCGATCCTTTGGTACTTTCGGCGAGTTTCTGCGTCGTGCGGTTCGTGAGAAGATAGATGTACATATGTTTGTTTACCAATGAATTTTAATAGTGTAGTTGCGCATTTCTGGGGTGTTTGACGATGCCAAGGCTGCCATCTTGTTTATGACGTAGGGAATCGAAGAATCCCTTTGGCTGGTAATGAGAGCAATTCTTTCAGTTCACTGGGGAAAAGATGTTCGAAGCCGTTGCTATGGCATCTGGGCAAAAATCAATCCAAAGGTTGGCTTGAAAGAAAAAATACCCCAAATACGTATACGTGTAAATAGGCCTTTAGGGAAAAGGCATCCAAGCACGCTGAACGGACTTTGGAAAATGGTTCATGAGGAATAGAGTAAGATTTGCATGATAGTTAACTTTCTGGAAAAATTGCCGCTGAAACTATTAACAAGATCAGATAGAAACAAATTGCGCCAAGAAATGCGGTATTTATTGATAAAAATTAACTATTAAAATCGTTTTTATAAAGCGCGAATGACCTTCTGTGTGAAAAGAAAATGACATGAACATTGTTAGAAATATTTGTGGAAAAATTTGACTGTTAAAATGAACTGTTAAAAATTCAATTCTCCTATAAAATATCCACCTTTTAATGGAATTTTCCGAAATAAATATAAGGCTGAATTTTAAAATAAAGAATAATAATTATATTAAATAATAATACTTTTACAATGAATTTATGTTTATTTTACTCAATTAATCTGATTTCAATTATACATTCGTTGTCAAGAACAATTTTTTTTAACAAAAAAGATAAAACTTAAGGTTTTACTGTGATTAAATTTTTAAAAAAATATATATATAATATTTTTTTCAGGTAATCCATAAGTTCTATGAATTAAAATTATAAAACTCTTATAAATTCCAAATTCTTGCAACAGTACATCTTCAGACATGTGCGATATTTAATGTGTAATAATATAATTAATTAACGCTTAAGACGAAATTTCAGTCAACACGAAATAATACAACGGCCCCGACAAACTACTATGTATTTTCATGCATTTTTTCTCTTTACACAAAACGAAAATTGCTTAACACCATTCATGAGAATGATAGGTTGCAAAATTGATGAATTTAATTATTTAAGATAATTTTGGGGAGGTTCTACATTCAATTTAATCGACGGATTAAAATTAACAGAGGAATATTATGACCACTCGATTAATATTTTGAAACAAATATTTGGGGAGAAAATTGTTTTAATTAATATGCACATTGAAAAATTACTCCAAACCAGCCCATTAAAAAAACTTAAATGATGTAAAAGGTTTCCGTAACCTCTTTAATCATATAGAAAAAATATATTTGAAGTTAAGAAAGTTTAACTGTGAAAAAGAATAGCTATTCAAGGATTTTGGTTCCCATTTTAACAAAATTATTGCCGTGTGACCTTCTTCTGGAAAAATATAAATCATAGATGAATATTTCTGGTTGCGAAATTGATATACTAACATACTTTTTTTCTTCACAGCTCACAGCTAGAGAGCGAACTTCTTTAAATGTAAACAATTCTATTCCGGAAATGAAACAGAGTGCTAAAACTAATCACTTAGAATACCGGCGTCAAACTACTGCACCAGCACTGATTAATAAGTCTAGGAAAATTGAAAAAGATTTGTTTAAATGCATCTGCAGATTTGTTTATTTTGGAAATCCAATAGACATTCTGTAAATACTTGTATGAATAATCAATTAAGTTTGGAAGAGAAGGTAGAAATTTGTAAGCGAGCTGGTTCTTGTTTTAGGTGCCTGAATACTAAAATTAAACTACGACATCTTTCTTCGTCTTGTAGGGCAAATGTTGAATGCGATATATGTTCTGGGAGACACGTGACCATAATGTGTATGGAAAGAGGAAAAGTGCGGGGGTATTTTTCAAAAACGAATAATAATGACATCGCATTAAATAATACCGCTACTAAAAAAAGTTATGTTACAAACGGTTATTGTTAAAATTTCAGGAGCAAAACAAAAATATTTGATTAGATTAAATATACATTCTGGCTCATCTGGTAGTTATATTTCAGAATTCACGGTGTGTAAATTACAATTAAAGAATATATGACATGAAACTGTTGTGCATGGACTGTTTGGAGGGTTGCAGAAAAAAGGGAAACATAAAAAATATGTTATTAATCTGACTAATGTAGATAATAGTTTTGATTCCGAGCTTAATATAATGGAACAAAAACTACACTGCTGGCCACCGTAAATGCAAAACCAAGAAAGATAAGAGATAGCACAACAAAATTTATTTTGTAGATAACATGTTGACCAAGTATCAAATGATTAAATTTATTGACTTCTGTGAAGTGTGGTTCCTGCCAGAATCAGTAGCCAGAGTAGCCGCCATTATTGGAGATCACCGCTGCCACACGCCTCGGCATTGATTCAAAAAGACTTTGGATGTGTTCTTGAGGAACAGCAGACCAAGCAGCTTCCACACGTCTCCAAAGTTGATCTGGTGTGGCAGCTGGGGTGTAATCTGGGTCAATCGTTGAGCAACCATGAACCACATGTTTTTTATCGGCGAAAGATCCGGAGAGCGAGCCGGCCAGGGAAGCGATTCAATCTAGTGATTGACGAAGAAACTTTGGACAATGCGTGCCACGTGTGGTCGTGCATTATCCTATTGAAATATGGCTGTGGCCCAGCCCTGAAGGTAAGGAAGGACAACTGGCTTCAATACCTCCGAGATGTAGCATTGGCTATTTAAAGTACCGGCAAGAGTGAGATTGATTGATTGAATATTAACGTCGCACTGCTCAGCAACACGAGGGCTTTTGGCGACGGACCACGAAATTTCGAGCCATGGTCAAGTGACGTAGACGACACCTGAGCTGGCACCCCCTCTCCTAACTACCACACCACATCAACGGGAGGACGTTTCAGCTCTCGACAGATTTAACGTGCATCGCTGCCCTACACGGCGGGTCTTTAGTGGTACTGGGCTCGAACTTGTGACAAGGCAAGCCACGGTCCGATACCTATATCACTCTGCTACCGCGGCCACCCGGCAAGAGTGAGAGGAGTGCGAGAATGATATCCAATACCACCCCATACCATAATACCCGGTGCCGGACCAGTGTGGTGGTGCATAACGCAGCTGTTCAGCATCCGCTCTCCACAGAGTCTCCAGACTCGAATTCAAAAATCGTGGCGTTGCAGACAGATGCGTGACTCGTCAGTAAAGACAACTTCATTCCATTCTGCCGCCCACATCCTTCCTTCATCGCACCATTGGCGGCAGAGACGTCTGTGGTTCTGCGTCAAAGAGTAGACCAAGCAATGGACGTCTTGTGGACAGACCACTCTGCTGTAAACGGCGTCGAATGGTACATGCAGACACTGAATGATGCGTTACCGACTCAATGTGCTGTGCTATGGTTCGTGATGTGACTGAGCGATCCGTCACTGCCTTGCGCACAATTTGCCTGTCCTCACTTGAAGTGGTGCACTGAGGTGGATGCGATCGACCACGTCGGTCCGTCGTAGTCTCCTGCATCCAACGGTCACATATCCAGAATACAATTGTTTGGTTTCGTCCAACACGACTACCGATTTGCCTGAAAGATAATCCACAATCTCGGTAGGCCACTATCCTTCCTCTGTCGAACTCGGATACTTGATCAAAAGCTGATCGCTGTTTTCTACGAGTCATAACTGATCGCTTTTTGAAAAAAAGCACAAGAAAAACACAACTGCCGAACTTGAAATCGTCGAAATCTCCAAGCCTTAAATAGCGCTTTGAGGTGGTGCCACGGGCGCGCGTGAAGCGTGTCTGCGCTGAAATTCTAATCATTTGCATATCTCCCCTCCGCTAATGCATGTGGTAAATTTTATGTTATTTGCATGCTTCCTTCAGGATGTTGCATTTACGGTGGCCAACAGTGTATTTGCGCACCGATTCCAAAACTGAAAAGTACGAAACTTATAGAAGAAATTAAAAGTTGTGGAATCGCCCCTAGTAATTTAACGGTAAATGAAAACTTCTGTTTATATGAAAGCAACATTAATGAGACCCACGGATTGATGGGTGTGGATTATGCAGGGAAACTGTTTACAGGAGAAATTAAGAATCTGCCGAGAGGACTCCTTGCGATAAATACTTATTTCGGATGGACTATAATGGAAAGAACGTGGGAAGCTTTCAGCTCTGATGAAATGCTTTTATCGCTTCATATTAGTGATTTGAAAATTTGTGACTTATGGTAACTTGATTCGCTGGGAATTAAGGAATCGAGTATTTCTCAGTCAAAATCAGAAATTGAGGAAGCGGTGAAGGAAAATTTTGTGTGCGTTCGTTAAGAAAAGGTGACGAGGGTAGATATCAGGTGTCATTCCCGTGGTTAGAGGTTCACCCTGAATAATCGGATAATAGAGAAACACACACATTGCTGAAAGACGATTTAATTTTTGTGTAAGGACTTTACAAAAAGAAAATTGTCTAGAGGAGTATGAAAATATATTTAAAGAATGGGTCTTTGAAAAAGTTATAGAACCTGTTTAAAATCGACTCGCGCGTCTTTAAAGAAAACTCCACCACTCGAATCCATTCGATGCGTCTGCCAAAGTGAGAAATTCGGGGTATTGAAAAGGGGCCAAATTTTTTGGAATTGATCCCTAAGCTTCTCGGCAGGGAAAGTATGGGGGAATTTCGGGCATACGACGAGCTTTTCTCCAAATAAAAGTGGCTCCCTCTGATAAAAAAAATTCTACGGTTTCTATGGGGGGAGGAGGGCGATACAAGAAAACTTATTGTTTATACGCATTGCCGTGTTTATTTAGGAGTGAACGCGAGCAATTTTTTACTTGCCGCGACAGTCAGTTACCATTTAGAAAATGCAGCCGAGTCCCAAAAGGGAAAGCTGCTAAGTTGAAGGAATCTATGTATGTAGAGAACTGCGTTGCGAGTGTAAATACTATAGGCGAGTTAAACTCTTTCATTAAGGTATCCAAAGAATTTATGGCTTTTTCTCAATTTGACCTAAGGGGCTGGAAGCATAACCGACCAGGTAATAATGAGGAAAATTCAATATTGAGAACCTGTCCCGTGATGAAATAAAGAAATTGTCTCAGTCTTGGGACTTAAATGGAATTTATATAGTGATACTTTTTCTTGTGAGATAAAAGGGCAAAACCAATATGCACTTAGAAAACGAAACGTATTGTCTATGTTGAGCCAAGTATTTGACCCTATTGGGTTCACGTGCCCGGTTACCCTTGTTCCAAAGTTAATCTTGCAGGATTGTTAGAGGGAGAAAATTGGGATACATAGCTTCCAAATATTTAAGGAAAAAATTTCTAAAATGGGCTAATGAGCTAAGTTACCTAAAAGATAGTAGAAATCCCGAGAAAACTACCTGAACTAAATGAGAACGCTACTCTACATGTCTTTGTAGACGTTAGCAAGTCGGCTTACGCAGCTTCTATTTTTATTAGAAATAGTTTTGAGGGTATTGTTAACTGTCAATTACTGCAGACTAGGGCAAAGGTTGTGGTACCCCCACCGATGGGGATACCCTCTCTCCACTATCCACGCGACCTATGTCTGAGGGAACGAAATTTGAACCATTAAACTCAGTCATAATTAAAATAAGTTTATTATGATCTTAATTTATATACAAAACAACAACACTAGTCTAGGAGGATAACGATCAAGAGTGCGCAGACGCAAAACGTAGTACTGATAAATAACGCAATTAACCATTAAATCTATCTTTATAGATTAATTCCTATCTTAATAATATCCGTTCTATCCTTAAAGATTAATTGAAAGAGCTTACCCCTATTTCCTAGGCAAACAGCTACGGTCCGTCCAACATCAATTTATCCTTTAATCTTGCCTCTCGGGCGAAGGCAATGTTCCGCTGGTCTCGGACCCACTTTTGTTTATCTTCAGTAGCACCGTTAGATCGACTCACAAAATTAAGACTCTTCTCCTAGACTTTATCTTACTTTTCTTTTCTAGCATTACTTTTCCACTTAGCGCTCAGAGCTTCACTAAGCGATCCTAGCGAATGCTAACATTCCGATATATGATTCCTAATTTGCATAAGCAAGCTCTTTTCTTGGATTGGTTGGAAAGAATTGCCCCAAAGAAATCCCGAGAGGATTAGTATAAGTAATTCCGATAAAGCCCCGTCACAAAGTAGTGCCCGTAAAATCGATTACAATTCCTAGATTAGAAATCATTGCGTGTACCATAGGAGCCAGACTCGCTTATAATGTGAAAAATGATCGTATCCTAAAAAACGTGCCAACTTTCTTCTATACAGACTCAATGAATGCTTTATCTTGGATAAAGAAACAAGATAATTGGGCTTCGTTTATAGTTAACAGTCAATGAAATATGAAATTGACGGATCCAGAACCTTGGCGACACATATTCAAGAGAAATTTAATCCTGCTGATTTGCCCTCAATGGGGTGCAATCCTAAAAATTTATTGAAATCCCATTGATGGGAGGGACCCGACTGATTAAAGATGCCCCACGAAGAATGGCCAGCTAGTGAAATAAAGCCCGATATGGAAATAATCATTTCCGAGAGAATAGCTGTACTCACAGCAACTACTTTAGAGCTTTGCAGATTTGCATTTTCTTAGAAAATATCTTTTTTAACAAAATCGTAAGAATAATGGCATATGTCATCCGACTTTTTTAAGAATGCGAAAGAAACCCTATTGACAGGAAAAAGAGAAGATTGGAAACAGAAATTAAAACATCGAAAAAAGTAATTTTGAAGGAAATACAGAGAGAAGCTTTTACTGAAGGAGAGAAGTTGAACTTATGAACAGTGAAAGCCAGTGATGATCTTCTACGAATCGAAACTAGAATTGCTTCGAGAAAAGATTTAGACATTTAGATTTCCAGTATTGTTGCCCCACAAGCATCAAATGGTCGAAAAATTGATAATGAGCAAACATATAGAGTTAAAACATGAAGGTACTCAAACACTGATGTCATGCCTCAGAGAATCCTTTAGGATAATTAAGAGCAGAAAAACAGTGCAAGGCATGATAAGAAAATGCACCAAGTGAAGAAGTTTTTCTGCCCGTCCATTAAAAGCCGTGAGCATTCCTCTTCCAGAAGACAGAGTCAGGGATGCTGCTGTCTTTCAAGTTAATGGCATTGATCTATGTGGATCTTTGTTTCTAAAAACTGACAAAAAATGCTGGATAGTACCTAACACCTGTGCTGTTTACCAAACGGTGCATTTAGTGTTGGTGTCGTCTTTGCCCACCGAAAGCTTTATATTGGCTCTTCGGCGATTCACTGCGAGAAGAGGACGTCCTTTCACTGTCTACTCCGACAATGGAAAGAATCTTGCGTGCACAGTCAACTTTTTACAGAATATTGATTGGAAAAAGATCGAAACTTTTGCATTAGAAAAAAGGATTTCCTGGAAATTCAGCCCTCCTGCTGCACCCTGGTGGGGTAGTTTCTGAGAGAGGCTGATAAGATTATTGAAGAGCATTCTGAGAAAAGTTCTGGGGAGAGCTTGTTTGAGCGAAAAATTAGTCACTGTGTTATGCGACGCAGAGCTTAATTAATTCTCGCCCCTTAACATACCTCTCAGAAAGATCCTCATCAACTATCAGCACTGACACTTTCTATGTTTCTCTAAGAAATTAGAGAGGTTTGTGTTCCGGATCTGGATATGATAAATTCGAAAAGATTGAACAAAAGGTGTGCTTATAAACTGAAGTTGCGTCAAGATCTGCGGAACCGCTTTAGAAATGAGTATCTAGGGATACTGAAATGTTATTCAAAAGTTAAAGGAGAGTCGTCCATTAAAGAAGGTGAACTCGTACTAATTAGTGATAGCAACAACAAAAGAATCAACAAGCCTCTAGGGAAAGTCACAAAGATGTATAAAAGAAAAGACAGAAGAGTGCGTGTAGTGGAAGTGAAAACCCGATTTGGAAATGTTGAGACCAATTCAGAAGCTCTATTCGCTAGAAGTGACTACAGTTGACTCTTTGTCATCAGCTGAAAGAGATGTAGAGGATGGTCCTTGCCTCGATCAAGATCAAATTCTTGTGATGCAAGGAATGCATCGTTCTCGTTATGGAAGACTTTTGCAACAAACTAAGAGAGACTTGATAATCGATAAACTATTAAGAACTCATGATTTTTTATCATGCTAATTTTGGACTAATATTTGAACGATTTTATGGAATTTAAATTATTTTATTATAGTTACTTTAATGTGTTTTTTAGTCTTTTTCACACAGAACATTTATTCTTAATTGTTGTGACTGCTGTTTTGGATTCTTCTACAACTTATTGAGGTAGAGCGAACTAAAAAATAAAGCAGCCATTTTCTATGAGGATCATTTCCTAAAAAAGCATTCTAGAGATATTGAGGTATGTGGTTAAAAGCCCCTTGAAAGCGATATAAATTGTTTAGGTGAGTCAGGGGACATCTCTCTAAAACGATTGAATGCGTTCCGAACTCGATTCATCAGAGATCCTCAATACCTAAAGTTGTATAGAGATTTTATATATGAGTATGAACAACTTGGTCACATGAAAGAGGTTGTCGCAGAGAATGACAACTCAGAGATTGTCAATTATATTCCACACCATGGCATCCTCCGGCCAGAAAAGAACACAACAAAGTTGAGGGTAGTTTTTAATGCTACCAATCCTACAAATAATGGGTTACCTTTGAATTCCATACAATATAATAGAAAACTGGTTCAAAATGACCTGTTTAAAATTATGATTAATTTTAGAAAGCATCTTTATGCCTTTTTTGCAGATGTGAAGTTGATGTACCGTACGATACACATCCATGAGAGGCAACAGCCGTTGTTCAGAATTTCGTGGAAAGAAAGTCCAGAGAATCCGGTACAAAACCTTTGAGATGAAAACAGTGATATATGGCACGGTGAGCGCTCCCATTTTAGCAACGAGAATTTTGCTGCAGTTATCCAGAGATAAAGCGTCGAGTTTTCCTTTGGCTGCACCTGTTCTTAGAGAAAAATTTTATACGAACGATGTTCTTTGCGGCGCAGCGTCTTTAATGGAAGCCAAGGTCTTGAAGAGTCAACTTTCCAGCATTTTGCAAAAAGGAAGAATGCAATTGCACAAATGGGGAAGTAGCTATCCTGATCTGGCTTCAAACATCATCGGAGATTATGAGTTCGAGAATCCCAACCAAACCATGACGTTGGGAGTGTCCTGCAAATCACAAGAGGACTGTTTTATTTTCAAAATCACAGTGGAACTAAAGGACTCCTACACCAAGAGATGTATCCTTTCGACAATAGCTAGACTTTTCGATAGATTAGGACTATTGGGTCCGGAAGTCACAAGGGGCAAGATTTTCATGCAGATTCTTTGGAGTCTTCAAATCGATTGGATCGTCGAGTTGCCTTCTGAGAGAGCAAAAGAGTGGCATCGTTTCCTTGAGGATTTCAACAGCGTAAGTAGTATCTGCATTGGTAGAGAGAGAGAGAGATGCATTGTGCATCCTCAAGCGCAAGGGTGGAGCTTCACGGCTTTGCTGATGCTTCAGAGAAAAATTACTGAGCAGTAATATATAGCCGTTCTCAAATGCCAAATTGCGCTATAAAAGTAAAGCTTGTAACAAGTAAAAGCAAGTAGCACCTGTGAAGAGTGTTACAATGCCGCGGCTTGAGCTGTGTGCCGCCTTTCTTGCAAAGGAGATGAAAAGAATTAAGACTGCCTTACAAATGAACCCCCATGTACTTTTGAGTGACTCGACTATTCTCTGGGCGTGGATCCAGAAGGAGCCTAACGTGCTTAAAACTTTCGTGGCAGATCGAAATGCCACAAACCAACACCTGACTATTGCAGAGCAGTGGCACCATGTTTCTTCGGAACAGAACACAGCTGACCTCGTTACCAGAGGTCTCGACCCGTCGAGTCTGCACAACGATTCTTTGTGGTGGAATGGCAAACAAAAGATTATCCGGAAAAGGATATTCTTTCATCACTGACTCATAGTGATGAATTTAACTGTGAATTAAAGAGTAAAGCAACACACTGTGTTAATTTAAATGTGACAAAGTCAATACTTATAACTCTGACCTGTTAAATATAAGTAATAAGTACACTAAAATAATTCGAATGTTGTTTTATTTTTAGGTTCTTTGGAAATTGCAGAGGAGAAAATAGGAGAGGATCTCTAGAAGTCCAGGAGATCAACCGAGTTGAGATCCCCTTGATCAAGATTGTGCTACTACAGGAGTTCAAAAGGGATATAAAGTTTGAAAGAAAATAATAGGGTGTCTGCAGAAAGTCCAATAAAACGTTTAAATCCTTTCTTACATCAAGATGGTGTTTCGAGAGTTGGTGGTAGACTTTGTAACAATGATTTGAAGTTTGAATGCAAATTTGCTATAATATTACCTTGCAACTATAAATTGAAGCAACAAAAACAACAAAATATAAATTGGAAATTTCTCCCTAACAGAGCACCAAATTTTGGCGGCTTATGGGAAGCTGGCGCAAAGTCGTTTAAATTCCATTTTAAATGCGAGGCAGGCAATTCTAGGTTTACTTATGAAGAGTTTCTGACCATTATGACTGAAATTGAGGGAATTTAGAATTCCCGCCCTCTCACCCCAGTGTCAAAGGATATAGATGATTTGTCGGTTTTGAACCGGGCACAATTTTTATTGGAAGAACAATAATTTCCATTAGTGAACCAAATATAATAAATACAGAAACTAATAGATTAAACATTGCTAATTTGATATCGGTGGTAGTAGCGCCAAGCTGTTGTTTATGTTCGCCAAGATGGGCGATAATATTACAATATGGTTACCTTAATATTTTTATCGTCTGCCGATGTGGTTGCCATGGGGATAATGTATATTAGAAATAACTTTTATTTGTTTTTTCCCGTTGTAACCCTTTAATTTCAGACGATTTCTTTAAAAATTTAAATATTTTCAGTGTAATTTTTATATTGTTTGCGTCTTCTGTTTAATTTTGGGCTACTTTCGAATATAGATATTTCTAAAATGAGTGAGTACTTGAATATTTTTTTCTTAAAAGAATAAGTGTTGTGCTTTTAATTATCGCTATAAATAGTTTATTTTCGTTTTAAAAATGTTTTTTTTTTACGTTCTTTGTTCGATGAAATTCGTTGAAGGAACTTGCAGTGCAAGTTTCATATTGCCAGCTTTCACTACTTTGTAATTGATATTCTAAATTAATTTTAACATACATTATGTAATTATTTTATTTATAATGGAAAAAAATGCAATTATTACTATAAGTGTAATAATCATATAATATTCGTTATTTATAATTGTTTCTTTTAGCATTTATTTATAATTATTATTATTTATTCATAATTATTATCTTATTTATTTATAACTATTTCTGTTGTTTATTTATAGCTATTCTTATGTTGTTTATTTATAGCTATTCTTATGTTGTTTATTTATAGTTATGTATTACGATTTCTCTTATGCATTATTTTTATTTTTTTACAATTCGACCATTATTCCTTTTAATAATTACTATTTAATTATATTATATGATTATTATTTCTAATAATCGCGTTATAAAATCGTACTATGTGAATATTATATATAATTACAATAAAATAATATTATCAGATTATTATATGCTGCTTATAATACTATTATTAATTCATGTTACTTTTTATTACATAATATTATTATTCATTATTTATTAATTGATCTAGGTTATTATCAATCTCTTCCTATATCCTTTATTTGAAATACATTTCAATGTATTTCAAAACAATTCTTTTAAATTATTGTGTATCATTAAATTACTGCTAGGCCGCCATATTGGATTTAATTCCAGCAAAAAGAAGCGCTTATCACGCCAAGCAGTACTTGGCGCCATTACCCCCGTTATCAAATTAGTTTCGACTAAACATATATCAGAGATTAACAAAAGTTGTTCATTCTAGAAGGAAAAAGACGGATTAATAATTACTTAAGTAATCTCCAACAGAGATCTAAGTGGAAATTTGTAAAAAAATAATGCTAGAGTAGGTGATTTAGTCCTTATTAAAGAGAATAATTTAGCAGTCAATAAATGGCTAATGGGCAGATTGATCGAGGTATTTCCTGGAAAGGATAATAGAATTAGGGTGTAAAGATCAAGACTTAAAATGGCGTTGTCAAAAGACCTATTTCAAAAATTTGTCTCTAGCCCATTAGAGAATGAAATTTTTTCGCTGGTGTTACAAGATTTTACTTATTTTTAGATTGTTGTAATTATCCTTTTAGTATATTGTGTATATTTTTGGTGAAGTATTTCTGATCTATAGTTAATTTGATAGTGTTCAATTTTTAATAGAACAATATTGTAAAAAGCCACAAACTTATTGAATGTTGTAACGTTGCAATGCCGGGCGGAATGTTTCCGCAAGCCCAACTGTGCTGCCTGAAATGCGCATGCCCAGCAATTCCGATGTGTAAGTAAAGAGAAGTTGTGAGAAATAAATATATAGTTCAACAAGAGACTGTGTAGTAATTGAGTAATGAGTTTTAAGTTAACGACTGAGTGAGCCATAACACTAATAATGCGAATGAATTAAATTCGGTAATTTATAACACAGTTTCGGAAATAATACAAACTGATAGTGAAATTGTGTTAAGTCATTCTTATAAGCACCACAAATATATTTGAGACGGACCTCGCAATTTTTACCCATATTCAAATAAAGAATAAAGATATCTGAACTGTAATACTCTACTCACCTAATTTGCACGCGGGAATAGCAATCTTCGACTAAAATTAAGTACATCACCATCAAAGTGATCACTATTGGACGCACTCTCAACTTAAAAGAGTGCCGATCACGAGCATTCGACCTGTACGTTAAATGTTAATTTATTTTTAATATTTTATTAAAAATTTTCATTTTATTTTAATTTAATAAATTGATTTTTAAATTTATAAATAGATTTAAGCATATTATTCACAAAAGATGGTGCCCGGATGTTCCGTCAGCGCGACTTTTATTTCTCTTCCTTCTCTCTCTTTTTATTGAAAGCATTTATAAATCCCGCAGCACCCCAAAGTATCAGACGGGGACTTACAGAAGTAAGCATGAAGCACACATCACAAAGGATGAAGAAAATTAAAGTCATGGAGGATTACAATACATACATCCATGCCTTCTCCGGGATTCGAATCCAGGCCCTGCGTCACCGCAATCAGTGTCACTAAACACTATGCCCGATGGGCGGTTTATATCTATCTCTCTTTGGATTTCCAAATTAGAGAAAGATAAACAGTGTGACGTCATAGGCAGTCAGAAGTGTTTTGTGAAGTTTAAAATAAAAATGATGATCAAGACAAAATGCAGCGTTTGTGAATGAAAGCAGATTTTGATTTAAATTTAATTTAAGGGGTCACATATCTTTTAAAATGTCGAAAATGATTAAAAATTATAAGATGCGCACCCATCTTTCCTCTCGTTTGCTGGATATTTGTAGAAGGGATTTCGTGAAAAGGGACAGAAGTGTGTAACAGGAAGTGAGGGAATCGAGCGCTATTTGATTTGGTCAATGAGAGCATGTGGTGGTGTCTCTTCGCTACCCTCGCATCGGGGTCCAACTCTAGCAGCCATCGAGCACTTGACTCTAAATCCTCAATCGGTCTGTAAAATCTTCCTATTCATTGCAAGAAACTGTTAAGCAGAGGGAATAAATTCCTTATCTACTCACTAATCCTCAGACGAGTTTTAAAGTATGAAGCGCCAATGCAGCTAAAACTCTTTAATCAAATTAATTTCTAAAAGCATCATTCTCCGACAAATAAAAAATCGATGTCTTCATGAGGAATAAAGACCTCAGATTCGCGAGCAAAATACATGAGACAATTTATAAAAAAAAATAGCAACTAACATCTTTAAAAAAATTGATAACCCAATAACCCTTCGCGATTTTGGGATATTGAAAAATAATAACCAAACCCCTAATTTTCACAGACACAAGGAACGTTTTTTGGGGACCCTCTCTTCAATTAAAATTCTTAATTAATTTCACTTCACTCTTCTCACCCATCTTAAAAGCTTACTTTACCACTTCAAAGAAGCCCTAGTGGCTTAGTGTGTGGTTAGAGTAGCTGACTTGAAACGAACACCTCCGGGTTCGATTCCCAGGAGCTCGCTATTTTCAAATTACTTTAAATCACTTTAATTTTCCTTGGAAAATTATTTTTCCAGATCAAATTTAATTTTCCACGTTCTTTCCTATTTTTTCTATATGCATTTTATTTTTTTTATTAGCTTTTAAAAAAGCTATTTTTTTATTTCAAATCATTTAATGTTTCTCTCATTTCTACGACGACTTAGTTTTAAGCTGCATTCCCATTGGTCAGGCCTCACCCTTCCCACCAACTGATCGAAATTTCCTTTGATTGTCGGTGCTTGCACCATTTTTGAAGCTATATTTCTAGCACTTAAAGCATTTTAATAGTTTTAAATTTTAATTTTTATATTCTCCACTAAGTATATTTTACAACATTTAAGTATTTTTTTTTAATTAACAAAGGGCAAAAGCCAATTCGTCACAGTCACTCATAATCCTAACGATAAGAGGTTGCAGCTCGGAAGAGATAGGTACTCTACACAACAATACTCTAAGTCCACTTCACACATACCAGCAAGTCTTATTGGACCTCACCCAGGGTAAATTTGCGATCCTTACGCTCAACTGTCAAAGTCTCAACTCTCACCAATCCAATCACGCCCGATTCATTTTTTTCATGATATAAGTTACTATTGCGTATTTACCACGATAACATGTCAGATGTTCCATATCATATGCGACTACTGTAAGCCTCGTTTATTTATTTATTTTTGTTATTTTTTTCCGTAACGGTTCCCCCCAAAAGGTGATTTTGAAAAGCAGGATTGTTTAGTTTTGCAAATTTTTTAGTCAACGGGGGAAAAATAAAAAAACCATTCTGCAATTTGTAGTCTTTCATAAAAAAAATTTTCCATTCTTGTGACTTTTCCCTCACCCAAATTAAATTTAAAAAGATGAAAACTTTTTTTTTTGCTTTTCCCAATATTTCCACATTATTTACAATTTTCTGGGGGGTTTTTTTCCTCCTCCTTCAAATAATCTCATCAACTTTTCTTAGAAAATACCACATAAAAAAAAATTGTGAAAGGAAAATTTTCATACCTATTAAAATTACTTTTAGATTGCTGTTTGTAAAAATGTAATACCAAAAAGGGAAACTTCCCAAAATTTAAAAGAAATTTAATGCACAAACAACAAAATTGGGACCAAAAAAATGACAGAAATTTTTCCGCACAAAAACCATATTAAATTTTCCCAAATCAGTTTTCGTGCGCGCTGCAATAAGTGCTGCTATACGACGTGGCATGGAGTCAAACAAATTTTCAATGTCTAGTTGAGGAAAAGAGTTTTATAATTTATATGCGCGGGGAGTTGTCTTTTGAAGCTGCGGGGCACAGATCACGAGCGGCACGCCTACAACCAAAATTTAAAGTGC
This sequence comes from Trichonephila inaurata madagascariensis, assembly GCA_019973955.1. Taxonomy (NCBI): domain Eukaryota; kingdom Metazoa; phylum Arthropoda; class Arachnida; order Araneae; family Nephilidae; genus Trichonephila; species Trichonephila inaurata. The sequence continues at coordinate 220,420 of BMAV01022776.1, forward strand.
TCAATAGGGCATATCCGGCGAAAAAGCGGGGCAAAGGAAAAGTTGCATGTGTTGGGAACCAAGAACTCTCGAACAGTCTTTGCAACATGTGGACGTGCATTATCCTGCTGAAAGATGGGTCCCCGGGATGTTTGGGGAAAGGGGAACGACTTCGGGGGGTTTTGCACTTCACAGACATACCTGTCGCTTTGAAATTTCTCTCAATTATTGAAATTGGGGTTTTTTTCATGATACGAAACCCACCCCCAAACCCAAATCCAGGTGTTAGGCTATATCGTTCGTAACGCCCTTTTTGGGGAGCGTTCACCGGCAAGTGCCCCCACGATCCCATCCCGGTCCCCAAAATTTAAAAGTGATTCATCTGAAAACACAACTTGGTGCCAATCACTTCCCGGCTCTACCCTCGCCCCCATTGAGCGCACCCGCGATGGTTTGCCAGGGAAATCCCTTATAAAGGCCCCCTTACACCAATCCACGGAGCAGCAGACGCCGAAAATTGACGAAGCCGACATTAGTACACCTGTGCGTAGACCAACGTGCTGGCAACTGCCTGGGGAAACTATACGGTCATCACAGCCATCGGAGCAGGTTTTCAGAGGGCAGATCCACTGGAGCGTTTTTTCTCGACATAAAAAGGTTTTAAAAGGGTCTGGGTCAGTGGGCTCATCTATAAGCTCTATTAAAAATTTTTCCCCACCTGCTCTAATTCACCATAATTCATATCTTGTTAAAAACCCTTTTTCAAGAAAGAGTAAATGATACTCTCTAACCCCTTTCAGTAAAAAGGGGGTTTCCCAAGGGTCCCCCCGGGGCCCCCCTGCTTTTAACATCTATATCAACGACATCCCTTTCACCCCCAAACTAGCACTAATATTTATGCCGACGACATGCATCGCTACCTAAAAAAATCACAACACCATTATTTTGGGCCCAACCACCTATATCTACTCCAAAAATTATTTTGACACATGGAAAATTAAAATTAATGTAATAAGACGATAAAGTTCTTCACAAAAAGAAAACAAAAACCCAAAGCCTCCCACCCCATTCAACACAACTCCGTGGTCTAGAGCCAAAAACCTTGGTTTGGTCTGATAATAAACTCACTTGAAAAAAAAATTTAACACACAAGGGGTAAATTCCGGGAAAGGGTCTGAGCACCTTCCCAATTGGCCCGGGAAAATTGATTTAAATTGTATAATAAGTTACTTCTCTAAATGCCGTTTTGGGCCAATAAAACCTATGGTGGGCCCGTGGGGGGGTATGCTCAGATTCTAACTTAAAAAATTTTGAAATTCTTTAGAACCTATTAATCAGAAATATTGTTAAACAGATAGATATACTGAAACCCAATTTAAAAAAGATATCAAAAAACCCCCCCCTTCAAAGATATTTTTCAAAAAATGGCCATCTCATTTTTCAATAGACTACCTAATATTTACAAATAAAATGTTCAAAAATTAAATAACTATTATCCAGAGCCAGATATTAAAAGACCAGGGGAAAATTCTCCTGACTCGTATTATCCCCTAACAAAATTAAAATCGCTCACCAGTAGCGACCATTATTTTTTTATTTTCAAATTTTTCTCTCATTTCTTTAACTTAATTTTCAATCCCCCACAGGCTAACTTTCTATACCCCCCCCTTGCCAGCCCCAAAGCATCAGTGCAGCCAATAGGGTGCCTACTCTCACAGTGCCATAGACCAACCAGCAGCTCACCACCAAACAACGATCAGGGCTTTCCCGCCGAAACCCAAAGCTTCCCTCATGTTTCCATAGCCACGCCTCCTTCCCCAATCCCACAACCAATCAGGAGACTCTCACTGCCGGCCCATCCACATCAGGCCACATCTACTTTTTAAAGATGGAGGAACGCTTCGCGTTCCGTTTCCCAAAACGCCAACGTCAGCAACGGAGCAGGTGCGATCGTCGCGCGCTGACGTCACCTTCCGTCGTTCACCGCCAATTTATTCCATTGTTCGGGCTTGTGGGCCACTGCTTCCCAAACTCGCTACACGTAGAACTGTTCAGCTGCACACGAACCCTTTGCGCGATTGGAAAAAACCTCCTTCGAAAGAGCCTCCCCCCTTTAAACTTCGTGTTGTTGGGAAATTCCCCCATTTAATGCTTATATTGGCGCGTTTTGCTGGAAGTTTTCGTCGTGGAGCCATACTTAGGGCCACAAACGTCCGCCATAACAAAAATCATTAACTGTTTTCAAAAGTCCTGCTAAACCCCCCTATTTATTTCCTTTCAGCATCGTTCAGAGAGCGTTGCCCTTACGCATGCGCGTGGCTCTGAAAAATTTACTCTATTTTACGTACCATCCTATAGTTGATTTTGCTAAAGTTCACAATTTAATTCTGATGATTCCTTCATACTGTTGCATTTTTTAACTTAATTTTCAATCCCCCGGTAATTTTCCATCCCTTCCCACTTGCCTTAAAAAAAATGAAACCCAAAAAAGTCAGGCCAAAAAAAGGGTTATTTTTAAATCCATAGGAAAAACCAGAAAAAGGGTAAATAAAAAGAAAAGGACTTTGAAAAAATTTTTGAGTTTTTAAACTTTTTATAAAACCCTTTTAAACCCCAAAATTTTTTAGGAAAAAAAAAAAAAAAGCCCGACCCCATAACTTTTTCAAAAAATTTTTAAAAATTTTACTTTCAATTTTAAGGAACCTTTTCCTTTCAAATTCAAAATAAAAGGAAAGGTTTAATTTTTGCCCGTACGTCCCCTTTTTCAGGGAAATTTTTTCCATTTTCGGTTTGTTTTTTCCACTTTTTTAAAAACCCCTAAATTTTAAACCTTTAATTACAAAAAACCCTGGGGCCGTTTTTTTAAAAAACCTTTTTTCAAAAAAAAATTTGTTTAAAAAATTCATTTTAATTCCTTTATTAAATTTTTTTGGCGGTTTTAAAAAAAAAAATGTTTCTTTCTAAAAATTAAGGCTATAAAAGGCCCCCAAAACTAACAAAAATCAAAAATTTTTTAAAAAATTGCTAAAATTTAAAATTTCCTTTAAAAAAGAAGCAAAAGGGTTTTTTAAAAGCATTCTTAAATTTTTTTAAAATCCCATTTTACTAAAATCCAAAAATTGATTTTCTTTTAAAAAAAGGAAATTTAATTTTGATAAATTTTCTTTACTTTGCTTTTTTAAAAAATTTAAAAATTAACTTTTTAAAAAAATATTGAATAAATATTTCAACTTTTAAAAATCCAAAAAAAATTTTTCCCCAATTTAACAAAAAATTAGTTTTGGTTTTTCAAAAAAAATTTTTTAAGAAAAAATATTAAAAAATAATAACATTTTAAATTTAAAAAATTATTAAAATTTTAAAAAGTAAAAAAAGAAAAAAAAAAATGATTAATTTTTAAAAAATTTTTAATTTATTTAAAAACCCAAAGGGAAAAATTTTAAAATTTTTAAAAAAAAATTTTTTTAAAAATGTTTTTTTAACAAAAAAGAAACAGAGCTTATAAGCTTATTCTAAAAAATAATAATTTTAAAAAATGCCCAGCTTTACACATAATTAAGGCTAACACAATAATTTCCTAATTCAAAATTCAATATAAAAGGAAATGTTTAATGTTTGACTGAATATCGTACTATTCTTTTCATGAGAATAAATCTCATAACATTAACATTTTACAAGAATATTGAATAAATATGTTCAACACTTTCAAAATCAAAATATTAATATTTAAAGGCCTTTAATTACACTAAAAAACATGTGTCGATTTTTCTTAAAATAGAACACATATTTTTACAATGAAACTAATGATTTACAAAATAATAACATTTTTTCAACTGTAACTAATTATTAAATTTTAAAAGTGAACATAATTAAACATATTATAAAAAAGGTGATTCCAATTTCTAATAATAATACTATCAAAACCCTAAACTCTAAGAAATCTTTTGGGGAAATTTTTATACCAAAAAATTGCATAAAGCTAAACATTTCCTATTAGAACTTCAATGATTAATTTTAGAGCCACACACTTTTCTTCACTGAATAGGATTTTTGACACAATTAAATTCCATTTTTTCTACACTATATCTCTAAAAATAAAAGATTTATTTCAATTCTGTGTTCATACTTCCTTTTCTTTTTTCCAACAAACTAAGGGCATCTCATACATATTTTAAACTCTAATCTGCAAAGATGTATATCCCCACAAATAATAAATAAAATAATAATCTGTACAGTAAAAGAACAAATATATTTATAGTAGCTGAACAAAATTGTGCCAAAGAGGAGTCTTATATTAGATTTTGCTCTAAAATAAGGATAATAAGAGCATACGTAACATCGATAATACGAGTAAAGTTCAATATATTTACAAAATATTTGAATATTTTGATTCTGTTATCGTGCAAAGTAATTATCCAATAATTTTACAAATTTTATTAATTTGAAAACTATTTAACCTTTAAAGCACAAGAATATTGCCCGTAATGTCATTGTCTTCATGCAACTTGAGATTACGTTTATAATGCCCAACTTAATAACTGGATTTTTTTCAAATGTTCAATAGTCAATAATGCTTTTTAATTTTGACAATTTAAAAAAATGCAACCAAATTATTAAATTTATTATCACATGGACCAATAAGACACAAAGAAAAATCCTATCCCTAAACAAAATCTCTATTATTGTATTGCATGTTACATATAAGAAAAAACATATAAAATGCAATGAAAACTCCTACTAATGATAAATGTCATAATTTAAAGTAAACACATTCCAAAATAATTAATTCTTTGATTAATTCCTGCAGCATAATTTTTAATCTTAAGTAATTTACATTACAAAAACAAAGATATATAATACAAGATGTGTCTAAAGTTTGACAAACTGTAGTATATAAAAAAACAAACTCTGTTATGTTTTTGAACTAAATTTAGACAGTATTATATTTATAGAAACAATTTCTCACAAAAGAACTCTAATAATGTATATTTATTCAATATCATATTCTGGAATCTTAAGATACAGATTAAATTTAAGTAAATAAAGATTGTAGAAGATAAAGACTATTCTTAATAGAAAACATATATATATATATATATATATATATATAATAACAGGATCTGTTGCATCAAAAAGAGGAAGGGATTTTAAAATACATTTTCAATTATTTACACCATTTTTCTTAAAGCATAAGAATGAATTATTATAGCTTTGCATAACTTATATATATATATATATGCATTTTTACTGCATGCATTGTCAAAGCATTTTACCTACGCATTAATTTGTACCACTCAAATTTATAGTAACAAATTCATTGTTAAATTTATTTGAACATTACTCACCAACACTCTAACCAAATGAGATTTGACTTTGTTCACTTAAACATATAATTTTTATTTACTTGCACCCCTTGAAATAGAGAAATTTAGACTCATGCCCCAGTAAAAAAGTCATTATTTTTAAGAATCTTATATAATCTGATTCTTTATGAAAGTCAATTTTTAATTTGAATTAGGACAATTTTTTATGTTTTCACACCTACCGATAAATAAAAACTAGTTGATTTACTTAAAATTAAAGTACACTTATACACATTCAATATTTTTCTTTTTTGAGAATTATACATATTTCCAAAAACATGATGCTAGAAAACTGGATTTGTAATTTTTGATGAAACATGAAATAATATTTCAAATGAATTCAATAACGCTGAAGTCAACCAAGGATAAGGGCAGTAAATTCAAATAAAAACACAGTAAAATTTAGCTAATTACTTTTCTCTTAATTTTTTAGTAAAAAACTTGGATATACTAACACTTATACATATGAATAAGCTTAAAAAGGAAATTAATCATAAAAAGTCAATATGCATCACTGCTTAAGCCTGCTTTTAAAACAAACTCATTTAAAAAAAATTGTTCTAAGCAAAGTTTTGCAAACAACTAAAGCCAAAAAAAAAAAAAATTAATGTTTGAAATATATCTGGTGATAAAATTTGGAAAAGTAGTTAGATGATACAGCTTACTCTATAGTAACTAAAATTATGTACTCTTAAGTGGTTAATAAATCTAAATAAAATTCTTTAATTATATACAATATTTCATGGTGGAAATCACCAGGGGGCCAAATTTTTCAGGTCAATATATGATAAAATTTCAATTATTTTTCTATTGAGTAGTATAGAAAGAGAGAGACAAACTATAGACAAACTTTATTTTAGACATTACTCATTTTAATTGAATTCATATAATAATAATTACAGTAAAAACCTTTTCACTTTTAAACTTATCCAAGAATGGAAATTTTTTTTTTATGTAGTTAATAATGTGTAATTACATACATATTTTATTTTACCATTGAACTTTTAAGTACACTAAAATGTCAATTTTAGTATTCATTAATACACTTCAAGACTATGAAATCTTTGTATCATAAATATGCATTAACTAATTTATCTGTAATGAGATTTGATGGTAGTTATGTATTATACTCTTGACTAATATTTGAAATAAAAATCATGATATGCATCCAACAGTGCAAAATCATTTTCTATATGCTTGTGTGAAAACAATAATAACTATAACTGCATTCAACAATTTTTTTTTTATTTGGCAAAATTCTTCAACAGTAGTATAGAAAAATACCAAATTTCTTTTGTTCCATTTTTTTCTTTTAAAACCAATAAAAATGTGTAACTTTTGACACAATAAATCCCTTGTATTGCAACATTTTGATGGTATCTACTGAAAAACAATACATTTAAGGGTTTTCTGTATATAATCTATGATTAATATTCACATTCATTTATCAGTTATCATTCTTATAGAGTTAAAAAAAATTTAAAGAAATTAAAACAATGGCATACCCCATGAAAGTTTCGCCTGTTGCATATTACATATCATCTTTCACGAATATCCAACTACAGAGATTCCTCGGAAAGAAATCTCAGCACTTAAGTATTATAAAATTGACAGTATTGACATTTAAGTATTGAAAATTTCCTTTGAAACAGAAACTTTTAATGTGTCAAGAATATTTACAATCAATAGTTTTGAGAAAAAGATGCAACTTTTCTTATCATCTCTGATATGCTATTATCTATTAGAAGAAGATATTTTTTACATCTACAAGGATGTGATATCACTGAGGAAATAACATGTCAGATTCCTGCATTTTGGGAGGCTATATTGTTTTAGTTTCATCATCAATACAAGGAATGTTTCTTATTCTATAAATTCCCTGAGTTAAATATTGATTCACATAAAAAAATAAATTGTATTCTGTGTAAGGAAAAGTCAAAATTATGTACTGGATAATCTATCAAAGGTGTGATGTACATTATTCTTGAGGTTTATGAAAAGTTTTGAAAAAACAATTTAACCTTCTTGAAAACAACTCAAACGAAAAAAACATTTAGAATTTTTTTTTACATTTAAAATACATTTTTAAGGTGCTTTTCTTTTGACAATGAAACACAACCCAAGCATTAAAAACAGGTACTTACTCTCTCTTTAACAGTTGCAGCAAATTTCTCTTCGGCGTTACCTACTACTTTTTTTTTATTAGTGCATAATGCTGAAAAAAATGAGCAAGGTTTTTCAGTTGCTCTCGCCTGTTGAATTCCTTCTTCTAAGAAAAAGCGGTTGCTTCTCATTGGTGGAAGGGGAAAGAAAGGATTATTCCAGGTTGCCTCGTTTGGCGTTATAGCATTTTCTACTTTCTAGTTGTTCATTGAAATATGTGAAAATTATCTCCATTTGGGAAATTGTTTTTCACACAATTTTTTGTTCTGTACCTTGAGTACTGTCCAGGTTTATCGGGAAATCTTTTAAATCGGTAGATGGGTTTTTTCACCGCTAAATTCTCTTTTCTAGTCAGAGGTCGATCGCTAAAGGGGGTAAGGAACCGGTTTATAGCAAACATACGCAATGTGATTTTCTTCACGCGGGAACATTGCGCGTAGTAAAACATAGCTTTCCAGAAATTCGGCTAGCGGATTTGCCGCCCCAGACAAAAAAGAAAAATACCGCCCCTCTCTCCGAAGCAAAAGATAAATTGTTCACAAACAAAAACATCTCTGAAACTTGAATAATTCTTTCGAACAAACAGGCAGCATATATCTATATATATGTAATATAAAAATAGATATATTTGTAAGCTTTAACCGAGAACTTGGATGATGCAAGATCAATTCAATATTTCTTCAGCTTTTCCCCTCCAGACACTAATCCTTCCCTATAGACTTGGTACCACCTCTGTCTAGGGAGACAGAACCAATAGAATCCTAGAGTATATATATATAAGTCCGAGGTTGCACTTGGATATTTTATAAATTTTTATTTTATAATTTTTTAAATTTTGTTTGAAAACGTTGGAATTTTATCTTCTATATTCGCCATTGATATTTTGAAATGGGATTTAATGTTATAGGATTCATTTGGTTTCGATTTTTTGATTGATTTTTTTGTGTTGTGTGATTGAATTATATATATATATATACAGTGGATGATCGGTAAACGAACATAATCAGTTCCAATACTATATTCGCTACCCGAATTGTTCGTTAACCGATCATCGATTCACCATAGACTTCTGTGTGAAATCGATTAATTCGTTCTGGAGACCCTAAAAATTAAATTTTAAAAGTATAATTTCTTAGTAAGTTTTTTAAAAAATAATACATACATATAGTCTTGCATATTAATCAGTCCTTTTCATTTTTTGCTTATTGGGCGTTGAAGAACATGTCCAATGTCGATTGCTCTTCTCTCTTTTTCAGGATTTTCCGAAAGTAATTAATATCACTGCCGTTGTAAAGATCCATAGCCCTACTGACATCAGCATAGTAAATACACTGGTGTGCAAAACTTAAGCAACAGGTGGGTTTATTGCCATAACTTCACGAAAAATCATCTGAGAGACTTGAAATTCTGAAATGAGGGAGAGTATTATGTACGTAAAGGATGACGAAAGCATTGGCGCTGAAAAAGGAATACAACGCATACGGTATGGAATCAAACAAAAACAAGCTTGATTGAACGCATAGTGTCGCGACTCATGATTGTCTATCCAACAGGAAGAACAACAAGCAGATATTCCTTAATATGGTATATGTCCTCCCCTTACTACAATGGTTGCTTCGCACCGTCTCCGCATACTCAGAACCAGCTGGTGCAACATTTCTTGAGGTACGAGTGCCCATTCCTCAATCAACATCTGTTTGAGTTGTTGGTTGTTCTCCGGATGATGTAAGCGTGTGGCAATACGTCTCCCCAAAGCATCCCACACATGTTCGATGGGATTTAAATCTGGGGAGAACCCTGGCCAATCCATTCGAGTGATATCTTCACTTTCCAGCAGCTCCTCAACAGCAAGAGTGCGATGTGGCCGTGCATTGTCATCCATAAAAATGAAGTCTGGGCCAATGGCACCTCGGAAAAGATGCACATGGGGAAGAAGTACCTCCTCACAATAGCGATCCCCGGTTACAGACCCTCTGTCGAAAATGTGAAGCTCAGTTCGCCCGTTCAGCATAATGCCTCCCCAGACAAGAACTTCAGGACTACCATAACGGTGTCTTTCCTTGATGCTACTGGGATAAAACCGGGTCCCGATCTCTCTCCAAATCAAAACGCGTTGAGAATCGCTTCTGGTACTGAACCGACTCTCATCCGTAAAGAGGACACGACTCCTTTCATCAGTTGTCCAGTTTTTGTGCTCTCTGGCCCACTGTAAACGGTGGCTTCGGTGGCCAACTTTCAACAGGAGGCAGCGTTCAGGACGGCGGGTGAACAGGCCCCCTTTGTGAAGGAGTCTAGCCACAGTAAACCGCGACACTTGTCGACACGTTGCTGTACAGAGTTTCTGAGCAATGGCGCTTGCTGACTGCTGTCGACCTTTTTTCGCCTGCAGGATGATATATCGGTCATCCCCTGCAGTTGTCGTCCTCGGGCGGCCACACCAACCTTTCTAACAGCTGTACCTGTGGTTTGGAACGCTTTCCAAGCGCGCGAAACGACACTTTTGTTGATTCCCAACTGTGCAGCTGCACTGGTGACAGTACGCCCCTCCTCCAGCTTTCCGATCATTCTTCCACGTGTGAAGTCATCCAGGTGATTTCTTCCAGCCATATTTCACGAACTGACTCACTGGCACTTGCAGCGAATATGTTGAATTGCGTCTCCGTCCTTCATTTTATTCTACTGTTGAGCAGTGCGCGCCGACATCACTGCGTTTTGCGTACGCTCACATCGCTTCTGACGTTTTTTTCCTGATATTTGCATACGCATGACGTTTCTACTGACTTATATTTGTTCACTGTACTGATCTCCAGACCTCCTTTTCTGCAATTTCATGGCTATCTGCTAAATTTTTACATTGTTGCTTAAGTTTTGCACACCAGTGTACATACTCATATGCAATCGATAGATAAAATTGTGGTAACTGTACTTTTTATTCAGGTATTGTAATAACTTTCTCTTTATAAAAAATTTCATCAAAACGGGTTCAGATTGTTACAATTTATTCAAAAAAGTTTGTAATTTTCGGATTTAAGACGTGTGTACAGGACAGCGTCTGTCGGGACAGCTAGTTATATATAGATTAAGATGTTTCGACCAAATAGTTATTGCAAAAATAGTTGATGAATTTGTCGAATAGAAATCAAAAATGTAAAGTTATATAGCAAAATAGTAAGTTTTTAAGTAAGGGTTTTGATTTTTTTTTAAATAAAGTTAAAAATTTTTTGAGACGTTAATTTTTTTTTATTAGCCATACATTTTATTTCGATAATTTATATAAGGTCAGTAAATCTTTTCACTATTTCAGTTTTTCTACTTTTCAGACCAAGGGACTCAAACCTTTTACCGCCAGGGGCTTCCAAGTAGCTTAATCCGCTCTGTGTATAGTTACAAGTATCTAAAGCTCATCTTATTCATTAAAGCTTAAAATTGTATTTATATATTATAGTTTAATAACTGAGCTACAAACAAATGTTTTTAATAAGAGGAATGAATCTAGAGTGTCAATAACAAATTTTAACATTTACTAGCTGCATGGCCCGGCGTTGCACGGGCTTTCTCTACTTCTATAAATTTTCCCTTTCCTTCACAAAATCAGCACTTCTAATACTCTTTTTTAAAATGACTTCCTCCGCTTAGCCCGGCGTTGCTCGGGCTTTTACCGAGTGTATAAAATTCTCTGTTTCGAAATTTTTTCGCTTCTTTTCTTTGTCAGACAGGTTTATTTCCCCTTGGCTTTGCACGAAAATTTTTAAATGCATAATATATTGTCATGGAAATTCCCTTTCTCCTCTCGCTATCAGAGCTGTCGAATAAGTGAACAGTGGGACTTTAATATTCACTCCCTCACTTTGCAACTTTTTAGGCCCCGGAAAGGAAAATGTACCTTTTTAAAAATAGTTGTATGTTGAAAACAGAAGAAATTTTTATAATTACAAAATTTCACAAATGTATTAAATGTTGAATTAAAATTGTGAGCATTTTTTCAAATGTTCGATACACGGGAAAAAAATTTCATACAATTATTTTTATAAATGAAGAAGTTATAAAAACTTTGAACTGGTTAAGTAGTTATTGAATATTTAAAAGTTGAGAAATTTTAAAAATTCCTAAAAAAAGTTTTCGGCAATTTATTTTTTAAATCACTAACTCCAAAAGCTCAAAGTATGAGTTTTTTAAAAATCATTTTCATATAAACGCTTCGATATTGATTCATTTTAGAAAAAGTCATAAAATATGTTAAGTTTTGTAGAAAAAAATAACTGTATAGTGACGAAATAAATTATCTTTCCAATTACAAAATTGCTGACGAAGTTATTAAATACGCGTATAAAATTTAGATGATTTTTTTAAAATATAAAAATTTAGCTATGATGCTGTTTCGAACCCGGGTCACACAATTAGTAATGTAGCGCGTTAAACAATCGCGCCGTGAAATCGTCTGGAAAAAGAAGTGAAAAGTCCTTCAAAATAAAAGGAAGAGTTATTCCTATTGTAAAAATGTTGTATTTGTTAAAGTTAATTTTTTTTCGGGCTTCATTTTTAAGTTAATGCCTTCAAACTTCATATATCGATTGCAAACAACAGTAATTTTTAAACAAAAAATGTAACAAAAATAATTCTTAAATATTTCTCGCAAAAAGGAAAAAAAAACGAAAAACGCTATTTTAAAAAAAACCATAATTTTTTCAATCTTTGCACAGATTACGGATAATATCGTTATACACGCTAAAAACAAGCTTCATGAGATTATTTTTATAAATAAAAAAGTTTTTAAGTATTTAAATAAAATTTTGAGTATTTTTTGAAAAGTTGTAAAAAAAAAATCTTTGATATTCCATTTCGCCAAATCTGGTGATTTTCAATATTTATAGGCGCACCTTCTTTTCTAGAGTAACTTTTATCAAACGTAACGGGCTGAGTGGAAAAGAGATTTCTGGCGCCAAACAAGTTTTCACCGCCAAATTTTGAACTATTGTAAAATTGTATTTTTTTTTAAGTTTTAATTTTTTTTCGGGTTTCATTTTTAAGTTAATGCCTTCAAACTTCATATATCGATTGCAAACAACGGTAATTTTTAAACAAAAAAGTAACAAAAATAATGCTTAAATATTTCTCGCAAAAAGAGAAAAGAACGAAAAACACAATTTTTTTAAAAAACCGTAATTTTTAAGATATTTTATCATTGTTAGTACAGATTACGGATAATATCATTCTACACAAGGAAAAAATTTTCGTGAGGTTATTTTTATAAACAACGAAGTTATTAAGTATTTAAATAAAATTTTGAATATTTTTTTGAAAAACTGTAAAAAAAAAAATGTTTTTGATATTTAATTTTTTGAATGACTAATTCTAAAAGAAAAAAGCATGAATTTTTTTTAGTGTAAAATATCTTTTCATTAATGCAAAAGAAAATGCAAACGGAATGATTTAAATATCATACTCATAAAAACGTATAGATTTTGACTCATTTTAAAAAAAATCGTAAAAAATAGTAAATATAATTATTTTGTAAAATAATTTATACCGTATCGTGGCGAAGTAAATGATCTTTCCGATTCTGTAATTTTTTTGTTTGAGTCTCATAAAAAAAATTAGATCGCTTTTTAAAAACGTCTGAAAAAAAATGTCGGAGATTTTGAACGGGGAAAAATGGCACTAATTATGCGTTTTAAGGTTTTTAATTAATATCTCTTTAACAAATTGAAATATCGGAATATAAAGGGAAAAACGGATTCCTCGAATCATTCCCGAGCTTTTGGTACCTTCAGCGAGTTTCTGTGTCGTGCGGTTCGTGAGAAGATAAGAGTCCCATAGCCGCATAGATACGTTTGTTTACCTACGAATTTTAATAGTGTAGATTACTCCAACTTTTGGTAATACTTATTATCCAAATTTGGACCAACTTCTTATCCAATTTTTGGTTAATTTTAACAGAAATAAAATAAAATTCAATTTTGATTCTGTCATCATTAGTGAACGTAAAAGAAATGGAAAACACTTTCAATCCTTTTTCTTAAATCTTTCATGTTGGTTTGAAAGAATGTTTCACGAAAGAAATAACTAAATTAGATGCAGCAAAGAAGATAAAAATGCATGGCTCTTTTTAACAATTCAAAATCAATAACTATGATTTGAGTAAGAGCTATTTTTATTGTTTTTCCATTACCTCTCACCTTTACGATAATGTATTTCTCACCTGTAACAAAATTCAGCTAAACATATTAAATTCTGGCCCATCCTTACTTTCACTTTTTGCATAAGATACGAGTACATTGCCGCAGCTTTTGTAAAGAGAGTTTTGAGCCATATATAGAAAAATTACTTTTACTTCTATAAATACATTAGTTTTAAAATTTTGTTGCCAAATTCAATTCACTTTCTTGTAAGTTTTTCATAAAAATCTTAATATTTTTTGCTATTTTCTTCCCTATTGGTTCCCCCGAGAAAGTACTTTTTAAAAGTGGGATTGTTTTGTTTTGCAAATTTTTAGTCGACAGAGAGCAAAAGTAAACAAACTGTTCTGCAACTTGCAGTCTTTCATAAAATAAATAATATCATTACTTTTTTGAGCATTTGCTTTTTGTTGAGTGTCGATGGGGTGAGGACTAAAATCATTAGGATCAAAACAGGTCTAAGTAGCAGTAGTGTGAAACGAACACAAACGAAAACGCAAGCAAGGGTTGAAAGGGACGCATGACCTTTAACACTGTTGATGGGGTGAGGACTGTAAAATCATTAGGATCAAAGGACATGAAAGGGAAATGTCGCGAGTGGCAGCAACCTAATAGAACAAAACAGTTTGATATAACTGCTAGAAATCGTTGAGACAGAAGGCTCACAAAATAAAATAATCTCTATTGAATAAAAATAATCCCTATTTGAATCGGATATTGTTCACTATTTCAATGGTTTTAATTTTATTTTCGCGGAACCCTAATTTTTTTTTCTAAAATAAAAGTAGCCTAAGTTACTCCTTATAACATTAGCTATCTGCCTGTGAAAGTTCCTTCAAGTTTGGTCCAGCCGTTTCAGAGATTAGCCGAAACAAACAAAGAGACAGACAAAAATTTTAAAAATTGATTTTTTCGCTTAAGTACCGAATGTACTTGTCTATGCATTTAGTAAAAAGCTGTTAATTTCAAATTACAAACAGACACTTCATTTTTATTTATATGTATAGATTGATCTTTCATTTGTTTTCTTCTATATATTCACTATGTCAGCATACTATTTAATTTTTCTACATTTTTACAATTTTTTATAGTAAGCAGCTTTAAATATATAAGCTAATTAACATTTCATAAAAGTTTCAAACTATTCGATGAATATTATATCATGCTATTCATGGAATGAAAACTTCAAACTGATATTTCTCCATGTTGAATTTTGTATCATATGCTATCATTCAAAACTTTAAGGCTTTTTTGATAACTGAAGTAGGGATGTGACTTTTCTTATAAATGTTGTAAAATGTATATTTTGTAAAAATGTGTATGGAATTAACTCTAAGATATGTAGTAATTTTTTAAAAATTTCAAAATTAAAACTATTGCTTTTTTGAGAATTTTTGTGTGTTTCACAACGAAAAAATTAAAATAAAATTAATGAGCAGCAACATAAAAAAAAAAACCCATGCACAATTTCATGTAGTATGTTATAAGATATTCTGAAAAATAAGTTTGAAAGAAAATATACATATTTAAAAAGGATTTAAAAAATGTTAAAAAAACATTAAAAAATTTAAATTTTACAAACATTTTGGAATAAATTAAAAAATTTTATGTGGAATTATTACTCTTAATAATGACTTTTATTATAAATACAATTAAAACCAAATTTCAAAAATTAAAAATAGAAAAAATTGTAAAGATGGTACCATATCGCCTTAAACATTACTGGGTGTTTGTTGCAACTGAAATACAGGCACCAACTCTTTTTCGGCTCCTGCTTACGTCATAAGTGTCTCGCCCATGCATGCGCTTCGCGGGCGTGGCAAAAGGAGAAAAAAGATTGAGGAGTACGAATGACGGAGAGACTGATTCTGGAGTAAGTTACGGCAGAAGAATAATGTATAAGCTGCATTTTTTCACATCTTGAATAGGATCAGCATATTGTTATCGTCTTACGATCAACGAGGGTTCAGGTTTTATGAAAATTATCACAAAAGAAATAAACAGTTTTTTTAAAGAGCGATGCGAATTTGATTATCAAAAAATGTAACGTCCCGTAAATACAATGGGATTCAGAAAGCGATATTCACAGAGTAAATATCCAAAGGCTCACACCTTCAACAGCAATCAAAAATAACAGTGTTTAAAAAATACACTGGAAAGCAAAGATTATTCACAAGCACAGCCGAGCTTAATCAAAACAATCTACTACTCGCTGGCATTTAATCAGACTTCCGCCGTCCCGGCGAGCATCTTTTTATAGGCGCGACAGAAACTTCCAGAAATATAACAGCTTGTGTCATTGAACGTGACACTAGTGGAGAGATCTACTAATTTCTAGAAGATTCCCGAGAGTTCCGAACTCGCCAACATGGTTGCCAAAAATGATGCCAACTTGGCTCTATCGCCAAGATTTCGCCAAGTTCTCACTGGATCGCCATTATAACGTAAGGGGCGGCATTGCTTATGAATGGTACAATTTTAACATGAAATGAACATAACATAGAGTAATATAAATGCATTAAACACTCAAATACAAATTATTTACACTATTTACACAAAATTCGTAACAATATGTATAAAGTTGTGATGTGTATCATTAAAACTAATTTAAAAGCCTACTCAACAGCTTCTTTCTTCTAAGTCCTGGACTTACGGTGGTTAAGGTTAAGTTACACTACAGTGTTCATAAGTGATTTCTTGATTTTCGGCTTTCTATTGTTGATATTTGCACCAAGAATCTTGGTAATAAAAGTGCTGGGGGTTTTGTATAGTACACAAAATTCTTATAATTTGTCTTTGTCAATCGAAAAGATTTGCTATAATGCATATCCTAGAATAAAAAGGACGGAAGGACAATAAAAGAAGGAATGGGCAGAGCAGCTGCCGCTGGCGCGTCAACATACTTTCATACGCACTACGGCGTGCTCTCTTCTTTTGACTATAACTGAAAATATTAAAAATTTAGGTCTAAAAATTTTAGGGTACATTTTTACAAAAAAATTTTTTTCCGAAAAAAAAAATAATAATAAAAAGTAAATTAATGGATTTTTTTAAGCCTGTCACTCCACTTTATCCAGCAAATACAGGATAAAATGGCTTATTATTGGCTAGATTTTCTTCACATTGCGAATATAAGACGGGGCATGAATTTTCGAGTATGGAAATATACAATGGGGTCACGTGATGAATATAATCACGTGTTCTCCATTGAGCTCAAAACTGATATTACACTTGTGCTTGTAAAATTTAGATAAAATCTCAGATGGCGGGACTCTTGCATCCGGTTACCGGAGCCCTTCCGAGCCCCTGGGTGTCCATCCCAAGCCTCCAATAGATAAACCTGCACTGATAAAGAGGTTCTATTTTTAAATAATATAGTATAGTACATGTGCACAGCAATCAGTTTATAAGCTTATGAGACGTCAAAGTCACATGATAAATACAATTATATGTTTCCAGCCAATCAGTTCATGAGCTTCGCTGTAGCCAACTATTGCTTCTTGCAAAAACTTTCTGTTAAAAAGTACGCATTTGTCAACAATAATAACTCCCATGAGGAAACAAAATCCACTTAATTTAAAAATGCAACTATAATATAATATATGAATTTTTTTTTTAATTTTGAAAAAAAACCTTTTTGAAGAACCTTAATATTTGAACATCTTAACCAAATTATCTACCAGTGCCAAAGGGGTCCGTAGATCTTCTGCACCCAGGGCCCAAAATGAGTTTAACCCGATACTGATATGCGATAGGACGAGAGCAGAACTATACCGAAGAACTGAGATTTATAAAACTGTTATGTAACACTTTACTGCGTTTTATGTGAGAGATTATTACCTGAAATTGTATAAGAAAAAAAGCTACACACACAAAATAAATAAATAAATAAATATAGTTTAAAAAAAACTTTTATAGTGAATTGAACTAAAAAGTAAAAAAGTAATTCTTAATATAAGACTAAAATGATTAACGAGAAAATTAATCTTATTGCGGTAAAAGCGTGGGGTGTGCTTTGTACTACATTTTTACACTAACTCAGCATTTCGTAATAGAACTAGTAAGAAATTATAAGAGTTAATATATAGAGCACCCCACACTTTTACCGCAATGACATTTATTTTCTCATTAATCATTTTATTCTTGTATTAAGAATTATTTAATTTTTTTTACCTTTTAGTTTGATTCACTATAAAAACGTGTTTTTTAGGTTTTTTTAACTAGAATTTATTTTTCATTTTTTAGTTCAATCTACAATAAAAGCCTGTTTTTTTAGATTTTAAAACTATTATTTATCCTTTGTTGAATTTATTCTTGAGTTTGATATTTGGAGCCGGAATTACGTGGCTGCTAGAATTAGTCTTCCTCTTCAATGGATATTAATTAACGAGTCTGAAGGGTATTTATTCTCTCCACTTACGAAGCCTCGGATGAGTCCCATGTCATTATATTTCAAAGATTCCTTCTTTATAGATACAGGTCTAACTAATAAAAGCGTGTTAAGAAGAAATATTAAATGTCAATAGTATTATCACTCTTTAAACGGATTGCTATAATGTTAATTCGTATCATTTCTTCCAAACATATTGCTTTATCAAAATGAAAAAAAATATTTAGCAGTTAAAACATACATTTATCACCTTTTAAACGTATTGCTATAATGTTAATTCGTATCATCACTTCTAAACGTATATTGCTTTAAAAATAAAAAAAATTAGATGTTAGGGCATAAATTATTTTTTTTCACATGCACGAGTCTTTTTTTTTAATTTCCATTTTCTGAAAAACTAGACGTATATTATGGTAAGAAATTGCTAACCCACAAACTCTACACTTTCTCACATGAAGAACAATTTGTTTTGTTTTATTTGTACTAACCACAAGCCTATTCGCACTTTTATGGTTTCACCTTTATCTTTTAGTCGCCAATTCTGGAAATGGTATACGGAATAAATCGCCAAATCCATAAATCGTATTCCTAATTATTCTAATTAGGACAATGGTACAAAATTATGAAATTATTGTATGTCATCTGTCCTTGACAAGTGTGCGAAATTTCGAATTAATCTACCCTTTTAAAGTGGGAAAAATCGAGTTCAAAGATTTCATTTCATAAAAGTGATACTTATAAAAGCGTGTTAACTAAACAAAACTTACAAAGACGATACTGAATATTTTTAAATTTTAACTATCATATGGATAGGATCAGTTTTTACTATTTTTAAAAGAAAATGAATACACAATGAGACTCTACTAGGAAATTATCTAGAGTAATCCGAATGTAGAGATACTTTCCCTAATGTAGAGATACTTTTGAAAACATTTTTAACAATACCGATATCGCGAATGCATTAGTTGAGAGATCTTTTTCAGTGTGTTAAAAATTATTTGAGAAGCACTATGGTAAAGAAGACATAGTGAGAACAGCACGGCTACGTTTTTATAGAACAAGATATTTTGTATAAAATAGATACGACAAAGTAATTGATGAATTTGCCAAAGACAAATCAAGAATTAAAGTTGAGTTTTTATAGGAAATAATTGTTCATCTACTGTTATATTTTCACTCGATTTATAATAATGCATCAAATATTTTTCTATAAATGCATTTCAAACAAGAGAAAACAAGTGTAAATAATTCGGTTTGTATCATTTGTGTTCTAGTTGACTTTGTCGCATAAATACTTCATAATTTCCCCTAATCTGTAACTCTCTGGGTGAAAAATACTGAGTCTCAGAATTTTGAACATACACTCAAAACAGAAAAACTTTTTACAGCCCAAGCATACAAAAGTGAAATGAAAGTGTTAAGTTCATTGAGTTATAAACACTAAGTGGGATTTGAGGATTTCTTATGCACTTCTTCAATGAACTGCTGATTGTGACATATTTTTACATTGATAAAAGCAGTCTGTCTCACTGTACTGCTTGTCTGCTACTGACGATATTTCTCTTTGCATAAGTTGGCCCAGCTTAGATGGCGCACACAAGGGGGGTGTCCTAGGGGTCCGGGACCCCCCTCAAAGCCCTTGATTTTTTTCCCGATTGATTATAATTTTAAGTATATAATACTTAAAATTTAATTAAATATTTGTTTTAATGATTAATTTTATTAATTAATACTAATTATTTAATTATTTATTCAGTAATTAGTTTTTTACTGTTTTTTGTTCCCCATAATCGACAAAATCAAAAGGATCATGATACAAGAATGGTGGACTTTCGACCCTGCACCCCCCTCCTTGGAAAACTTCCGTGTGAGCTACTGGCCCAGCTACTTCTCATGACAAGTTCTGCTGGGGATGTCTCCCTATAACACTTGTTGAACTGCTGTGTTTTCGAAACTAAGTTATTTAATGTTTTTTTATGTGTTTGATTGTTCTCACTATCAATACATCTACCATCACTGATATCATTTCTGGAAACTGTAATAACAGCAGGGAAAGAGTTTCTTGACATAAATTTGTACTTTTTAGTTATTTCATGAGTATACTCTCCATCAGATAAATCGGATTTGCTTGTTTCTGTAGGAGGTATCATCACCTTAACTAGATATAATTTCTGTATAAAATTTTTCATCAGGTTCCTTTCACTGAACAAGAATTATTATGAAAAAGATTTTCAAAAATTTTCAGCATTTCTTTTATGAGGGTTTCCACCAACGCTTCCGTACAACAAGAGTTTGAGGTCACACACTATATATGTAGACTAGAGCATTGAAATTATTCAAAACAAAATGATTTTGAATACAATTATGTTTATTGAAAAATATTTCTATATAACAGAAAGAGAACGTGTAAGTAGTGAGTACAAAAATTATATACAGATGTTTTTACTCTCCCACTCCTTGCATCTGCACTCTTCTACAAAATATAAAAATCTCCTTCAAATAATTTTTCCTTCTCTATCATCAAATTGTAAATAACTAAGAAAGTCATGAAAATAAAAGTACAAAAATACAATTTTTGGTACTTGCGTATTAAGCTGAATTCACACCAAGGCGTACAAACGTCGAGTGTCAAGCGTCTAGCCAATCAGAGACTTCATCTCGGGCGAAATGAAGTCCCTGATTGGCTAGACGCTTGACACTCGACGTTTGTACGCCTTGGTGTGAATTCAGCTTTAGTGCAACAATCGACCAACATTCAAGATAACTCGCCAAGTTGGCAACCCCAATTTCACATGTGCCGTATGCGCTGAATTGACAATCAGGTGCTTTGTTTCATATAATGTTGCCAATAGGTTGCGATAATACGTAAGAGTACTTGCGTATTATTGCAACAGTCACCAACTCTATTAATAACTTCCCAAGTTGGCAATTCCGATTTCCTATGTGTCGTGCGTGCTGAATTGGCAACCAGGTACTTCATTCCATATGTTGTCGCCAATAGGTTGCAATAATACATAAGTACCCAATTTTCTAGGTAGGATCAGAATGACCCCTGTAGTTGTAATTCTAGGCATGTATTGCAATATTTGAAAAAATAAATATTTGAAATTAACAACAACAACAAAATCATGCAATTTTCATAATTTTTTAGGAAAAGTCACTGCCAAAGCATGAATAAAAAAATAAAATGTTAAAATGGATTTATGGTCAAACCGTCCATTGCTGTAATGGTGTTAAGCTTGAAATGTTTCATTTGTGCTTGCATGTTGTCAATCGGTTTGGCTAAATTAAAAGACATTGTCAAAAACTGTCATTGTATGTGCAAACAAGATTTTTTGTTTGTACACGCCAAGAGATCAGTTTTCCTCTATTTTCTCCTTAATATCAAAACAAATAGTCTGTTTTTATGTTTGGATTTTTTTTCCATAAAAAAGAATGGTAATTATGTAATAATGTCACTGCAGCCAAATTAACACCACTCAAATCATGCCATTTTACGCTGAAATCTGACTGATTGTATTTTTTTTTTTCAAATAAAACACGTATGAATCTTTGTAATGATACTGAGTTATAGAAATTTGTAATTGCTTTTAAAGCGTTTAAAACTTAGATATTGTTCACAAGACCCGTCTAAATAATGCTTTTTTTTATTGTTTTTACATATTTATTATTTTCTTTTTTTTCAGATATTATGTAAATCTAGATTTCAGTGCTATTTTCCTTTACGTATCACAGTAAATGAAGAATTTTACTTACAAAATGGAGTCTATCGCCAAATCAAGAAATGGAAAAGTATGAATTATGAAAACCTATCTGAACACAATGGACTCAATTCATGAGGGTCACAGGATGGCGGCAGTCACGTGTTTCCCATTGATTAAAAATTGACAGTTCAACTTGTAAACATTTTATAAATTGGATGAGTGTGTAAAGAGTTCACGTGTTAAAAACAGTTTTCAAAATTTAAAAAAAAAAACTCTTTACATTATACGAATACTTTTAAATTTTGTTTAAATATGTGCATTATTATATCGTTGACAAATATGTACTTTTTAAAAGAAAGTTTCTGCGAAAAGTAAAAGATGGCAACAGTGACACACATGAACTAATTGGCTGGAAACGCATGATTACATTTATGATGTAATTATGACGTCGAATTAATTTATGAACTGATTGGCTGAAAACACGTGACTGAGTTATCATGTGACAATGACGTCTCATGAATTCAGTCCATTGTATTCTAAATGAAAACACAGTTAAATATGCAACTCTTGCTTCTTTTTTTACAGCAGCATTCTCTGATAAATGAAACTCTTCAATGCATATATATATATATATATATTAATAGATTGAAGTAGTGTTGGTCGGTGTAGAGTAAGTATCAATGTTGATTTAGTAATGACGTCTTCAGAATAGCTTTACCTCCTTTATCATGAGCTCACATCAACAGATTAAAGCACAATTACGTTACGTTAACATTGCATAGACAGCGGCGTATTGGAGGACACAACAGAAAGACAAAAAAAGCAGCAAGAATTTACAATCTTACGTGATGGCGGCCAGCAGAGAGAGAGAGCGCGATTACGTTGAATAGGCGTTTTCCTTTGGGCATCTGATTGGCTAAAATGCGCGGAATATGGAAATTGGTTTAGCCGATTACGATTCAGATTACAACGTTTATTTTTAAACCTAAGAATTAAAGATTATTTATTGATCATTAAAGAGTTAATTAAAAGTATGTTAGAGGGAATTATTATTATTATTATTATATATATATATATATTATATACACCGTGTTATTCATATTAAAGTTTATTCCGCAATATTTTCAAGGAGAAAATAAAATAACGAAAGAAAATTAAAACTGTAGGGAACTTTTCAGTAAATTAATAAATTTGAAATGCTGCACACAGAAAGACTTATGAAATTACATCTCTACAAAGAACTGTTACAAATTGTAGCATCATATTTTATGAAAACAGTCTTATAAAGGCGTCACGAAATACGTACAATAGTGTATGTTGATTTTTTTTTTCTCAATTTACTCAAATACTTTAAGAAACATCACACTTACGAAAAATAGTAAAGTCTCAATTTCTAATATATTGAAAATTATTCCCAACTTTCCTCTCGCTAAGAGAAGATGTACACGTGTTTCAGGCTGTGAAATTCTTCACGAACCGCTTTCAAGAACACAATTGACTGTGAAGGTAAAATGTAAAATTTAGAGTGCAGGGGAGCTTCCAGTTGACTAACGTGTTGTTGAGAGTATTTTTTATTATTATTGAGAACATTCATAATCCCGTGCACCACAAAGTATCACACGGGAGCTTACATAGAAGTAAGCGTGAAGCACACATAATGAAGAAGAGAAGGATTACAACACAATCATATTTATGACTTACTCGGGATTTGAAACCAGACCTTACGGCACCTTAGTCAGCGATGTTGAGTATTATAACCAATTCCTTTCAGCAGTGCTTCTTAAGCTTCCAATTTTTGTGACCTCCAATTTTCAATCATAATTATCATGCGCTCTCCCCTCTGCATACAAAAATAATGTATTGAATTTAATAATGACGTACGTTGACACTAAAGCTACAATGCGACTTCAACTATAAACTGTATAAATAACCAAGATAAGTATTAAATTTCGTATGTAATTTTGTACAAGCCCATGGGGTCACTAGTAATTATTAAACTTGTTCTTAACTTAGTACTGTTAAATCAATTATCAAATACAATGTGCATTACTGATACATTTATAAGTATATTATATCACTTTGTATTTTTTTTATTATGTCACAGAACATATTTTGCTTTGATTCCTTTCAGTAAATTCATAAATTTTTAAAATCTTTTATCTTTGGCTTTTCGATATGCTTGCTCCCCTCTGGTAGAATTATCACCCCTTAGGGTGCGTGTGTCCAACAGTTTGAGAAATATACTTCTATAGGAATGTACTTTCCCGGCAAACACAAATACGCAGTATACTGAAAATTTTATCGTTAAACTAATGATTTAAAAAAGAAATTTAAATTAGTGATAAAATTATTAATAAGAAAAAGAATTTTTCATTTCAAAAATGATTATAAGGAATTATTATTATCATTTGGGGACATTAAACCAATTTTATCGAAAAGTTTTTGCTTGAAAAATACTTGTAGATGCTTAAATTATTATTGCATGTTAATATCCTCCTTTCCTTAAGAAATGTCCGTGGTAGCCTAGTGGTCGAGGTATCAGATCGTGGCTGGCTTGTCACGTCCTCCCGTTGGTGTGGTGGTAGTTAGAAGAGGGAGGTGCCAGCTCAGTTGTCGTCCTCGTCACTTGACCATGGTTCAAAATTACGAGATCCGTCGCCATGAGCCCTTGTGTAGCCGCAGAGTGTGAACAGTGACACCCTCGCTGGCAACCTCCTCTCCTAACTACCACACCAACGTGAGGACGTTTGACCTCTCGACAGATTTAACGTGCATCGCTCCCCTACAGGGTGGGTCTTTAGTGGTACTACGCTCAAACTCACTGTCCTTAAAAAGGTCTCAGTATTGCCAATTTTTTTATATTATAGTACTTATTTTCATTAACTGTAAAAATGGTAATTCAGATTATAAGCTTTTATTATTTTTTTTCTCTTGGTGTGCACAAAATATTTTATTTTTAACCACTTGACTTCCTTGTAATTTGTTCGGATTTTTAATCTGATTATTGTTAAATATACATCAGAGAAAGGAATCCTATATATGTGTATCTAAGGGGTCTAGTGGACTTTTTAATTGTATTTTGGTAGAAATAAACAAAGGCATCAATTAATGTGAGGTGTATGATTTAAAAATTAATTTTTCTTTTCGGGGACTTGCTTTTAAAAATGCATTAAATAATACGCGAGGTTTAACATTTCGGAATTTAGCTAGAAATAGAGTTCTCTCATGCGAATGTCGTTTTTCTTTCTTCAAATATTTGTATTGTATCTTGCATTAAAAAAAGGTCGATATCAAACATACATGTTCCGTATAAAGTTTCTATTGAAGTAAATGTTATGCATTTCCGAATTCGAATTTGGCAAGCATGATACATTAAATAAGGAAGAACCGTATTTACACTTAATGTACACACATATACGATACATTTAAGAAAATTTTGCGAAACCTTCCTTTTTCCAATGTTTTAGACCAGTGCTCCGCAACCTTCTTATCGCTGCGGACCGGTCAACGTTTGATAATTTTACCGCTTCCCGCTGAGGGTAGGACACGTTGATTGTTTATATTTTAGATTGTTTTGATTTAACAATTTCAATTTAGTTACATTTAAATATACCTTCAGAATAAAATATAGTTACACCAAAAATGAATCAAAGTGATTTAACGTGGAATATAAAGTGATTTCCGTGGAAAGTTACGCAAATCCGAGAGAAATGCACCAGTTTAAATAAAATGGCAATAGTTTAATGTTTTTTAGGCGGCCCGGCACCATTTGATCCATGGACCGGTACCGGTCCGAGGACCGGGGGTTGCGGATCACTGTTTTAGACAACCGGAGATTTTAAAGTATACGCGAAAAAAGACTCCATTATTTCCTACCCATATCCATAGAGTCGTATCTCAGATATTTAATTGGCCCAGGCGAGCGAATCAAATGTTGCTTCGAGTGAGTGAGTTAATATTACCGTCGCATTGTTCAGGTATACGAGGAGGCCGTGGCAGCCAAGCGGTCAATATATCGGATCGTGGCTGGCTTGTCATGAATTCGAGCCCAGTTTCACTAAGACCCACCGTGTAAAGGCGCGATGCACGTTAAATCTATCGTGGTAAATCTCCCGTGGGTGTGGTGTGGTAGTAAGGAGAGAGAGGTGCCAGCTCAGGTGTCGTCCTCGTCACTTGACGATGGTTCAAAATTACGAGGTCAGTCACCAAAAGCCCTCGTGTAGCTGAACAGTGCGACGTTAATATTCACTCACTCAGCTACATGAGGGCTTTTGGCGTCAGACTCGTAATTTTGAACCATGGTCAAGTGACAAGGACGAGACCTGAGCTGGCAACCCTCTCTTCTAGCTACCACACCAACGTGAGGAGGTTTGAGATCCCGACAGATTTAACGTGCATCGCGCCCCTACATGGCAGGTCTTAAGTATTACTGGGCTCGAACTCGTGACATGCCAACCACGATCCTATACCTTGACCACTGGCTACCGCGGCCAGAAATGTTGCTTCGAAAAAAAGTGTTTATTTAATCTAGGACTCGAACCGTGCTTTGGAAGTTTAAGGTCAAAATCAAGGATTCATTCCTGATGTGTCATGAGTTCAAGCCTGGGGCCACTGCGCACTCAATCACCCTCCCGTTGGTGTGGTAGTTAGGAGAGAAGGGTGCTAGTTCAGGTGTCGTCCTCGTCACTTGATCACTTTTCAAAATGACGAGGTCCGTTGCCCAAAGCCCTCGAGTAGCTGAACAGTGCGACGTCAATATTCTCTCACTGGCACTCGAATCGAGGGTGTTCCTTCCTGTAGCCACTTGCCGTACTTCACAACAAACCGAGTGTTCTTTTGCATAGAAATTAATTTACATGCCCAAGCATTTCAAATACAGAAAAAGGCTTTTAAAAGCCAGATGTCTTAAACCTGGAGCCTGAAGTTTTATTTTTTTTTATTTAATTTTTTTAAATAAATAAATACCACACAGCCTTTGAAAACTTCAACATTTGAAATTTGCTTCGCATAAGAAAAAAAAAAAACGAACATTTGTCTTAAAATATAGTTTCAATGCATAAAATATTTCAAAAAAAAACCGAACATTTTTTTTTAAATATAGTATCAATGCATAATTTATTTCAACATACGAATTGTATTTGGAAGTACTGGATTTTTTTTTTCCAATTCGCGCGTCCAATGGTCTTGAAGCATCCCCCTTTGTAAACAAAAAAAGAAGTGACTAAAAGTTCGGATGAAACGGGGGGTTATGCAGGAAATGTGTGTGTCGCTCTTAAATCTCAACTGGGGCTTGTTCATGATAGCCTAGAGACAGGACTGCATTCTTTCACTGTTGTGTCCATAACCACGTGCTCCAAAGTGTTATTTGTGATCAGCGAAACTTCCACATATGTTCACTTTCCCAATCGTGGGGCTTCTTTTAAAAAGAGCAAGTCATCGAAGAACCCTTTCATTCTCGTGGATGTCGAATCATTCTTATTTAAGGTAAGTTATAAATACTCTTTAATATTTCAGAAAATGCTTCTGAATTTTCGTAAACGCGTAATTACAAATGTATTTCAAAATACTAAGATAACTATGTAACACGTTGAATTCGCTCTCATATATATTTCTCAGCATTTTTATAATGCTGTTTTTGCATGATGCAATGTGATAAATTACATTTCTTCTGCAATAGAGTATTTTTAACACGACTTTTCCACAACATTTGTATTAACTGACATAAAAGCTGATGTACAGTATTAATTTTCCTATAACTCGTAGGAAAATTAATATTATAATTTAATGCTGTTTCTCATAGAAAACGTTCAGATGAATCATTTTTGAAAAAATACACATTGCATTAGTGATTATTCTTATAATGATGTTTCTACATGAAGTGATGCAAAAAATTGCGACAACCCATTTGTAACAAATTCTTTTCATCAAATGGATTTTGCACAACACTATAACTATTTTATTTTATTTATTTATTTATTCAGCTCAGAAATAAATGAAACCATTTTTTTTCTGTAGAACTTAATGGAAAATTCTTTTTTTGAAATGAGTACGCATGTTATTTACACTTCTCAGAATATTTCCTGCAATAATTTTTAGGTAAATGCTGCACATAAAATTTTTTGTACGCTTTTTTCTTACAAAACGTATTATCCTATTCTGCTTCAATTTATATGAGAAAAATTGGTTTGCTTAACGAATGTTTCGCCTTTTATGTGTTTCTGAAATGAACCATGCTCCTTACCAAATAATTAATGTACTTATAAATAAAATAAACTGTTATAATGAGGTTGATTCACGACAATGAGACGCCAATTCGGAATCACGTGGCGAGGATACTAACATTTCCCGCGCTTTTTAAACAATTGTATATTTCGTATGCTTGATATGTTTATTTTTTGTGTGTGAAGCTTTTTTCTGAAATTTTATTTATTTTTATTATATTTTTGCACTATCCTTGTTTAATAATTAGTTATAAAGTATTTTTCGTAATTTTTTAGCATAATTTTTGTTTTAGTTTAGTATATTTGTCATTTGGTGTTTGCGAAGGGCGACTACTTGCAATTTGTTTATATATTTATTAATAGTTCTAGATTATTTTTAGCATCCTTATAATAAGTCCTTTGTTTTCATGTAATTTATTATGTTTATTTACGCACGAGAATTATTTAAAGTATAGAGTTGAGATCATTGAATTTGGAAAAACTTCTCATATGTGTCCAATTACTTATTGGTACACAGTGTATCAATCACTCCACATAAATTCATAAAATAGTGTAATTTATAAGAAACATGTAGATATGAAATGGTCCCATTTTGAAATGTTAAGGCTTATACCTTTCATTGTCTGATTCCCTTAGTAATTACCAGTTACAAATATTTAATGTTTTTAGAAATACTATCTCTATAATTTCTCATAGAAGAGTATAGAACATTTGGAAACATGAAATGCTAGTAAATATAATTTTGGAAATGAATTTAAAATAAGATTTGTCAATAACATGGATATATATATTTTTGTTTATTTAAAAATTTCTATACCTATTTTTAATATTTAACAAGAGATTTATTTTTTGAGAGCAGAGGTGTTGGCGATGTTTGCACTGGAGCACCTGATCTCCGAAGAGGTCTTAATCTCCTATCTTGAATTATAGGGTTGACTTTGAATGCTTGGTTTGCCATTGTAAAATAAGAGTATTTTAGAATATTATAAACTGCCTTGGGGGATTAGGAAAAAATTTAGAAAGTTCGGAGTGATGGGTGAAAAATACGTGTCCCGGATGGATATCATTTGGATTAGTTGTTAATCAGATGACGATAGAAGACATCGAGTCTTTCATCGCCTTGGGCCTGTCTGAGTTTTTTGCCTAGCTCGAGAAGCGAGGGGTAGTCGGTGAAGAATTTTTTCAGTTCTATAACAGCATCCATGAATCCAAAGGATTCTTCTTTTGCTGCGGTCGCGGGTTGTCTGTTTTCCCCGAGAGGGGTTTCTTTTGATTTATTACTGGTCTGCTCAGGAGGTGGCGCCATCTTTTGGTCGCCTTTTAGGGCGTTTGCATAGGAAGTATTTTCTCTGATTTTAGCGGAGCTAAAGATATTTTGGGGTTTTTCTTTATTTCGGTCCTGGGAGGGTTCTCCTTTTTTGGGTTTTTGTTTAGGGAATTTGGTGCAGTGGTGCGAGTTGGCCAGGTGGCCTTTTTCGTTGCAGTTAATGCAAGTTGGATTTTCTATTGTCGTTTTAATGGGGCAGTCACTCGTTCGATGCGGCTGGCCGCATTTTAGACATCGGGTAGTCATTTTACAATTTTTGAGGAATGTTGGAAAAGTTGCAATTGTAGCATTGCGTAGGGCCCTGGCGTCTGTTGAAAGTGTCTATCTTAATAGTAAGGTAGCAACACTTTTGTAGTTTGAAGATGTCTGGAGAGTCGGGGGATTTATTTAATTCGACTAAGAAGAAGGGGAGTTTAAATTTGGTCTTGGCTTTGGTGAGCTGGGCAACTTTGATAATATCAAAGCCCCGCTCTGTTAAGTCGGTTTTGATGTCATCTACGTCGGTACTAATGGGTAGGCCTTTAACGACCACTTTCTGCGGGCGTTTTGCGACCGGCTGGATGGCAAGTACTGTTCACCTTTTTCCGAAGGAAGTCGGTGATGTTACGATGCTCGTCGGGCGAGGTCGCAAATATTTTTAGAAATTCTCCAGACAGTTTTGTGCTGGAAGTAGGGAATTTTTGCGATATTTCTTTGACAATTGGTTTGTAGTTCGTTTGGAATTTTAGGTTAATGGGGGGTAATTTTCGGGTGGCAACTGGCACCACTGCGATATCCGGATCCGGGATCGTGCTGTTTCCAGCAAGGGCCTGGTATTGGTTTGCTATCTTAATGGGTGCGGAAGCACCAATGGGGTCATTCTCCGCGACTTTTTGCTTCTTTGCAAATTTTGTGGGGGAGATGAAGTCCTTGGTACGGGTATTTTTTCTGAGAACTGAGTTATCTTCTGTTGTATCTTTAGCAGTTTCGGTTTTATCTATCATTTCTTTGGGGGGTGTTAGTTTATTCTTTGCGGCAGTCTCAGATTTGAGCTTTTCCTCAAAACTAGCTAATTCTTTTTGGGTTAGATCATTTAATATGTTAAACATATTTAGGGGGTCGTATTCCGTATGATACAGGCAGTTTACTGGGCAAGAACCAAGCAAAGTCAACTCACCTATATCTGCGTCGAATTTTCTTTTCTGTTCATCACGTTTTTCTCTCATTTCATCATGTGACGGCAGGATCTGGATGTTTCCGAGGCGGCATCTGATCAGGAATTTTTTGGTGACAGTCATTTGGATCATTGTTAGTTCGTTGCAAATGTCATGGTCGGTAGGGGGTGGTAAGTTCTGAGCGGTTTTCCGAGCAGTCTGCTTAGTACGTGCCATTACATACAGAGTGTATAAAATAATAGTTGGTTAATAATGAAAGTTTTTGAATAATAATTAGGAATTCTTCTGTGATGGAAATAATATTGTTTTTAACATCATTTAAAGGCTTGGGATATCTGAAATAATCTAATTATAAATAAACATTTGATATGTTTAATTGTTTGATTTCCTTTGTAATTATTACCCTTCAAAAGGTTTGAATTTTTAGAAAAAAAGCCTGTCTCCAACATTCAGAAAGAAATGAAATTTTACTTTTTAAAATAAATTAAGAAACATGCTTAAAGAAATAGGCTTTTTAATAGAACTATTTTATAGTAGAACAAATTAAATTGTTTTCATGAAAATTTCTCGTATAATGAAGCAGAAAATTCTTATCGAACAGTTTTATTCAATAATCATACTCATTTTAATATACATTATTTATTGACACTTAATTTTATTATTACATGAATACACTATAAGTAAATAAAGCTGTTCATCATTATATATAGAGAGAGAGACAAAAACTTGTTTTAATATATGACATGTAGGGTTACATATCAGATTCTTGTGTTTTTATTTTAGATAATTTAATATATATATATATATATATATATATATAACTACTCTGAAGATATGTAAAATAATTAAAATTTAAGTTAACTAAATATATTATCTTTTTATGTATGTACGGAGGAAGCCAATTCTACGTAAAGCTCGCGCTAATACGAAAATATGGCGGACCTCCAAAAATCAAGTCCCAAGCTCCATTAATTAGGGGGTTTTTTTCCTGTTCCCGTAGGATTAACATGATATTTTAGTGCTTAAGCCCTCCTCATGCCTACACAATGGGAGTCAAGTGTATGACTGGATGGGTCTCGACGAGTGGAACGCTTCAAATCTCAAGTCCGAGACTCAAACAGAAGCCAAGATATTGTGGATTTAAATAAATTTTAAAAGTTGTAAACAAATTAAAAACTACGTAAGGTATAGCCCTATGAGCATGAAATTATAATAACTGGAAGAGCAGTTAGAGAGGGATCGAATGAGCCAGGTTTCATTTCCCTTAAGAGGACTTGGCACCCTAAAATGATCAAAATATCGTTTGTTTATTTTTTAGTTATATTCTTTGAATTATTATCTTTCGATTGATACACAATTTTTCCGTGCCTGAAAAAATTAGAAGTTAGAAAAACTTTAATTGAAAAATATAAACAAACATCTCCCTTTTTAGGTAAAAAAATGAGGGAGAGATAAAAAAGCTACTGTAAAAGTGAAATAATAACTAAAAAAAAGAAGCTTTTATAAATAAAGCAGGGTATTTCTTAAATATTACATTAATGTAATTAGTATTTCTTTAGAAATGTGTGCATGTAAAATTTTTTTCAGTACGGCTTTTTTTAAAAAAATTTTTTTTCTTATTTCAGTTCTTATTCATCGTATGTTTTTTATACAAATATAATATTTCAATATTATGTGGAGAAAAAAACTCTAAAATGTGTGTGCAATTGTAGAAATTTTTTTTTTTAACATTTACCTTGAGTTTTCTTACGCATTTATATATAATACTCTCTAAAAAGGGATTGCTTACAAAATATATGATTTGAAATAATTTGAAAATGCAATTATTCTTACGAAAATATGTAGCTAAAAGTGATATTTTATGCTATTTAAGCTTATAATAGTTATTTTTTTAGAATTACAAACTTTACAGTGGTTTATCTCAGTTTGTGTGTTTTTTGGCATTCAAAATGCTTCTTCTTCCATAAATATCAATCAATCACTTCGATTTTTCCCTGTCTTTTATGTAAAATGTATGTAACAAAATTAGGCATCCAGTTTGTGCTGTAAACTTAATACTTTTTTTCAAAACAAAAAAAATTTAATGTAGGACATTTTGACATTTGTATAACATTTCTATTTCTTAGGAATGCACGGCATTTATAAAATAGTCTTATTAGGACCTTTTTCATACTTTGCCTAAATAGCATTTGACATTCTATAGAATGGCTAGGCATTCTATACAATGCCTAGGCAAAGTATGTAATAATTCTCCTATTTCATACTTTGCCTAAAAACGTCAGGCATTCTGTAGAATGCCGGCATTTCATACTTTGCCGGTAACATATCCATGGAAACACCCAGAATTTTCATTGAAATGGTCATGCAGATGCTTCCATATTTTTTTCTTTTGTTTGTTTGTTTTTTGCGACGGATGACAGACACAATTAATAATCTAAGACCAGATCCTGGACTCACAAATATGTGTTTATATCTATTGTGTTAAAAAATGTAGAGATGTAAAATTTTGATCATGAAAGTTCAAAATTATAATTTGATTTATGTTTAGTAATTTTTTTTTATAACGCTTAAAATTGGTAAATTCAATGTACCTCTAAAATGTGTTTGCGTGTAAATCCAAGATTTTATACATTTTGGAATAGTTTTGTACAAGGTTTTTTATTACAAACATTCTTTGAACTTATTAGATATGGTCAAAAAAATAAATTTCTTTATGTATTTCGCATTCAAGTTTCTTACTTTGGCTACTCAAAGAGATGTAGCTATAAGTCTTATGATGTAATAAATTTATAATTTATTCCTCATACAAATGAAAATTACAAATTAAACTTACGCAAAAATTAATTATACAGTGACATTGAAGATTTAATGCAATGGAATATTTTATATAAAGTTACAAATGTTTTCAACTTATCAAATATTGTCAATAAATAAATAAAACCTCTACATTTATTTTGGATTTATTTTTATTATTTTACTTATACAAAGACATGCAAGCATGACACTTTTGATATCAAAATTTTAAATGCCTGATTTATTTTTATGAAGTTAAAAATGGTTATATTTCAATGTTAATGTTTAAATTGAGTGTAAATTTTTCATCCATTGGAACACTTTAATGTACTATTAGGGATATTTTTAACTTTTATATATTATCGCAAATAATATAAATAAATAAAATCTATACATTTCTTTCCTTTTTTATGCATTCATGATGGGTTTTTTTTTCCAACTTTACATTTCACGTTTGATATCTTTTTATAAGGGCTTTAATTTCTTCTGTCGTCCAATGTACAGATTCTGCAAATTTGGTTTGAACAAATGAGTCTCAATCGCAATGCCTCATGATTGAGTGAGGGAATATTAATGTCGCACTGTTCTCAGCTACACCAGTGATTCCCAAAGTGGTCTATATGGACCCCTAGGGGTCTACGATGACCTGCTAGGGGTCCATATCAGCCAAAAATTAATTGCAATCAGGGGCGACTCTAGGGCCGGACAAACCGGACCCCTGCCCGGGGCGGCAAATTTTAAGTGCGGCATTTGGATCGAATTAAAAAAAATTGTTTTGTTACAAAAAATTTGATATATTTTCTGAAATATTTTGAGGTATTAAATTAGTATTTCATTTAACGTATCTTATTTATTATTTTGTACTCTGTATGTTTAGTCAGTTTAAATTTTATGTGGAAACTTGTGAAGGGCTAGATGTGGGAGTATATTTTAATTCTTTTAACTTGATATATGTTTACACATATTTCACTAGTGACTTTCTCCCCATCCCGGAGTGGGGTCACTACGGACATTTCTATCTCCCATACGATGTCCGGTGTTAGCTATCAGGGAACAGGGTTAATAAGAGTTTTTTGGTTGGTAGAGAGACACAGGAGATGCTTCATTTTAGCCTTGAGTGTAGTTACTATAAGTTAAGATAAACGTTTTGGATCCCCACCGTCAGTATTCTTTTTCGAATAAAATGCCTGCTGAAATGGGTGAACATTTTAGCAGGCTCTTACATTTTATTCAGAAACCCTAAGACGGGGCAAATATGTCAAAGAAATTCCAAAAAAAGAATATTTTACTGGAAGAAAAAGACCACGCAATGTCGGGCCATGCAGCTAGTATATTACATTATTTTATAATTAATATTATGCTGCCTTTTTGTTTTCAAGAGTTATTCAAGTTGTGTAAATATCTATCTATTTGAACAATTTATCTTTTTTAATTATATATTTTTTGTTTTGTTTTGGAGAAAGGGGCGGCATTTTCCATTTTTGTCCCGGGCGACAAAATTGCTTGAGCCGGCCCTGTTGCAATGGTCTACGATAGCCTAAATCAGATCATGATTTCAATTTTAAAAGAAGATTTAATCCAGTGTAAACTAGATTTACCTATTTAACAGCTTTATTTACTAAACTTACTGAGGTTAATTTGAGTTACAAGGCGACAGCATACATTTTATTAAAAAAGGACCATCATTTCAGTGTTTCACGCCAATATCATGCTAAAGGAATATAAAACTGGACGTCGCGAATTTAACAGTTTCTCAATTTGTCACAGACAATCTTCCAGAAAAATGATGTTTTAGCCCATGTTCAACATTTAAATGCTCTTTATTCAAGTTTTGAAACTAAGTTTGAGAATGCTTTGGTTATGTTAATGAATTCATGTTGTCATATTAAAAAGAATTGTCTGATTGCAAAAGGAACTGATTCTAATAGCCCTTACGAAGATCTTAGAGTAAAGTTTAGAAACGAATGTCACAACAATTTTGCCTTTATAAAGATATATACCTATTATTTATCCCGAATTATGAAACATCTCAAGAAAGTTGATTTGCTTCTCCCAGAAAGGAGCAGTTTCAGCGCACTTGTCAATCTCCAAAATTAAAACAGAAAGAAAAAAAGAAAGATTGGATATTACTTGGAATTGGATTAGGATTAAATTTGAAAAGATTAAGGCCAAATGTTGCAAATTTATTATTGAAGCAACATATTCATCACACCCATTTAAAACAATTATTATTTAATGTAATAATCATTTCATATATTAACTAAATTTTAATTTAATTAATTCACATGTGTTTCTTAAGTTTCAAACACTCTACTTAACTACAGTTAGAAACATAAAATTTTTAAAGTAAGTAACGCTATACCAGCTGTCAAAAAACATTGAAGTTGATAAATTTGCAAAAATTTAATATTAGGTAAGTAGGGTCTACACAAAACTAAAAACATGACAAAGGGTCTATGAGACAAAAAAGTTTGGGAACCTCTGAGCTACACGAAAGGTTTTGCGCAATGTCTCATGGGAAAATTTTAAAAGGAACTTTCTTTTCTCTCCTTATGCCCTGCTGCCACACAAGCGAGTACAAAAATTGTACCTCCTTTTCCCAGATCTAGAACGGAGGAGTCCAGCCCAGCTTCCAGTCAAGTCTAAACGTGAAACCGGTAAAATGCTGACTCTTCATGTAAATCGGTGTAGAGAGATTAATGCAGGGGTCTTTTGCCGGCGATTTTCGTCCATGAAAACGGGGCTTAGGAATCTCTTCAGTCTAGTAGCGCACACAGGAATTTCTCAGGGGTCCGGGTTAAAGTTCACCATTCTTGTATCATGCTATTTTTGATTTTGTCGATTTTCAGGAACAAAACACAGTAAAAAACAAATTATTGAATAAATAATTAGCATTAATTAATAAAATTAATCATTAATAACAGATATTTAATTAAATTTTACGTATTATATACTAGAATTATAACCAATCGGAAAAAATCAAGGGCTTTGGGGGGTGTCCGGACCCCCAGAACTGCCCTCCCCCCTTTGTGCGCCACTGCTTCAGTCTGATATTTGAGGACAAGAATAAAGTTCTTGGGATTTATTTGTTAATTAGTTTTAATAATTAATATTAAGTTTTAATTATTGATAATGATTTTTAATTGGTGTACCTTAAGTTAGTTATTAATTTTTCATCATTAATTTACTCATTTTTTTAAAAATTTTACATACTTCCCAGAGCAGTTCCAAATAATTTGTTATTACACATATACTGATGTGTTAAATTAATATGAGAATCTTATAATATTTTTGTTTGCAAAGCCTTCCTATCTGTGTGTGGCATAACTTATTACTACATATACCGATATGTTAAATATAAATGTTTTAATTGGTATAGCCTTCTATCTATGGCATAATGTAGTAAAATATTTTGATGTCTTAGATATTCTCAGTGGTGTAGCGTGGTCTTTCGCCGCCTGGGGCGGACCGGAAATTTGCCGCCCCTCTATTTTCACTATTAGTCAATAAAATTAGTAAAAGTAAAAAAAAAGCAGCTTTAAATTTTTTTATTGATTAAAAATGCACTTTCATGTTTTTTTTCAAAGCAAAATCTTTTATACAATTGTCAATATCAATATGTATGTATGTTCAACTGTGCTAGAATAGCTAAATTTGTTAGCCTTCACGTGAACATAGTCGATCGGAGATAAGTTTTGATTAATTTTAGCTTAGAGAAGCTTCTCGCGCAACTGGCATTACTGATGACAGATGTTAAAAAAAATTCTCAAGATTATAACATTGTTTGGTAAGACATCTTCAAGATTGGACGCAATAATATATTTTAATAAACCCCAGAGAGCCGGACCTCATGAGTTCTTTTTTACAGCCTGGTTCTGTTGCAGCTGCGAAAGCTTGTAGATGTACGGGCTCAACTTGGAATTCTTTTTATTAATGTCTTGAGGAGTTGATCCAAGTTAAATTCGTTCATCCTCAATATCACTTCAGACCTTAAAAAAGCACCCACGACAAACTCAAAAATTCTCGACTCTTCGTGGGTGTCACTTTTCTCTTATTACACGCTAACACCACTACTGTGGTAGTATGAAAATTCCTTTATCTGGGAAGTTCGAGGAAAACGATCACAAATTGCCTCAGTAGGTTGAACTAAAATTTATAGCACAGGTTGAAATCCCTAGTCCAGTAAAAAAACAGCTACTTGATGGATTATTTAAGACCCGTGCCATTCTCGGGAATACAAAAAGTACTGAAATCTGACGATTTCCCAGGATCCTCTTTATATTAGTGCACTGAAAATCTTGTTAAGATAAACATATCTAGTATCTCGAGGTCGAGTAACCATACACTTGCAAAGTCAAGTCGCCTTGTAATACAATTTTTACTTCTTTTTAACAGATATAATCGTTGCAAATTTTACTAGCAATGGCTGACTTTTTAATTCAGTCCAAAACAAAAGAATTATGTTCCACGTTTACGAAGTGTAAATAATAATATTTTAGAAAATAATTTTCATCCAAATTTTATCGTAGCAAAAAAAAAGTATTTTTCAAATTCGGTCCAAATGCCGCCCCGGACATGGGTCCGGTTTGTCCTGCCCTAGAGCCGCCCCTGGAGCATACAATTGTATGAAACACCAAAGTCGTAAAAATTTCATGACTTTGGCTTTTATGACCTTACCGTCACATCCGCGTGGTTCCGCCTGGCTTGTATCAGCGCGGGCGCGATTTGGATTTTTTAAATATCTTGGTGCTTGCCGCTGCCGCCCGGGGCAATGGCGTCCACGGCACCCGCCTAGGTACGCCGCTGGATGTTCTTGGAAACTTTCTAAAGAATGTAATATATATAAAATTTATCTTAAAATTTTCCAGCTGTCTGACATTTTAAAAAGTATTCAATTTCTGAAACTTGAAAGATGCATATTTCACAAATAATCCAAAACTGCAAATGTTGTCAATTTTGCTTAAAATGTTTTGGAGAAACTGGACACCTGTGAACGATCAATTACCTAACATCACTTAAACTAAACAACATTCTGTTATGAAAAATAAATAATGTTCGTAGCTTGATTAACATAAAGTTAGGTAATGATTTACAGATTTAAAAAATACGTATTTCAGATTATTGATTGAAACATATGTAATCGTAAATAATTTATTACATTTTTATCCTGAATTTTCTTTATCAGGATGCAATAATTTGCTACCAGAAGATAAGAGATGAAAGTAAAAAAATAATAATAAAATAAAGAGTGTGTGTGCTTATGACCACACGATAGAAGTAATAACTTCAAATTTTGTAATATTTTTTCAGAGGGATTAGTTAGTGAATAAACAACAAGAGGATGTTAGAATTGTCAAATGGAATCATTTATTCATATGTCTGAACCCATTATGTAATATTTTTTTGTGAAATATATAATGATATTTGTGATTTAATTGTATTCTAAGAAGGAATCAATAGGCTTATGATAGCTGAAATAGGTTATAAATACTTTAGATTCAAAATTATTTAAATAACTAAAAAAAAATTTTTTTATTCTTAAATTTACTACAATATTTCTAATGGTAATTATACTATTTATTTAGTTCTATAAAAGTGTGTCATTTTTCTACATTTTAAGTTTAATTTTAGTGTTGGATTTCTCTCTCTCTCTAAGACTATTTTTTAAAAATATTACATGTTTCATTTTCTATCCTTCTACAAAGATTAGAAAGAATCCTTTCATTCATTTTCGTAGAAAGAGGTGAGATGGGAGCCCCATTCAGTCGAAGCTGGGAACTTCACTTTGACGGAATATTGGTGGGGGAGGAGGGACAAACTACTGCGGTTCATATTGTTTTGGAGTGGCGGGAAGGGGAAGGGGGACTACATTTTGTAACTATGCCTCTCTTGGAGACAAAAGTGGCCAAAAAAATTGCCGATTCTTTTCAAAAAAGTCTTTATATTTTGAACTTGTTCCTTCATTTTTTCGATTTTCCTTCACCGTTAAAATTTCTTCATTGCGCTATTTTGAATAATTATGTAAGCATATATTCCGGAATGCAATGATTTTTTAAATATGAAAATACAGATGTGTTACAGTTCACGGAAGATGAATGAAACGAATGCAAGACATTCCACAATTCATGTAATTCCAGATATGCTTCTGTTATGCTTGTAAAACAAGATAATTGGCAATCAACTTTAAGATATTTTAACTCGAATCTTTTCGATATATAAATTAAAAATAAAATGTTGCTTTGAAATGGTTTTCATAACAATATCTGTGAATATTTTTAAACTTTCTCAATCCAGAAGTCTCAAATATTTTGCCCCTTCGTCATTTTCTGAATCGAAATTTGATTTTTATCTACAACAAATCTCTCTATATTTGTAATTGTAGAATTCGAATTTTATATTATGAACGCAATAACCCGCTATGTACTTAAAAACTTGATACTCTTCTATTGAAGTATCATCTTATTTATTTTCAAATTCCCTAGGGATTATCTTTTTTGAAGCTTGCATTAACTGTTCATCTTTTGGGAAACAAAAAACCGAAACGTATGGTTGTGAAGTTTATAATATGACCAGTTGGGCTCAACAATAACGATGCATTATTATAAAATGTGTGCAGATTTAGGTTAAGTTATTAATAAAATTTTTAACGTTTTAAAGATAATTATAAGATTAGGCAGAATAAACAAAACACTAATTTGCAGTTTAAACACTAATTTCTCTTATGAAACAAAATATCTTAAATTTATTCAAAATTAGGGATGTTGGCAAAATGCATCAATTTATTATATCGTGCCCTCAAAAACAAACAAAAAAATTCAATAATGACACAAGAAAAAAGCTACACAAAAATATAAATATCGTACCTTTCTTTATAGTTAAATACACCTGAGAAGACTAATTAATTAAGCATACAAGAAAGAAGACTAAGTACCACTCAAACTTCTCTATTTTCGTCACGTGGACCAAAGAGGGACGGCAAGGGAGAAGGGGTGGATGACCTTGTTCGACCACTATTTCCGATTAAAGACTAAAAATGCCGAATGAGCGTTACAAACACGAGCGTGAAGTTCATTCAAGTTCACTCTCCAGTAAAACACACTAAAAGAAATTATCACTTCAAAAATTTAGAATCTTTCTCACACACTGAGCAATCTTGTAAAAAGAAAAATTCTTTATTTTATTCAATTATTCAAACATTTATAAAACTGACTTTTAGTATATTCCAGAAGTTCCCAAACATTTTTGTCTCATAGACCCTTAACCATGTTTTTCGATTTGGGTCGACCCGAGCTTACCTACTATTGAATTTTTGCAAATTTATCAACTTCAATGTCTTTTAGACAGCTGGTAGAGAGCTACTTACTTTAAAAGAATTAAGTTACTAACCCATATTTAAGTATAGTGTTTAAAACTTAAAAAGTACATTTGAATTAATTTGATTAAAATTTAATTAATGTATAAAATAATAGAACAACAGAATAATTATTGTTTATAAAAACCTAAGACACTCGCTTTTATAGTGAATTGACGTAAGAAATAAAAATATAATTCTTAATATAAGAATAAAATGATTAACGAGAAAATTAATGTCATTGGGGTAAGAGCGTGGGGTGCTTTGTACTACATTTTAACACTAACTCAGCATTTCGTAATAGAACTAGTAACACACTCCACGCTTTTATCCCAATGATAGTAATTTTCTTCGGTAATCAATTTTATTCTTTTATTAAGAATTATTTTTTTGCTTCTTAGTTCGATTCGCTATAAAAGCGTGTTTTTTTTAAAATTTTTCTAAAACTATAATTTATTTTTCATTTTTTAGTTCGATCTACAATAAAAGCTGTTTTTTTAATTTTCAAAACTATCATTTATTCTTTGTTGAACTTATCTATTTAATAAAAGTGGGTAAGAAGAAATATATTAAATCTCAATCGTATTATCACCTTCTAAACGAATTGCTATATTGTTAATTCATATCATCACTTCTAAACGTATTGCTTTATCAAAATAAAAAAAAACATATAGCAGTTAGAACATAAATGTACCACCTTTTAAACGTATTGCTATATAATGTTAATTCTTATTCTCTTTTAAACGTATTGCTTTGTAAAAATAAAAAAATATTTAGCATTAGAACATAATTTCTTTTTTCACATGCGCGAGTCTTTTTTTTTTTTATTTCTATTTTTGAAAAAACTGGACTTAAATTATAGTAAGAACTGCTAACACACCCACCCTCTGCTTTCTCGTATAAAGAACACTTTTTTGCTTGTTTTATTTTTAGCTTTTTCATATTTAGGGTTACACCTTTTTAAGGAGTAGGGTCTTTTAGTCGCCATATCTAGAATTAATCGCCAAATTTGGAAATCTAGCACGGAATTAGTCACCAAATCTGGAAATGATACATGCAATTAGTCGCTAAATCTGGAAAAGATATAATTAATCACCAAATCTCAAAATCCTTATTTTTGACGTTCCCGATCAGGACAATGGAACAAAGTTATGAAATTATTGTATTGTCATTCGTCCTTGACAAGTGTGCAAAATTTCGAATTAATTTGACCTTTTAAAGTGCGTAAAAATCGAATCCAAGATTCCATTACATACGAGTGAAACTTATAAAAGCGTGTTAAAATGGTTTTTAATGGGAGGGATGAATCTGGTGCTTCAATAACAATTTTTCAACATTTTGTATTAATCTTGTAAGTTCTAACCCTAAATCTCCTATGTTTGTATGGTGACCAGGTTTTTTTCCCCCCTTCTTTTGTTTTGGAGATTTGCAACCACGCTGAAACTCCTTACTAGAAAAAATATTTAAACACCTCACGATATTCCGTGATTTGGGAAAAATAAGATATGTCTTTTTAAGGCCAAAATTGCTTGTATGTGTTTCTAAACTTTACTTCAACATCTTCGTTAGTGCTCATTCCAGTTGGTTCCTATGATAATAAGAAAATTTTCTTCCATGTGACCATATGAATTGATTGTCCACTCTGATTTCACCTTAGTCAAAGATTTTTCAAACCTAGTTTGAAGAATCTAAATAAAGGGCAATTTAATGCTGAACTTAGATTGAAACGTCCGGAAGGATTGCTTGAGAAAATTCTCGACCTTCAATATTATGCTGCTTTAGTTTAATTCAGGTTCTTAAATGATCCTAGTTTTAATAAAATTTCTGCTTTCATCTTATTGCAAATCCACCAAATTAAATTTAGTAAATAAATCTGTTAAATAGGTAAAATCTGTTTCCCACTTGATTAAATTTTCTTTTAAAATTAAAGTTATACGATCGGTTTTAATAAAAGCCAATATCATAGATCACCATTTACACCTCATGAACCCCAGAATTATTTTTTCGCTTACGTGGACCCTTTGCAGGTTTTCATGCATCAAAAGGGTTCGATGTGATCCGTTTTGGGAGTCACTGGTATGTTTTCAGAACAGAAGAGCACACAGGAATTACTATACTGTTCAAATTAATTGGAAAAAACGGTAAGAGAAAACGATTGTTTCTAAAACCTTAGCTTTTAATCACAACATACCTTAAGTAGACAAAAAACCCTCTATATTAGTACGAAATATGTGCTCTTGTAGCAGAAGTGACCTCTTCAATTCGGTATTGACTTTACAAGTGCAGGGCTCATGTTCTTAACTTTATCATTGTGGAACCAGAACTTTTTATGATTTGCTTTGTTGTCGTAAAGCTCATCATAGCCAAGCAATTCTTGAGACTATGTCATAAATTCTCAATAGGATTTAGGTCTGGTGAATTAACAGCCTATTCATTACTTTTATTTTATTTTCCTGCATATAAGTCTGGACCAGTTTCAAATTGTGACAAGAAGCCGTCAGGTGTTAAAATGCTCCATCAAATGTTTCTATGAATGCAATAATTCTACTGCGTACTATTTATATGTATTTGACAGAATTCATCATGCCTTTAAGACGAACTAACATTCTAGGGCCATTTGTTGTGAAAAAAGCCTCCAAAACATTTGTTTATAGGGTGTTTTACAGTCTGTTGGGTATGATCTGTTTGCATTCATCTTCACTTCTTTTAACTACACCTAATTTGCATCCCTGCCCAAATAAATGTGTTTCATCACTAAAAATCCATTTCTACGAGTCAACAGTCCAG
Source organism: Trichonephila inaurata madagascariensis (assembly GCA_019973955.1). Classification (NCBI taxonomy): domain Eukaryota; kingdom Metazoa; phylum Arthropoda; class Arachnida; order Araneae; family Nephilidae; genus Trichonephila; species Trichonephila inaurata. Next base: position 263,828 of record BMAV01022776.1, read on the forward strand.
GGTCGGTATTTCTGGGCCCATGCTAAATATTTTTCACCTTTTTCTGAACAGGAAATTGCTGTTTTCTCAGTCTTGTTGCCTTTCAGTTTACTTCTAGAAGCCTTTTCCATATATTTGAGGGGCTCATTGCAATACAAAAATCCAATACACCCTTTGAATATCTTTGCCAGTCTTTCATGGACTTGGCTTATTTTGCTATTTATAATTAGAATTTTATCAGTTCTTGGAGTAGTTTTCCATTTGAGCCCGCATTTTCCTTTTCTTTTTGGAGACGATGTTCCGGAATCTTGAAATGTTCCTAAAATTCTTGAAATACCTGAGTTGTCCCTGTCAACTACCGTAGCTATATCTCTCCTAGTCATAAAAGTGTGTTCTTTAAGAGTGATTATTTTAGAACGCTTCCCCCCCTTTTTTTTAGAGTAATATCCATCTTAGAACAAGTAAAAGTAGTACGGATTAGAAGGAACACAAAGTTATAATCCCCAGTTGCCACACTGAAAGGTTCACAGCTGGATAATTGATGCACCAAAACCAATCAAACGAGTAAATTATAGGCAAAGGCGATCAACCACACAACTACTAGGCAGATATAACCGATTTGAAGGGTTTCAGGACATAACTGATAATCACATACGAACTCAGACAAGAAAAAAATGCCTTTCCCAATTAATTCGAACAGTATAGTAATAATCAAGGGGCAGGGGGTCGAGGGTTCACCATTCTCAAATCTCCAACATATTTTTTAATTTTATCGGTTGTCGGGAACAAAGGAGAGTAATAAATAAATTATTGAATAAATAATTAGTGTTAATTAATAAAATAAATTATAAAAATCAAATAATTAAATTTTACTTACTACAAACAAAGAATTAAAAAAATAATTTTTAAAAAATCAAGGGAGCGGGAGCTATCTGGATACGTTGACCCCATTGTGTGCGCAATTGTCTCTTAATATAAAATGTAAAAATTATTATTTCTTGATTTTTGAAAAATTTATTTTTCTTCTTTTTTATATATCATTCTCTCATTTAAAAGGAGTTGAAAGCGAAAGACCTGATCAATAAACAATGTTAGTAATGCGTGGGGCACTCGAACTAGAAATTATAAATTAAATCGAAAAAATAAACAAAAGAATGAATTACTAAATACCTTATTAAATGCATGAGTCGAGAAAGGAAGCAAAAAAGAAAATATTTTTTTTAAAATAAAAGATATTTTGCTGTACCTTAATTCATATCTAATATGAATTGAAAAAAAAAGAATTAAAGACAAAATAACACAACCTCGCTTGTATGCTTGATATAAATTATCGGATCATTCTTTCATTAACAACAGAACCAAGTCAAACACTGGCTGTGTCACAAGCAGGGTGAGAAACACAAAACGAGTGTAAAGTAACATACATAAGGGGTGTTCAAATGAAAATGATTCGATGTGCGTATCTATGAGATGTTTAGAGTCAGAAATGAAACAGATGCGTAGATAGAAACAGGGGCGGCTCTAGGGCCGGACAATCCGGACCCTTGCCCGGGGCGGCAAATTTTAAGGGCGGCATTTTGATCAAATTTGAAAAATATATTTTTTATTGTTACAAAAATTTGATATATTTCCTGAAATGTTATTGGATCTGAATTTGGTATTTCATTTAACGTATCTTAATTTTTTAATTTTTACTCTGTATATTTAATGACAGTTTTCTTTTATGTTGAAACTTGAAGGGTTTGAGGCGGGAGGATATGTTAAAGCATAAAGTTTAATATGTTTACACATCTTTAACTAGTAACTTTCTCCCCATTCCGTAGCGAGGTCACAAGTGAAGGAGGAGTTCAAAAGGAGACAAGGGTAATAAGAGGTTTGGGTAGATACAGAGCCACAGGAGATGCTTTATTTTAGTCTTGAGTGTAGTTATTATAAATTAAAACAAACGCTTGTGGTCCGCACCATTAGTAGACTATTTTTCGAAGAAATTGAACTGCTTAAATAGACGATTCCTTATCTTCCATTTCATTCGCTTGAAATAATAAGTAATTACATCCTTAATTTCGAATTATTTTGAATTTTTTAAGACTTAAAATTATATATATATATATATATACAGAGAGAGATAGAAATTGGCGACATTTTCCATTTTTGTCCGGGGCGGCAAAACTGCTAGAGCCGGCCCTGATAAAAATAACAATATTTAATGAGCGAAATGCATGCAAAGTTTGCTAAAAGAAGTAAACCATGGCGTTTAGGCAATGTCTGATTGCTTTAGAAAGTTACGAATTCCGTCCGCGAAGAACGATGTCTTTTGATCATGAAATTAGTTCAGAACTGCAGCCTTTATGACATTGTCGGGGTGAAATTGTCCAACCATTAGGCCAGTGATTCTCAAAGTGGTCTATATAGACTCCCAGGGTCTATGACGACCTGCAAGTTGTCAGCAAAAAAAGAATTTAGGGGCCCATGAGGTGTAAATGGGGGTCTACGATAGTGGCTCTCATTAAACTAGATCCGTGACTAATATTAAAATGAAATTTAATCAAGTGGAAACCAGACTTACCTATTTAACATATTTATTTACTAATATGAATGAGGTTAATTTGCAATTACAAGGCGACAGCATTAATTTTATTAAAACAAGGACCACATTTCAGCCTTTCTTGAAGAATTAAGCTAAAGGGGTATAATTTTGGACGTCGCAAGCATTTGAGTGCTTTTTTAGATTTTGAATTTAGGTCTGAGAATGCTTAGACTATCGAAATACCACAGTAGGCATTGAATTCATATGGTCACCTTGAAAAAAAAATGTCATAACAATGATTAAGCTCTAGGAGGTGCTTAGTTTTTGTTTAAATTAAAAGTTTAGAAACGATGTCAACATTTTTGGCTTTAAAAAGATATATATATACCTATTATTTATTTCACATTATGAAATATCTTCATAAAATTTTTAATTGTTTTTCCGATTGATAAGGAATTTCACTGCGCTTTTCAATCTCCGAAACAAAAAAGAAAATACTAGCCACTATTAACCGAGGTGATATTTAGTGTAAGATTGATACCAAATGTTGAAAATATGTTATTGCATCCCCAAATTCATCCCTCCCACTAAAAGCATTTGTTTTTGCACAGTTATTATATGCATTAATTAAATTTCAATTTAATTGATTGACATTTGTTTTCTTAAGTTTTAAAGACACTGTACTTCACTACATTTAAAAATCTTAATCTTTTAAAGTAAGTAGCACTATACCTGCTGTCAAAAACACGTTTAAGTTGATTAATTTGCAAAAGTTTAATATTAGGTAAGTAGGGGGTCTAACCCAAAGTGATAAACCTGTCAAGGGGTCTATGAGGCAAAAAATTTGGGAATCTCTGCTTTAGCCTGTCAGCATCACCTTTCCAGCTGACTGTTGAGCTCTGGGACCTATGTGATTCGGCATGTTTACATTGCATGCTGACTGACTTCAGCTGGAAATGCTGACACTAGGTTTTATCCTCTACCACTGTGTGCTGCACTAAGCCGGCACCGCCATCCCTGTAGCGCAACAGATGTTGTCCAGGCCCAATCCAGCTTACACCTTTCCAGTGTTAAAAACTTTATTATAGCTTGCTGATCCGTTTTGGAGGCAGTTGCATCCATAATACCACTTTTAAAATGAATATCACGTCCTTACGAATTCAGTTATTACAAATCTGTTTCCACATGCGTGTGCGTGGTACATACAGCTTATATATCGCGTTTGATTCACGAAAATACATTGAAAATTGTTCGTATGCGAAGCTTCGAATCACTTTGGATTGAACACTTTAATATGTCTAAATACCGGAAATCCTTTGCATTGTATTAAATGACTATTCCAACAGCAAAGGTGTAAACATTTTCTCATAGCTTAAATTAGAATTACAGAAAAATTAAATGAGAGATGCACCGCGATTCTTCTGTTAAAACTAAGGTGCTTTTGAGGAACACTTATTTTACAAGTTATTATTTTTCTTCCCGCGATCTAGCAATGTTTCGACACTTGATTCGTTGTTTAAGTTGTCATTTTTTAAATGTTCTTTTTCATGAAAACCTTGGTTTGCAATTCATTGCTGATATTTTTATAAATCTAGCTTTCAATAGGTAAGTAATCAGGTATTAATGTACGTGTGGGTGAATGGCATATTATCAAGATGTCGAAATTTCAAACGATAAGACCCACTTCAAGTTGCTTTATTTACTAAAGAGTTAATTTATTTTCAAAACCAAATGAAAGAGAAGTTAAACGGTTAATTGACAGAGAGGGTTTTTTGTCACTTTAAAATAAATATCTTTGCAATTTTCTGTCACTAACTGCACATTTTTATACCGCATACTAATTTTTCTTTTCTTTCTTTCATTTATAGTTCTAACTTATATCAAATTAACAAGACATATTCGAAAGAAGAGGCAAGCTTTCAGATTTTTCGATTAAATTTTTTTCCAACGAACAATTTCTTCAGATAAACTGACATTTTATTGCTACTCTATCCAGTGCTAGTTCAATTTTTAAATAATTCAGTTTAAAATCTCATTTAAAAGTTGTCATAAGATAACTTCAAGAAAGAAAAAATTTTCTTCGGCATTTACTTATTTAAAATATTATATGTTGAGACAGCATAATGTTGACACTTAAAAGAATTATTGAAGTGAAATTAGTAACTGATTTTATCAACGATTGTGACACCAGAAAAATAATAACTCATTCCGAAGATGAAATTTGGAAGAAAGCTATAAAGGAAAAAACATCAGCTTTCCATATTCCTTTGACTTTGGAAGAGGATATTATAGCCTTGATAAAACCCATCGAATCAGAAGTTTTCGACTGGATGGAAGATCACGATGGAATTTTCACAACAGAGCAGAAATACTCTCTTAAGTTTTGTTTTAATGCGGATGGAACGGTGGATAGAGTCAAAACGGCCGATTCCTTAATTCATTCTAAATGGTTGGATGAGAAAACGCGTTTCGTGCTAGCTTGTCAGTATTTGTCTAGTATGGATATCCTTTCTTTTTTTAAAAAAATGAATAGTTCTGTAAGGCTTCTATTTCTACTCCAGTATTCAAAAGCAAATGAGAACTTTAACGCGTTCGAAGAAAATGTTGTACGATGGGTTCAGCAATACAAAGCAAAACATATGTTCGAATCGAAGTCAATGTGTTGGTGCCCTATTTGGTTTAATTGGACTTCCGCGTCTCTACAGAGTCGCCTTTTGGATCATTTATTAGAGGATGATTGCATAGTTTTTTTAGACCATGTATTTGAAAATACGAATAAGGTGCACCTTGCCCGCTTTTGTATGTTTAGGATGAGTGTAGAATATCGGGAAGATCTTCTTAAACGTTTTCCTCTGAAAGTTCTAAGGATATACTTATCCTGGCCTTGCCACCATTTCTTCCTGGATGCCGCCAATAAAGTTTGGGATCTTCTACCAGGAAATCACTTCTTTTGCTTACTACACATCATTATCTGTCAGAAAATTGTAGATTTATGGGAAGACTTTGATTATGTGGAGCTTTTACGGCAGTTCTGGCGCAGAAGCCCGGATCATTTAAAACAATGCGTCGAAGGAACAGACATTTTCGAAATATTGATGGAAATAGTGAAGCATGGATTCCACCAGAAAGATGCACCTAGACATTTCTTTTTACATGCTAATGGTTACTACAATGTAGCCAGATGTGACTACTTAATATACAAAATCATAAAACATCAATAAATTTTATTTTTAATTTTGATGGTACTTCATTTATTTTGATGTCTTTCTTTTTTCTCCTGTCTAGTTTTTACGTTTTACATCAGAAGATATCCAGGAAACCTTTTCGTGGATGTGTATGAAACGAAAAAGATTATACACGTATATACAAACGGAACCCGATTTAACGAACCCCAATTTAATGAATTTCACTATCTTACGATTTTTTTCTTTTTCCGATTAAAATGGAGGCAGAAATAACGAATAAGAAACCCGGAATTATTATTTCAAAACCGAAAAGAGTTTGCATTAGCTTAGATTTAAAAAAAATTAGAATTCTTTTCAAATGATAACCTTTTTGCCCCATCCTTTTTTCTTGCTAGTTGCAAATTACGACAGCGAAGGTTGCAGCCCAATATTGACATAAGTGGCGTAGATGAGATATGAGTAACTTACTGCGTGAGTTTTGAATAGGACAAAATTCCATTCCCTCATCCCAGTTCACAACGCAAGGGGCTATTTTATAAGACAGCTTACCAATCGATCTCTTTCTTAAGTTCAGTTAAGTTTATTGTACTTTCGGTTTTGCAGAAAAAAATAAATTTAGAATTTTGTCAAGAAAAAAGATTGTCAGATTGTCGGAAATAAATGCGTAACGTTTTCTATGAAGAAATTGATAATAGAACTCCCATCAAAGCTGCTACATTTTCTAATTCCTTACATTGTTTGGAAAGTTTGAAAACATACCTCATGCGACAGGATATAAATGCTCAGTATTTTCTACTTTGCATAAATTCGAAGAAGAGATCTTTCGAGTCAGGAACCAAAAAGAATCTCAAACATTTCATAGTCAAATTTTAAAATTTCCAATTAACTAGTGCGTAATAATTTGCTAATAGTATTTTTAGTTCCTGAACAAAAAGTGTGCAGTTTCTAACATTGGATATTTTTTGTGTAGATGCTTATTAAAGAATTTCCAAAAGGTAAGTGCAAAAAAATTGAATTTTTTTGGACCCTGATATTATGAATAACCCTGATTTAACGAATAAAATGTTCGGTCCTGATAAAATCGCTAAATCGGGGTCCAACTGTATATATAATCTACCATTCGCTTTCTCCTTATACTCGAAGAAAATTTTTTTAATGACACATTTAAAATTTAAACTGTAATAAAATAACAATTGTACATATGTATAAAACGATTATAAAGTATTTTTAAAAAGTGCATATATTATACAGTATAAATATTAAACAGAATTTATAAGTCCTCTATTAAAAGAATACATTTATCTATTAAAGCCAGCGCTTCTCAAACTTTTAATACTTGCGCCCCCCGTTTTACATTAATAATGTACTGAATGCAATAATAATGCACTTTGACGCTAAAGCTACAATACGCCATCTTTTAATTATAAACCATACAAATTAATAACATAAGTATTAAATTTTGTATATGTTACTTTTAAGCAATAAATAAATAAATAAGTAATACGATAATTATTATGTTAATTTTCCTTTCTCTAATTTTTAAATTGGAACATATTGCAAAATGCGGTAGCTGCTTAGAAGACAAAATATAGATATCAGCTAAATATAGAAAAAGAACTCAGAGAGTCAATTTCTAATCATAAGCATTCCTTTGGAAAAGCCCATGGAAGTCGCTAATGCTTATTAAACTCTTTCTTAATTTAGTATTAATTAATTAGTTATAAAATACTCTGTGCAGCTCTGATATATTAAAAGTATACCGGCTGAAGTACCCACTAGTTGCACAAGTTCATTTATAAGAAAATAAAACATTATTGATATAAAAGCTGAATTGTAAGGAGAGTAAAGCCAAGTGCGCGACAATGTTTACAAAAATGTAAAATGATTTTTTTTAAATGATTGCTCAAATTATAATTAGGTTTAAGCAAACTGTAATTTTAAGCCTCACAGAATTAGCACTTAGAATTGATGTTAAATAATGAACAATAATATAAAATTCCGGTGAAGAATAATTGTATTATTTTTAATATTTAAAGCGAAAAGACTTCAACATGTTTCAAACGCGGAAGCAGGCGCGCACTCGATGCTAATGGTCGAGCGGGGTTATTGAGTCACTCCAATCCTTTTTTTATAATTATTTTTATAGTACACAATAAAAATCGTAATTCCAGTGAATAATTTAATTAAGAGAAAATATACTTACCTACTTTCAAGTACTTTTAAATTTTTCTTTGATAATTTTGGGAAAAAATCCAAGAAAACTGAACTAAAATGTTTAAAAAGTGCGAGACCTTAAAAAAAGACACAAATCACAGACACTTTTTGCTAACATTACAGGAATGTTATTTGCAGGCAAAACTGTCATATTTTGTTCAAGTTATAGTAATTTTACTGTCCTTTGATGTTCGACAAATAGCATATTGAACTTTTGCTTGCTTGTGTGTTTTTGACAAAGCAAAGTGCGTCTTCTGATACTTATGGCTTGATATTTTAGTTGCTGGAGTTCTTTTGGTAGCATTTGAAATTTTTCTTTCGTTTCATGTTCATCGCTTTTCTCAAATTTACTTTAATATGCCTTATTTCAGCAGGTTCACCCCCTTTTTATCAGTTTTAACTTCCTTCAATAGAGATCAAAGATTCCCATTTCTATTAATTATTATATATATATATATATATATATATATCAGTGACGCACACAAGGGGGGGCTGGAGGTCCGGACCCCCCCCAAAGCCCTTGATTTTTTTCCGATTGATTATAATTCTAAGTATATAGTACGTAAAATTTAATTAAGTATTTGTTATTAATGATTAATTTTATTAATTAATGCTATTTATTTATTCAATAATTAGTTTTTTACTGTGTTTTGTTCCCGAAAATCAACAAAATCAAAAGAAGCTAGATACGAGAATGGTGAACTTTCGACCCCGGACTCCCCCTCCTTGAAAAATTCCTGTGTGTGATACTGTTATATATATATATAATATGTATATATATGTATATATATATATATATATATATATGTATATATATATATATATATATATATATACAGTCGACTCTCGATAATTCAAGTTGAGGACCAATGAAAAACTTCGATTATAAAAGAGGCGGAAAAACTCTCAAAATACACGAAATGAAGTTTTTTTCTAACACATTTAAATTTAAAACTATGTAATAAAGCAACAATTGTACATAATTTTTTAAGTACTTTTTTATACAGTTAAAAATAAAAATAGAATTTTAAAGTCTTATATTAAAATAATACACTTATGTCTTGAAAACAAATATTAAAAGAATATACATACAATATATAATTAATCCTTTTTGTCGAAAAAATCTGTTATCTTTTTTTGTTTTAAGGCATTCAAAACAAACTTTGTCAATAGGATTTTTCTAGAACAAATGAAGCCTTAAAATGTCTGAATCAACATGATTTTTGAAGGGAAAAAAGTTGCTAGTTTGTTTGGCTGTTTGGCTCGAGCAGAGTCACAGGAGCCCAACTCCTCCGATTCGTCTTCATCACTTTCTGTATTATTGTGGCCCAAAGCCACAATTTCAGCGTCAGATAGAGCTCCCCATCAGCAATGTCCGTGTCAACCAACACGTAGTCGTCAAACTAAAATCTTGTTCTGGAAGAAGCTTCCCAAAGGGATGGTTTCAGCATTAAATTCATTGAGTGTATCGTCCACATCAACCAGATTCGGCCAGGGGAACCCTAACTTTTAAAACAGCTGTGAATTGTCAAAGGGTACTGCTCTCCAACCCCCTTGTCAATCTGATCAAAGCTGTTAAAATAGAAATAGTTACATTCTGCTGATCTTCGAGGTTATCAAAACGCTTTTAACGACTTCACGCCGAAAAAAAGTTTTAATATGTATATGATGCCCTGGTCGAGTGGCTGAAGTTTTGAGGTTGAGTTTGGAGGGAAAAATTGAAGTTTCACATTTGATAAAGGTGGTGCGTTATTGTCACAGTACAGTTGTCTAAAATAAGAGAATATGTCGTTTCTCTTTTTTTCATATCGAGTTCAGTGAGACTAACCATTCATTAAAGAGTTCGGTGGTCACCCATGCCTTCTTGTTTGAGCGGTATTTGGTGGGGGAATGAGTTTATGCCCTTGAAACACCGAGGTTTTGCAGATTTTCCTATGACTAGAGGAGTAATCTTATCGAGACGTCCATGTTTACAGCCAGTAAAATAGTTAACCTCTCTTTCTATGTTTTCCTCCATGGCATTTTCTTTTGAATGTAAATGTTTTCTGGTAAACGCGAAAAAGAGTCCGATTTCATCCGTGTTGAAAATGTTACGTGGTTCGTACTCCTTTAATAGATCCGAAAGCGAGTTCTGCCACTTAGAAACAAACGTTATGTCGACACTGAGCTTTCCCCGACATATTTTGAAGACTATCCCATTCCTTTTCTTAAAATTTGAAGCCATCCCCCGCTAGCCGAAAACTCGATTCCCAATTCTTTGGCGAATGCTTTTAGCCTTTTCCTTCAATAAGAGCCACCCATCGGAATATTCTGTCCTCGCACTGTCTCATCCATGAAATAAACACTGTTTTTAAGACGTGGAAAAATTTCCTTTACTAACGCGTTTTTTTCACTCTACTCGAACCCTAAGATTTTCTCTTTATTCTTCAGAATAGTGGAGCGAGCTCAGTGGGATTTCAAATGCTTTGGCTACATCGACCTTCCTCTCACCTTCTTCAACTGATTCTATCACCTTTTGCTTTTCAGAAATTGTTAAGCACTTTTACTTTTTAAGAAAGACATGCCACTCCTTTCGCGTGATAAGTTGACAGTGAGGTGAGGTGTAAAGTAATGGTCCAAGGTTTATCGAAATTAACAGGTAGGAAACGTAAATCACCACAACTTTAGTAAAATAATATTTTTAATTTTAAATTTGGAATCTAAAATGAACACAAGGCGTATTCGCAGTTCACACTCAGCTACGGGGTATACTTAATAGCAGGGGTCGACAACTACGGCACGTGGATCAATTCTTAGTAGCACATTACCACTTTTTTTAAAAAAAAAATAGAATAAAGTTAAAATTCCTGTCTCTCCTGTCTTTTCCTCGTACATTTTTATATAAAGATTTTATTTCTCGCTTTCAATTCTCTACCATAAAACGATTCTGCTGAATTATCTTGGATGTAGTTTGAGTGCTTTATTTAAAAAAAAACATCTGCTTAAATGTGACTCATTATTAGTAATAAATACTCAACGCAAATCCAAATTATTGCGCAATACTTGTAAAAGGAAGCATCACTCATTGCTGCACAGTGAATAAAAAAGAAAACAGTTTTTCCTTTATCCATCTAAAGCTTGAGTATCAAAGGAAAAAGAAAAAAAACAGATGGCTTGGGAATAAATCAAAATTCTGCTTATCAAATAACGAAAATATAATAAACAAAGTAGTTATTCTATCATCATGCACAATTTAGACTGATAATAAGTTCAGTAAAAAAACCTCTCGTGGGATAATTAGGTACAGGAAGTGAATCTAACTTCATAATATTGAAGGTTCGAATTATCGAGAGTTTTATAGGATAACTTCGAATTATCGCGTGTTGTAGTCTGGCCAACCACAAATTTTACTTCGAAATATTGAGAGTACCAAAACGTATGGTTTTAGTTCGAATATCAAGAGTTTTTCTAGGGCCGAGCATATACTTCGAATTAGCGAGAGGTTCGTACTATCGAAAGTTCGAATTATCGAGAGTCGACTGTATATATATATATATATATTGCTCATTTGCCAAACCACAATAAGTCGTTTAACAAGGCAATCAAAATCACTAAGTTATTCGTAGGGGGTGGGAGGGGGGATGTAGCATGAACGCAGAAAATATATTGGAAAAAAAAGTTATTGCACCAGGAACTCAGTCAAAACAAGTACCTTAAGGTTGTAAAAAGACGTTTGTCACTCCCAAAAAAGAGGAAATATGTGACAAATATATTTTAGTTCCCGTTGAGACTGTGAAACAGGAGGATAGTGTCAGGGCCATTGGTAACAATTAAACAGTTTTGCCAGAACTACCGATTTTGTGCACTCTGTGCTCAGCGTGACCGCTTCCGCGTTAAAAGTGTATTTAATACAATATGGATGTTCTAAAGAATTGTGTAAAACGTTTTTCATTATGCTTTATATGTTTGGGAATACTCATAAAAATAAATCTTTTCCAAGTAATCCTTCAAAGTGCTCTCTGTGCTTCTCCAAAAATCATAAAAATATTTTACAAGAAAAAAAGCGCAGCAGAAATGGTTTATTTACAACTTCTCTAAATGAAAAAACAAATACATAAGAGCAGGGACGTAACTATCCGTACAAGTAAGTTCGAAGGTCAAACAGCAGCAAAAACATTCTGCTGCCTACAGCTAATGTATTTCAATAATAATAACCGTGATTAATTTTTTTTCTTCCTAAAATTTTTTTGATTATGGGTCTGGGTTTTGTTTTTTCTCTGAAAAAGTGGTATTTTAGGTTTGAAAAGAAAACGTAATAAAAAAATCTCTCATCATAGGATTGCAGCAAATCAAATAAAATGTTTTTTATTTGGTTATAGTATCAAAGATAGCTAATGAGGTTCTGAAGTAGAAGCTTTTACTTTTGATGACGTAATATCGCAGATGATATAGTATATAAATTATTTCAGTGTAAATGTGTATTTTTTTATTATGTCAGAATGTGTTTTGTTTTGCTTCATTCTAGTAAATAAAAATTTTTTAATCTTATTTTCTATATGCTCCCCAGGGGGACGCGCCCTAAGATTTGAAAAAAGCTGTATTAAAACGTTACAATCTGTACATAATTAATTTTTTTGACAAAAAAATCTGTTTTTGTTTTAAGGCATTCAGTCTAAATTTGTCAATAGATTTTTCTAGAATAAATGAAGCTTGGTAAACGTTCGCATCAACATACATAATTTTGAAGGAAAAAGGTGTGTTGTTTGTTTAGTGACACTTAAGTTGCGACATAGCCATCCTGTGATGACTATGTCTAATAGGATCCGCGTAAGCTAGAGGTGTGGGATTATCTAAATGATGAGACATCATGTAATTCTTAACACAACTTTTATTAAGAATAACTTAAATTACTTAATTCTAATTAACAACTTTCTTAAAGTGAGAGTTAACACCCAATTAAACCTTATATTCAAGTCAGATCGCGCAACTAGATCACTTATCTTAATTATAGTAAATTAACCGTCTAATCTAACTTCCTATACAAAATATTACCTTTTGTAGCGTCACCTTCCTTCATCGATTGTGGTAATACCTATTACGTAATTTTAGATGAGAAGATTCAGACTTTCTTATAATTTAATTGAGATGAACTTATCCTTCTTCCAGAGCTATAGGACGACTAACACTTGATACGAATGATTCCACACTAAGTTATCTCTAGACTTGCCGCTCTTTCTCATCAAACTTTTTATCCTTTTAAAGTATATCTCATTTACATATTCGATCCGTTTCTCTTCTTGGTATTGGGTTGGAAAGGTTTTGCCATTAATCGTGGCCGTCAAAGAACTTAGGAGTTATGTTAGAAGAAGGACGCGAGAGACGTCACAAAGTTTCTGGCAGAGTTACCGGAGTCAACTCCGATGGTCATCAAAGAGGCTACGTTACAGGGGAGACAAGTATTAACTGCTTTCGTTTTTTTCTTTTTAATCAATAAAATTCTATTTTTAAGGCACTTTCCTAACAACTGGAAAACTTGTGATATGGTCGATCTTCGTCGACCATATCCTTGTGGGTCAGCGTAAGTTAGAGGTGTGGAATTCTCGAAATAAAGAGACATTTTAGAATTCTTAATATGGCTTTATTAAGAGTTTAACTTAAATTACTTATATATTGAACAAACTTATATTAAGTGAGAATAAACCAAAACACGTAGCCGTAGTTAACACAGATCGCGCAATTGGATCACTTATCTAAATAATTATATTATCCGTCTACTCTCAATCCTAATAATATTTCGAATTCGGAAAATAATCTTCCTACCTTGAATTCCAAGCACCGGTTCAAACACCTTCAGATCGGCTGTTGGGCTCGTGTGCAATAGTATGCACCTTGTAGTAATGGCTAGATTTCCATGATTCTTGGGTAGGCCCTCAAATTACACTTCTACCTTTTCCAAACTGAACTTTCTCTAAATTACCATCCCGCTTACTAAAACTTCTGTCCTTTTAAAGGCTAACTTATTTGCATCTATACTTTCGTTTCACTTCTTGGATTTGGGTTGGAAAAGATTTGCCATTAATCGTGGCCGTCAAAGAACCCAGAGGTTATGTTAGAGAAAGGACGCGTGAGCCGTCACAAACTGCAATTGTGTTTCCAATTAAAAAGCCAGGCAAAAGCAGTCATTCTACCTCTAGCTATAGACCCATTTCCCTTTTAAGCATTTTAAGCAAAATAGCTGAGCACGTAATTCTCAAAGAGTCAAAACGTTTATTAACAGTAATAATTTCATCAATCCTAATCAATATGGGTTCATCAGGCAGCTCTCTACTTATCACCCACTGCCCAGTTTGACTGAAAAAATCTCTTCTGGATTTCAGAGAGGCAGGTCCACTGGGGCTGTCTTACTAGACATTCAGAAGGCTTTTGACAGGGTCTGGGTCAGCGGCCTCATTTACAAACTAATTACTCACAATTCCCCGCTCTAATTCACCTAATTAACTCTTATCTAATAAACAGATCGTTCAAAGTAAAAGTCAATAACTCTCTTTCATCTACTATCCTCATTCATTATTGGGTTCCCCAAGGTAGTTTACTTGGACCAATCCTATTCAATATTTATATTAATGATATTCCCACTCACGCACTAACCATGATTAACATTTATGCGGATGACACTTCCATCTCGGCTACATACAAAAATTATGACACAATTACCAAAGCACTTAATTCACACCTTCTCCTTCTGGAAAATTTCTTTAATACCTGGAAGATCAAAATTAATATTGACAAAACTATCTCAGTTCTATTCACCAGGAGAAGGAAGCTATGCACACCACCCACTCTGTATTCCACACCACTACACTGGTCTCAGAGTACGAAATACCTAGGACTTTTACTAGAGAAAAATCTATCATGGAAACAACATATTATACATGTGCGTGATAAATTCCGGAATGCTTTACGCTCAATTTACTTCTAATGTGCCGGAATTCTCATATGAATTTTCACAATAAAGTACTTCTCTACACTGCCGTCTTGCCGCCCATATTAACTTACGGATGTCCTGTGTGGGGATATGCAGCTAATTCTAATATCAAACTCTTAGAAAACGCTCAAAATTCACTTATTAGGAGCATTAGTAAAACTTGCAGATAAACCAGAAATAGAAATATTTACAAAGCTCTCAAAATTCTCACTTTTAAAGCCCATATCCAAAAACTAGGTAAAAAAATTCTTTGACAGTCTACCTAGCATCAATAATATTAATATCCATAACCTTGACAATTATGATCCCAACATTAGTAAAAAGAGGCCCAGAAGAATTCTTCTGGATTCGTACAATCCTCCTAAATTTTAGTTAATTGTCATTCCCTTGTGGCGCGCGAGAGAATGACCCCCCCCTTCTATAGCTAAATTCTCTTATTTTTAAATTTTTAATTTTTTATTTAATTTTTCATCTTAACTTTTGTTCACTGCGACCCACACAGGCTTCCAACTTAACTTGTAAAAAGTAAATTTCAATATCTCCTTGACACCAGGACAGCGAATAGAGTATTCACTCACCGATCCCTGACGGCCATTAGCAGACGAGCTTTTCGCTTGCTTGCATGAACTTTGGACTTAGATTTTTGATACCGCTGAAACCAGCCAGCTTAGTCCCTCCCACTTTCTCCTTCCACATCCACCAATCAGGACACTCTGTATCCATCCAGGCCACTCAACGTGAAGAGCCCAATACAATCAGTATGGGACAGAGGAACGCTTCGCGTTCCAGCTCCCAAAGATGTTCAGCTTTGGGAGTTTCCAAGTTATGCATTTCAAAAATTCTAGTTGAGCCTCTGTACAGAGGTCTGAGCTGAATACAGGCGAAATATTAATACAATAGAAGCATTTTTCACAAAAGGAGAATATTTTGAAAATGGATTATTTTATGTTCATTTTTTGTCAAAATATTGTACTTAAATAATTTTTTACTGTAATAATATTCTTAAAACAATTTTATATACATTTTCTAATTTAAGTGACATTAAGTATCATAAATATTATCCATTTATACGCTTTTGCAAAATCACGGTTCCGAATGTAGTCGGATACCTTACACTAAAAATAGGCAATTTATAATTAGAAATACTAAACAACAGCATTTACGCAGAAAATATAATCTAATAATAAAAAAAGAAAAGAAAAATACGAAGCAAAAATCTCATGAACCGAAATATATATTCGCAGGTGTTTAAAATTAAGAGAATTTTTTGATTTGCTCGATTATCACTAAAGCTTCTAGACAGATATAAATGAAATTTGGTTAGTACATAGGTTTGACATAATACAAATAATAACCCTTCTACATTTATAATACACCCACAAGATCGAACGTAGCACACATCGGAGTCAGAAGGTATGAAACAGCGGATATAGAATAGAACAAAATATGGGGTTAAGAGGAAACATGATTCACACTCTTGCAGATAAACAAACAGTCCTCGCATCATGATTTTATATTGGAAGTAAGGGAATGAGTTTCTCTGGTAAATGGTTCCTCTCGTTAAGCATCAATTTATTTGGCCTTGGAGGGAGGTTGCAATTGCCCTCCTTCGCAAGGCCGGATGTACGTATGGGCTAAATTAGCTGCAGCCCAGGGTCCGTGGGTTCTAGGGGCTCCCGTATCCCCTTGAAGAAAACTAACAAAAAAAAATGCTTACATTTAAAATAGTAATAAAAAAAATAAACCAGTAAAAATACAAATTAAAAATATAAAATCCGAAATATACCATATCAAATTTATTTTTATTTTCGAGAGCAAGAGCATTTTACTTTTGTTCTTCCACCCCAGAACCGAATACGCGGAAATTAATAATTAATAGACAGAGGCTCTATCATAGATCAGTGCCGACGAGCATCGAGCATTTATACAAACGTAATGGCACTATTTCTGTAACCATTTATTTTTGCGCAATAATAATTCTGAGTTACAATAATATACTGATTTGGTGCTGTGTCCTGTGCATAATACCTGAAATTAAAGGATAATTGGGAACCTGTTTATTTAAGTTTCAAGTAAAATGTAAGTACCAAAACACATTTCTTAATTATTTAAGTAGGAAGATATTGCAGTTTTGATTAAGTATTTTCTGCATTTTCAAAGATTGAAAACACATCAGTGTTTCCCATAAATATGTATATGTTGTTTTAAAATTTGTGACGAGTAACTTAATTACTTCAATAGAATGGGAAAAAAATAACAATAATTTATGTGGATCTTGGAGATTTCCCGCGAATATTATGGATAAAAGTGAAGTGGTCTTGATTTTCGCAATAAATCGTTTTTTTAAGTACAGGTAGCAACAGCAAATAATGGATGACAATTGAAAACAATATTTATTATCTAAGTTTATTTTCATAAAAACCCCTTTAAACTGATGGGGCAATAAATAATACTAATCAGCATTTTAGGTTTTAGCGAGTACCTAGGTAAAGTACCTAGTTTTAAATATATAAACTAGGTATTTTAATTATCTCAGAAATATACTATGTTGTTTTTTAAAAATTTGTTAGAATATTTTTAGTTTATTAAGCACAGTCGGTTGTGTTATCGTAATTTTATGACCTAAACTTTTACATTTATTGTCAGGAAAATCAATTTCTTAATTAACAATATAAATATGTCTGGCAGAAAATATTAAATTCGTGCGGAAAAACGAAAATTACTGTTAAATCGAGAAAAAGAAAAATTAAATGTGTCAAAATTTCAACTCTTTTTTTTTTTACGATGGAAGGATATTACAAACGCAGATGCATTAACAAGCGAAAGGGAAAGGAACTCAGCCAAAGAAAACGGAGAAACACAACAAGCAAATATTAAAGATGTAACTATGCAACATCTCGATGACCAGCAGCCTTCTGCAAAAGATATTATTCAGCCAGAGGACATCATTCCCAATCAAAGAGTGTTTAGAAAATCTTGGATTCGAGTTTGAGAAATACGTTGACATGGGTTCGTGGCCTTAATCACTAAGTAATAATTTTATGGGTTATATCCTTTCACATGAAATGAGTTATTTTCAAAATAAAGATCCAAACAATATATATTCTGTTTCGGTAAGAGAATAATACAAAGAACAAATGAGATCCTTTTCGAATTATTATTTTATTAAAAAACTCAAAAATGGCCAAGTACTAAAAAGATCTTGGATATGTTATTCAACTAGTATTGGTAGTGTTTTTTGTTTGACCTGCAAACTTTTTTCTAAAACAAATTTTGGAAACACGTAACAAGTTGTTTAGAAAATCATGAAAATTCTATTGAACATAAAAATTCAATGTGTGTGTGTGTTAATTTGGATGACACGAAAAAAAAATTCTGTTTTGTGATAAATAGTTACAGAAGCAACTAAGAAAAGATACAGAATATTACCACAATGTCCTCAAACGTGTTGTTGTGATAGTTAAGTATTTGGTTATAAGAGGTTTAGCATTTAGAGGTACCGAGGAAGGTTTTGGTTCTCCTCATAATGGTAATTTTATGGGTGTCCTGGAACTGCTAGCAGAATGCGACCCATTCATTCGTGAACATATTGAACAGCGAGAATTACGATCAAAATCGTTAATATCGTACTTATTAAAAGCAATATTTGAGCAAATAATTGAGATCATGGGCAAGCACACAAATCATTCAAACAATTACAACTCAAATAAATAACTATGGTACAAAGAACTATTCAATTGTGATGGATTTA
Source organism: Trichonephila inaurata madagascariensis (assembly GCA_019973955.1). Lineage (NCBI taxonomy): Eukaryota > Metazoa > Arthropoda > Arachnida > Araneae > Nephilidae > Trichonephila > Trichonephila inaurata. The sequence continues at coordinate 282,448 of BMAV01022776.1, forward strand.
ACACCAGATTTGTCTCACAATGACCAACTTGCTATTATACTAAAATATTGTTTTCGGGGAAAAGTGTATGAGAAAGATTAGTAGTCACACTGTCTTATACTTGTTTAATTCTCTACAAGAATTTTTAGAAGCAAATGGATAGTTATTGGATAATTGTAGGGGACAGTCATTTGATAACGTTGCCAATATGTCTGTTCAATATAATGGTGTGCAAGCTCTTCTAAAAGAAAAAATATAAATTCGCTAATTATATGCCGTGTGCTGCACATTCTCTTAATCTGGTTAGTGCAGAATCAGTTAAGGTTGCTGCTGAAATTGTGAACTTCTTTGGTTTAGGGCAACAGATATGTTTTCTTTTCTGCTTCGACCCACAGGTGGGAGATTCTAAATCGTGAAATTTATCTTAAGAAGTTTAAATCAGACCAAATGGTCTTGTACTACGATGCTGTTGAAGCTTTAAAAGGTAATTATGGTAATATCAGGACCAGTGGCGCACAGAATTTGGGGGGAGGGGGGGCGGACCCCCCCAAAGCCCTTGATTTTTTCCCGATTGATTATAATGCCAAGCATATAGTACGTAAAATTTACTTAGTATTTGTTATTAATGAATAATTTTATTAATCAATGTTAATTATTTATCCAATAATTAGGTTTTTACTGTGTTTTGTTCCCGAAAATCGACAAAATCAAAAGGATTATGATACAAGAATGGTGAACTTTCGACCCCGAACCCCCCCGCCCCCTTGAAAAATTCCTGTGTGCGCTACTGATCAGGACTATTCTTAAGACATTTAGTGACAATAAAAATGAGAAAATTGATTTTCTAAAAGAGGCAGTAAATTTATTTAATAAATTAAGAAAACTATTTTAATTATATTTTGGGAAGAAATTTTAGAAGGATTTAATTCAGTTAACAAAACATTACATATTCCTGGTATGGACATCTGTGAAGGGAATTATGTCAATAAAAACGTTTACAAGCAATGTAAGACAGGAGTCAGATCAAAAACTAAAGGAGTATCAAGACGCAGCCAAAAAATTTTCCTAGTGTAGAAAACAGAATATAGAGATGTAAACAAATGACGGATTATTTCAAAATTTGCAGATAAATCTACAAAAAAGCTGTGTTTGGGACAGAAAAATTTAAAAGATACACGCTTATTGTGTTGCGTTAGATATGTTAATTCCCTTGATTTAAATAGAAATCAAGTATATGCAGAATACAGTAGGAAATTTAAATTTTTGATGGATTTGCAAGATCAAAGGAAGGAGAAAGTCGACCTGGAGAGTGTATGCGCTATTATTGATGACTATTCAGATGACGTAGAGACCAACATTTAGTAAATGAAGGTGTTCAATTCAAAGCTCTTACCTAAAACAAACTGAGTTAAAGTCCTATATTTGTAGGAAAATGTTCAATTTAATTTTTGAAAAGAAATTTGTTGACGTTTTTCCAAATTCGCATACCATTTTAAAGATTTTTCTAACGCTCCCTATTACTAGCTGTGAAGCGGAGCGTGCTTTCTCTAAAACGTCCTACATAGAAAACAAATATAGGACAATAATGACAAATACTAGGCTTAATTATTTATCACTTCTTTCTATTAATACCGATCTCACCAAAGACTTAAAATGGGATGAGCAAATAAAAGAATTTGCAGCACATAAGTGTAATTTTTTTTTTTGTAAATTATGCTATTGTTTATAACGTATTTAAAATGTTTGAAATGAAAAAAAACTTTAAGTTTCGGATATTTTAAATTTTCTCGCAAAAAAAATTTTAGGAAAAAGTCAAACAATTTAATTATTTAGGGGGCCCCCAAAAGTCACGGTCTGGCCCTGGTTACAGTATCCAAATCCTTTAAGACTCAGTTCTGACCTGTATTTTTGTCCTGTATCTTGATTGGGAACAGTCAAATTCTATTGCAGATTTATCTGGAGTTAGTGCTATTATAAAGATGCAACTGCAAGATACAGCAATTTGGAAAATTCAGCTACAACAAAAATAGTAATTTCACATTATACACCTTTACATATTAATATAGTTTCATAATTATAAAAAAATTCAAACAAAAGTAATGACAGCTTCCATTCATATCTACCAATAGATAATATAATAAACAAATGAATAAACTTCTATATAAACAATGTCAAAAAGTTAACTTATTAATTCATGCAGAAATTGTGAAATACACTCTACTGAAAGCATTTTATCACATAAGGCAAGTGAAAAAATCCCTCCACACAGAATACATTTCGCATTTCTATAAGGAAACTGGCATCACTAGTTCTCATGTTTACTAAAGGTTTGGTCAACTTATTTACACTGGTAATTTCAAGTTTAGGACATGTGTAAGTAGAAGTAATAACAAATCTAAATATATTTCACTCTTTAGAAAATATTCCTCATTATAATAAGAGATTAAAACTCATAAATTGATGGATTTATGAGCAATTGTTTTTGTTGATCACTATTAAGAGACTGTAAGTTAAGTATGTGCAATTTAAATATGTTCCCTGAAAGTTAAGTTTCTATCCACCTGATTTGTAACAGTTATAAATATTCAAAAGTAATTAACGTTTAATTAATAAAAAGATTCTATTATATGACACCTTATTATGTCATACATATAAAATTCAGTTTTTGCTAATAAAAATAAATGCTAGTTGTCTCATGAACATGTATTAGAATGCTAATAAAAATGCAACTGATTTTGCTGTTTTTAGGGACAAATTTTAGTGTCACAAATGAATATTTATATTTTAGGAAACTGTAGAGAATAAAACAAATAAGTTAAATTTTCAGATTTTAGTTTAGTTTAAAGTATAAGCAAAAAAAAAAACATAGCTGCCTTATTTATTATAGGCAAGGTGAGCCAAACTTTATTTTGAACCTAATTATCAAAAATATTAATAGTATACTGCACCTGAAATGATAAAGCTTGTAACACTGTTTTATTTACAATTTTAAACATTAAATGGTAATAACTTACCAAGTTGGCAACCTCGATTTCCCATGTGTCATACGTGCTGAATTGGCAACCATGTGCTTCATTTCATATAATGTTGAGCTCATATGCAATTATCCATTAAATTTTAGAAGATTTTATAACAAGAAGTGATAATCAAATTACCTCAAAAGAAAAGTCAAAAACATGCTCATTTTAAAAATTGGTTTAATTCTGCTGAATCAAAGAGATTATCAAGCAATGTACTTTTTGAAACTATGGATAAGGCACACTTTAGCAACATAGTGGACCGCTTGTTGTAAATTTTACCATTCTGCAAGTAAGGTACACTTCATCATTTAGTTACATTCACTCTCAAAAGTGATCATACACTTACAAATCTCTATAAAACATGATATCGACCAATGAAAACTAATATATCAATATTATAATCTTTTAAAGTAATATCTGCAGCCTGTTCTTTTAATGGAATAACCAAACCAATTTATAAAACAAATTATGACTTATTATTTTGAAAAATTAATAAACAAAATACTAAAAAACTGTTAGAAAAATCTTTGTACATTTAAAAATCTCGCAATAGTTTTAATTAATTGTATTTTTTATTAATTTAGCACTTAGATATCCTTTAGTGTTCACAAAGCTTTTAAACGTCTTGGCAGATTTAATTCATCATTTCTTTTTGTAAATTCTGCATTGATATACTCAATTCTTTTGCGATTACTTCACATTTTGTTTTTATGTTTTCTTAATCAAGCTCTCTCCAAATATGCGCTATAGCAGCAGTACTCAACCTTTTTTTCAGCCAGGCCACATACGTATGACAACGATTTCACGCGGGCCGCTGCACGAGGATTAACGGGAGGAAGACTGTATATGACCAAAGACATTTAAAAGGCAGAAACTGATTAAAATATCAAGAATTTTGAATTTCATTTTAAAACTCTATTAAACTTAACTCACAAAAACAGGTTTTATACATTTTTTACCCTGTTAAGGGGTAATTTCGATTTTCCCAAGTACCCCACCCCAAAATATTTTGTTGACGTTGGAAAGAATTTTTTGAGGAAGCCAATTCATCTCATCAGAAAAAAGAAACCTAAAAAAAAAGGAGAGGCGTTGAAAGATTTGTGCTTAGTGGAAAAGTAACGAGCAAAATTATTTATTTTTTTAAATACAGCATTTTCACGACAAATCAAACAAGTTGTTGATCGATGTTCGTTTCTTTCAACGAAACAGTAAAAATTCCAATTGTCTTGAAATAAAATATTTCTTAGATATTTTTTGCTTGAAAGGCATCAGGTTAATTAAAAATTAGTTTCCCCCTTAAAATGTTTGCTATTCTAACATTATTTCTTAACATTAACCGTTACATTTACAAAAAGAACAAAAGTTATCATGCAATTCCTAGCAGTACCACATCAATAGCAAAATTGATATATGGATTACTTGTGATTGATAGAATTTCTCACTAAATATTTAAAACATTTTTCTTAAGTAATTGAATTTATTAGTGCAATGGGCCATGACCGGGACACTCAGAAGGTCCGGTGGGCCATTTGTGACCCTCAAATAGAGTATCGCTTCTCTATAGTATTTAAATCAGTTGACTGAGGTGGTGTTTTCAAAACTTGGGGACAGTTACGCACCAGTGAGTGAGTAAATATTAACGTCGCACTGTTCAGCTACTCAAGGGCTTTTGGCAACAGACCTCGTAATTTTGAACCATAGCCAAGTGACGAGGACGACATCTAAACTGGCAACCCTCTCTCCTAACTATCACACCAACGGGAGGACGTTTGAGCTCTCATCAGATTTTATGTTCAGCTCTCCCGTACAAGTCAAGACGCACACTCAAACTCAAGACGCGCTGGCCACGAGTCCGTTACCTTGACCATTAAACTACCGCGGCCACCAGTTACACACCAGAAACATACATTAAGAACAGTGTGTTTGGACTCTTATCTTGATAAAATATGAAGTCGTCTCCAATACCTAAATTTTGAGCAGATAATTTCAAGTTGTTAAAGATCTCACGATTTCTAATACCATCAAATAAATATCAAATCACCTAATTCTGAAGCTGACATACAGACTCCACAGCACAAAAATATCTCCCCGATTAACTGTTCCAACTAAATTCTTAGGATTAAGTTCCTTGTTTATTCTTCATACTATTATATGCCTGCTTAAGCCAAAAATATTGAATTTGCTCTCATCTGCAAATAGGAAATTACTAGCTGCATGGCCCGGCGTTGCATGGGCTTTCTCTTTCTCCCATGTCATTAGCAATTATGTGTGTGTGTGTGTTTGTACGCGCGCAATGTAAGTGATTTCTAAAATTATTTCATTCAATTTCCCTTTTTCGAAATTTGTTCCACATATTTTCGATTTAAGACAGGTTTCTTTTCCCTCTGTAAAACCCGGCATAACATGGGGTTTTTTTTAGTGTAAAATTATTGTTCCCTCTTTCCCTCCCCCTCACAGATAAGATATAGCTTCAAATTTCGATGTAGGACTTATGAAAAACAATATTGCGTTAGTTAAAAAATTATTAATATGAAGCAATAAAAAAAGAAAACGATTCTGATGCTAAGAGTAAAACAAAAAACTTTCTCGTCATTTTTTTACTAATAGTTAGTTTCTAAGAAACTAAAATAATAAAATAAATTTCAGATTTTTTCATGAATCAGTCAATCGTTACATATAGTTAGCTTAAAACTGTTTCTGAAATGTATTTTTATCCAAAATAATAGAGGGTGTACTTTTTAACTAGCAAATAATTAATTTAGTAATAAAATAATAGAAATAATCCTTTTAAAAAACACACACACATATATATATTAATTAAAATCAATTTTCTATTAGTAATAAATAAAAGAAAAATTTACAGGTAGCTATTGAAACGATTGCTTTTTTTTAATACTGGAATATATATATATAGCAATAAATAAATTAAAAAGAAGACTAATATATATATATATATATATATATAAGTTATAAAAAAACAGTATGAGGGAAAGCCTAGATATATATTTACATGTACTGTAAAAAACATTAAAAAAAAAAAAATATCTGATAAAAACATTGATATTTTATTTTAATTTCACAGTTTTTCCTTCCGCTGTCATTGTTATAAATTTTGTGTAATGAACGCTTAAAATAGTGTAATTAATTTATATCTGGTAGTGTAATACATTAATATTACTTTTTGTTGTATTTATTTTATGTTAAAATCTTGCTACACTGATGAACGGAATAAATTAAAAGCGACCTCACACTGAGGCATGGCGTAGACAAAGCAAAATTGAAAGGTCTGCTTCACACAAAAAAGATAGATGTATGCTGTCACGGGCTTTTTTGCAGATGGTAGAATTTTTTCTTACTTTTTTGAAAATTATCGTTATATTTTGGAAACTTCGCACAATTTCTTTATAATTTATAGCCTGTGTTATTATGATGTATAAGCTGTATTATATTGTACAGTTTCATTAAAATCCATTCTGTTGTTTTTGCGTGAAAGACGGTCAAACATCCTCACAAACTTTCGCGTTTATAATACATATGAGGATTCTAATGTGTTTCAGACTTGTTTATCATGGATTTAGCGAAGAAAGTCCAAGCTTTCTAATTTTCATATTTACAAAAACTTCTTTGAGCATGCTTAGTACTCTTCGACCAATTTCAGATGAAATTGGCGAGCAATGGTGAATCTTTCAGCTAATTCTATAGAAATTTTTGCAGACTCACATAATGACTTTTGATAAAATTACTAATAATAAATCGAAGCTTATATATGTTAACTGTTTTAAACGTCATTTTCTTAACTTATTTTCAATTCTATTTTAATCTGTAAAAAATCTTTATGATATACTGCTCCATTGAATGGAAACATTTTTGCAATGCTTTTACCTTTCTTAATATGAACAATAGCTAATTTTCAAAAACTCTTTATCTCATATAACTCTGTAAGTCATTTTTATAGAACAATAATAAAATAGAATATTTTAAAGAAAACAAAAAAGCTCAGACTTAAACAAAAGTTTCCTTGGATGTCACTACATTGCAGAAATAAAAAAAAGTAACAGACGATAATTTTTATTAAATAAATTCATCAAAAAGTGTTTTGGTGTACTATTACTTTAGTGACACAAATATCCTCCACAGCTAAATCAAAATCAATCACTCTTAGGCAAGGGAAAACCTAATTGGCAACTGTGCATATAATGAATCTGCACAAATGAAATTTAACACTAGGACCAGTAGCGTAATGGAGAACATTTGGGCCCTCCTGCAAAGACAGGTTTTGGGCCCTCTAGAACCCTGGGGATCCCTGCAATGCGGGGGTTTACGTTACACCGCTGACTAGAATGTCCAGGATTTCGATTACCCATAAACGTTTGCCAGTGTCATTTTGACACGGTGATATAAATAATTGTAATAACTAAACAATTGCAGGGCTACTGTTCAGTAGGGTTTAGTTTTAAGATTTTTTAATATTACTTTATATAATTAACATATTTTACTTAAGCCCTTCATATAATAAAAAACTGACGTTGACATTACGTTTCACAAAGCTTGTTGAAAACTACTGCTTTGTCGCAAAACATTTCGAGTTGCAAATCAGCCAGGAACTTTACTATTGTGCAGGATCCATTCTGTGTCATCCCTAGCGATATATATATCAGGATTTATTGGAATATTACCAATTATAAAATGGCGCATTCGATTTTGGCGGAATAAAATTGTTTCCCCCTCTTCAGCAGACTCGTCCCATAAACATGCTGCGTCGGAATGTGCGCAGATGTTCAGGGAGGAAAGTTGCGCGAGAATATGAGCAGGGAGGAAACTAGCTGTTGAGGAGCTAGACGCTACTGAAATTTGCTAGGCTCTGTAACCCTGTAGAATGTCATCCCCCTGTTTCCTTTACCTCTCCTCATCTAAAAAAGTGCTCTTTATTTAACGACTTCCGAATAGAATAATCCACCTGGTACAGATATATCATGAATTCACCATTGTTCAAGTAAGTACTTTTCTGTTTACAAAAACAAATGCTCATTTCCTCATATATATGCACATTTGAATGCTAGTAAAAATGTTTAACTGTTTTGGGGACTAATTTAAGTGTCAGAAATGAACAACTATATTTTATGGAACAGCAGCGAGAAAAACACACATTAAATAATAAGAATTTAACATAGAAATTCAAAGAAATAAAAACCTCTAAAGGTTAGGTCTTATTTCATCAAACACAAGTGTAGTAAACTTGACCTTCAGCTTAATTATCAAAAGATTAATAGTATACTGCACCTGAAATAGAGATAAAAAGATAACTGAAATTAAGCCTAAATACTTTTAATGTTTATTATTCTATTTACAATGCGGGTAAAAAAAATAGAACTGATTTTTCCATTTTTACTGGAAAATAAATCAACTCCTGTTTCTAATGCACTCTATGTTTTTACTATTAACAAAATGAGATGTGTTTTAGCAATCTAAACTATGGTGCTAGTATTCATTATTTTAAGTTGTTAACTTAAAAATTTATCACAGTTGCACCTTCAGGAATTAAGAGATTGTCCGACAAGACAATGTTTGTAAAAATATTCTTTATACTTAAATCACTTTTTAACATTATGATAGTAGCATGAAGTAGCACTCTTAAAGAAACATTAAATTTAAGAAGTTACAGAATACTTTTATAACAGTAAGAGATGAGAACCAAATTACCTGTAAGTGCAATACACAAAGCTGTTTTGGTTAAAGTGTAGTATAGAGGAGGCCACTTGGTGCAGTCCTTTTTTTTTTGGCGACTAAAAGCGGTTGCCAAGGTACTAATAACTAAAATCCAATACGGCTGCTAGAACAATTTCTCCTGCTTTCCAGAAAAGATTCGTCCAAACGCATGTGCAGTAAAAATTCCCATTGCCAACTATGATGTATTTGAGATGCTAGTATGTTTTCTTTCATCGTTTTCACTGCTGGTTTTTTTATGTGTTTCATTTCTTAACAAGTAAGATTTTTTTGTTTGTTCCTTGCAGTTGTTTTTAGGTTTCTTTTACAATTGGTAAATATGATGTGGGCGAAGATCCGTCAGAAAAAGAAAATGTTTTGTCAAAATTTCTTCTCTGACATGAAAAGTTACTAAAGAAAGTTCTAGTTAAACCAAAGGCGGAAGGCATTAACTGCTACTTTATTTAATGATGACTCTTCTGTCTTATTCTGTTTGTTTCCAGTAAAAAAAGTTCTCTGGAGACTTAAAATTTTAGCTGGCTTTCAAATTTCACTCTAAAGTGTAAAAGATGTACTTCATTGAAAGAATTCAGTTCTTCTCACTTGAGTTAACCAACTAATTCAGTAAACCTTCTTATCTTTAAAATGATAATAATAGGCAGATGATTTTTTGCTGGAATGAAATTATTCATTGTTCTTAATATGCATTTTCTATTGGTCTATTCCTGGATAATATAAAATGAAGTTGCCTCATGTGTGTCAGAAGCTGTGAGTATTCTTAAGTGGATTTTACTAACATTGAGGTTACTTGCATGTTATCACAACCTATTGGCAACACTATATGAAACGAAGCACATGGATGCCAATTCAACACATATGACACATAGGAAATCAGGGTCCCCAACTTGGCAAGTTATGAATAGAGTTGGCGATTGTTGTGATAATACACAAGTACCAAATAGAGCATAGTTCGAAACGTAACTTTCATTGGACTTTCGACTTTCTAGTGCACTGCAAATTTGACCATAGTTCAATATTGTGATGGATGTACTGGAATTCTTTCTGTGTTAGACCTTTTGAAGTCCTTTAGTATAAAGATGGATTTTTAGATGATCTTGTCAAGTTCTGGCTATCTTTTCTCCACAAAAGTGATGTTAGTCTTTCCAATCAGATTACTAAATTTGGTACATATGTACTATCGCAACAATGCCAAAGTTCAAGATAAGTTGGCAGTCCCGATTTCAATAGTTTTGTATGTGTGGAAAAGTGGCAACCATGTGCTTCGTTTCTTGTAATGTCGCCAATACAGTTGCAATAATACATAAGTACCCTCAATTCATTAAAAGTGCCCAATCCCTTGTGTAGAACTTTCTAGAATTTCTGAAATATAGTCTTTGAACCTTAGATCCATCTTTTATTGTTTGATTTTAAATTTTTAAGATATTATTGAAAATCTACCTATATATCTGGTCAATATTTCTTAAATTGTATTATTTTTCTATATTTATTTTTTTATATTTCATTTTTATCATTATTTTATTATTTACTTTTATTAATATGACTTCATGTTATATTTCTTGCTGTGAAGTACTTTTCTTTTTATTAATGTATGGTTATTTTTTGTGGTCTGGTACTATAGGATAAGTTATTTTGCTACTAAACAGTTATCCACTGTTGGCTACAAGTCATGGTCTTTGGCAACATCTTTTCATTTGATGAATTGGACTACAGTGTAACTATACAGTGTCCACTGTACAGTGGACTATATATAAGTAAAGTTATAATTTTTTTCCATATGTACAATTAAATGTTTTAATTTTTCTTATGCTTGTGTTTAATTATTTTTTCAGAATTTATGTTTAAAAATTAATATTTAAAAACATTTATGAAAATGTTTTTTTTATCCTTTTTAATAAATATTTTTTATATTACAAATCTTTACAATGCAGAGAATTTAATCCTATTTCTGTTTAAATGCTTTGTTGAGGATTTGGGAAAAATTCTTGCCTGTTTTATCTCCCACTTGCAGAAGATGGGAAAGGATTATGTTTCTTAGCATTTTAAAGTCGAGAGATTTTGAAATTTTCTTGGTGAGACTAATAAGTCACCAAAAAGCTTAGTAACCATTCAGAATAATATTTAAAGGAACTCTGAATTCTTCTAAATTCCAGTACATTACATTTTCCTGTAATGTCACAGAATTACGAGGTCGGTCGCAAAAAGCCCTCAAAGAGGTGAAGAGTGTGACCTTAATATTTACTCACTCACCCTTTAATGTCACTGTAGTCAAATATGCACATGCAAATCTCTTCATTGTCCACCAATATTTGACTAATTGATTTTTTTTCAAATGAAAGGCATGAGAATCATTTTTTTGTTTTGTTTTCTTCTGCTCATACAATATTAGGGTGGGATTCGCATGCAGAGTTGCCAGAAACTTATGCAGCAAAGTAGCACGAAGAGGGGAAAAAAGTAGCGAATGGATTTCCAACTTGAAATTCATAAATATAATTTTTTTTAATTTTGTAAAACTGTTTTAAAAATATGTTAAAATGCTTTAATTATTTAATTCATTTAAAATGCATTCAAATTCTTCCTGCTAAGTATCGTGATCTGTGTGTCTTTTTTATAAATTTCTGAATTATATCGATGCATTTGTGGCGATGGAATGAAAGCAACGCAGCAAGTCCCTCATTCTTCCAAATTCCTTTAGAAAAATTTTTTTTGCTGTAGAATAAATAAAATTGTAACTTAAAACTATGCAATTTCCCATTGTATAAAACTCAGCTTAAGTAAAATTTGAAAAAATGCTGATTATATCATAATCACATCTTCATTGGTATAAGCAACCAATGTTTTTTAAATTTGTTTTATATGAATAAAAAAAAGTTAGTTTGCTATCTAAATGTTGTTTTAATTATTCTGTTGTTTTGAATTCGTATAATTCTCACAGTGACAAAACTAATTTACAGAAATTAAGTATTTTTTTCCCTATAAATTATACTTAACTGAGATAAAAAGGTCAAAAATTAGTATTTTTATTTAAGCTTTTAAAATCAGCTTGTAAATTAGTGTTCATAATATTTTCTGTATTATTCAGAAATTTTAAAACCATTTTATTATTTCCTGTTTTTTAAGTTTTTGGACTACTTTTATGACGTGGTGGGCGCCAAATGATAAGGGACAGACGGGGAAGGGGTTCTTTACTAAGTCCACTAGTTATTAAAACACGTTTATTAGACAAAACAAACACATTTACATACATAACTAGAGAACTAACAGTTGACATAGGATTGAAAGGGATCGGAGCGCATGCTCATTACGTCCTTACAGTTCCGAAACTTGGCCGCCAAATTATGACGTGGTGGGCGCCAAATGATAAAGGACAGACGGGGAAGAGGTTCTTTACTGTCCACTAGTTATTAAAACACGTTTATTAGACAAAACAAACATATTTACATACATAACTAGAGAACTAACAGTTGACATAGAATTGAAAGGGATCGGAGCGCATGCTCATTACGTCCTTACAGTTCGAAACTTGGCCATCACTGAAGATTGTTCTGTTGCTAGAGGCGCGAAAGTCTCTTTACTGTTAATATGGAAGAGTCTAAATAACGGGGGGGGGGGTTACACTTTCAGTTTTATTTTTTAGATCTACATTTCAGTATGTTTAATTTCGCTTGTTTGACACATGACTGTGTTAAGTAAATTTAATGGGATTACAATGTTAAGTGTTCTCAGGATTTTTTTCCTTTTGTTTTTCAGTCTGTTTGTGTTAGAAAAAAGGTTTATTATACTTTTTTGCATAAGAATAAAAGGTAAATAAATCAATTTAATTAGTCTTTTATTTTTCCCCAAGAACTGTAAATATTAATGTTCTGTAATTTGAGTTTTAATGTAAGATACTCTCTCTCTCTAAAAGGTGAGACTAAAGGTTATGATAAATGAAACTATAGTGGAAATAAATTTGAAATCCTTTAAAACATATTTGAACAAAATAGTAGAAAATTATTAGTACTAGTAAACAGAAAACATAGGATTCAAATTTGTTAGAAACATTTATCTTTAAACAACCCTAAATTGATTTTTAATTTTAGTTTATTAACAGAAGTAAGTTCAGTATTTGAGTGGCAATTCCAGATGATGCAATAAATGTTTTAGCTGCTTAAATTAAATATCCATGGAAATTTTGTATTATGTGTCAACTGTGGAATATTATATTTGGGAACATTCCCTAATACTTTGAATTGTATTTATTAAAAGGAAGATTTTTGTGCCATTGTGTGTGCTTCATACTTAAGAGAAAAATATAAAAATTCAAAATTTAACATATAATATTTTGAAAAGAAAATTGATACACAAGGTTATATTGATAAAATATTTAAAAATAGAATGACTTATTTCCAGGAAGCTTTGAAAATAAATTATACTCACAATAGATGTAATTCCAAAAATAATTGAATCAACCTTCACACATCAGAGACCAAAACAGATGTAGGAAAAAGAGCCCTGTACAGTCTACCAATTGTAGCAATATTCTAATCCAGTGGTTTTCAAACTTTTTTGAGTCATGGAACTCTTAGAATTTTAAGATTTTTTTCAGGGAACCTCATTCGACCCTCTCAGAATATATCTTACAATAATATTTAAAGTGAATCAAAATTTTATAAGAAGTTTATGTAGATAAGAGAAAAATAATGCATTTGTTATTAAAAAATTTTCTGTAATTTACTCAATAATATTAATTTGTGCTCCAGGTTGTAATTAGTAAATGAGATGTGCCTTTTTTTTACTCAAACTCTGGAAGTCTTGCTCTTCTGAAGGTAATTGCAGCTGCCATTTCCTGTTCTGCCTTTTTAATTTGTTTCTATCTTTTGTTTTTATTACAACATACGTTGAGAAAGAATTTTCACTTAAATAGTTGTTCAGAATAACATTAAATGTTTATTGCTGTGTGAGAAATACTCTGCATTTTGCATGTATTTACAGCTGAAATTTTAGGAGCTGGTTTTGCTTAAATTTATATTGTAATGTCAAAACTGTTGATATGTCAATAAGTTGTTTCCTTTCTTTCACTAGCAAACCATCTGATTTATTGTAGTACTGGAATGGACTTTTGTCCATTCATACTTAGTTTTCTCTTACAGGTATTAGGTGTGTTTTTTTAAAAATTATTCTCCTATGGGTGCTTTTTTTCTACATAATTATTTCATGAAGCCCAGGATAATAAACAATAGAATATTCACTATAGGTAGTGCATATAAAGCAAATTGTTTTGATATTCTTTAGATACACACGTGGCTATATAAATTCCATAGAGAACTTTATTTCCCTTTGCATGTACACATTTATTATTTTCTTTTCAATTTTAACTCGTCGAACCCTTGGGTATGCCTTGTGGAACCCCAAGGCTCTGTGAAATATAATTTGAAGACTGCTGTTCTAATCCATGAACAGTCAAATTTAGTAGTATTTTACCTAATAACACAGAAATTGAACAAATAGGGACAATTTAAAATTTATACAAGTTGATTATTTTTAGTATGAAAAGAATTTTTGCATTAACATATAAATTTTTTTTTTACTCCTTTGATTTTGTAAAGGAATTTAACCAGGGTTTCTTTTTTAATGAATGTGTAATTTTTTAAAGGAGGCTGGTTGAGAATGAAAAGACAATTTGATTTGCTTAAACACACCTGTGGTTTTCGTAAGTCAGTAATATGGTAGACCAAGTAAATGTTCTCATAGTGAGTGAGGAATATTCTTTTCCAAGAACAGTACATTTCAGAATACACCAAAAAAATACAGAAAGAAAATTAGTAACTGCAGTACATTGCTAGTAGCAATCAACTGATTTAATGGTTTGCATTTCTTAAATAATATCCTTGTCTATCAAATTATTGTGCTTGAATTATTCTTACTGCTATTCTATGTATCATTCTTTACTATTATTCCATTTCTTCCACTGTAGAATTTTACCAAAAACACACCTAAAAAGTCTATTGTTACAGTATTTTTAAATGAAATCTAACAAAAGAGCTATTCATGACCAAAAAAGCTGAATAAGTTTAATACCAGAACATCTAAAACTATTGGTAACTTTCTTCCTAATTCTTCAAAAGACTAGAATTATGGTTCCCATTGTCAAATCGTGATTTAATAACATGTTATGCATATTGTTTCTGGTATGGCATTAATATCTGAACAAATGAATCTTGACATTATGTCATTTCATATTGCATTAGATAAATTTTGACAGATTTCACTAAATTAAGATAATCTACTAGGTGCTAGTAACAATTAGTTCCTGTACATCTTAAGTAATATTTGGAAGATGTGTTAATAATCCTTCTACTGCAAAAAATGATTAACTTATTACTTCAAAATATATTTTCTCCAATTTCTCACTCATGTTAGATCGAAATGTAGGATCTATCTTCCTGCAAAAGATAAAATAATTTGGAGCTATCAAAATTTTGATTACTTGAGATAATTGCTTGTAAATTTCTAAGCCAAATGTTTGTATGCTGAGTTCTGATTCCAGTAATACTGGAAGTTGCTTATTAAATGTGAAATAGATCTTTGATATACAAATGGAGAACAATGTTTATCATTTGTGCATAGTTATAGTTACAAAGTCCATCAACATTTACTGCTGTGCTTATCAAGATTGAAGCAAGTTTTTTTAACCATTTATAATATATAATTTTGAATTGGAAAACAGCTGTAATGAGAAAGTTTCCTTTCTGAAACAACCATTTTACTGCAAATTAGACTAATATGTTCGAATATTATACTTTATTCCCTGGATTCCTTAACTTATGTGCATCATACTTTAAAGAAGGATGAGGGTTATTTCCAGGAGAGCTTGTACTTTTCAACCATAGTCTAGTAACAAAGACAAGCTCTTGCCATCTCTCTGAAATCTAGGTCTTTTAGTTTTGATAGAAATACTTGCACCGACAACCTCTTTCCATTCCGCTGCAGTCCAGTTTCTTCGTGCGCGGTGCCACTACAAATGGAGGCGTCGATGGGTTGGCGTCTAGAGCAGCACACGTAATGGTTGCTGCCAGTGACACACACAAGGGAGGGGTCCTGGGGTCTGGACCCCCCAAACACTTGATTTTTTTTTCCGATTGACTATAATTCTAAGTATGTAGAACATAAAATTTAATTAAATACTTGTTATTAATGATTAATTTTATTAATTAATGCTAATTATCTATTCAATAATTAGTTTTTATTGTGTTTTGTTTCCGAAAATCGTCAAAATCAAAAGAAGCCTGATACAAGAATGGTGAACTTTCGACCCCGGACCTCCCCTGTTGAAAAATTCCTATGTGCACTACTGGTTGCTGCAATCCCAAGTGTCCTTCAGCCATTTGTCTTTGTATGGTTCGAGAAGACACAGGGGCCCCTAGTGAAGGTGCTACTTGTGCCTGGATGGCGGTGAATGAAGCAGTTGGCTCTGCATGTGCATTTCTTACTATGTGATAGTCTTCTTGACGACTGGTCTGTCGAGGGCGTCGTCAGCCTAGTCTTCGTGTAATTAACATCTCTAGGATCCACTGGTCCCAAGACCTCGCAACACAATCAAAGCGGCCTAATTGACGACCTACTTTCCTAGCTGACCACCCAGCTTCCATCATGCCGATGATTCTTCCCCTCTCAAACTGCGACAGCTGCTCATATTGTCTTCGAAAACGGAGTAATGGCATGTCTACCTCAGCTCTTCCTTTGTAAATGATTCAGCACACTCGAACAAGCTTTGGTTACCTGTTTTATACTCCACAGAGAACGACTTTAAATGCCCTCTACCGTGTATACATAAAGCGCAATCATGCTGCATTTCTAATCATTTGCGTGTCTCCCCAACATGTACCTTCATGCCAAGTTTCGTTACTATCCCGCATATATTTCTTGGTGTGCTGAGTTTTTTGTCCATGATTGTACATCTTTTAGGTTACTTTGTTTCTGAATAGTCTAATTCTTGCATAATTTCTTGTATAAATTATCATTTTCATAAAAAACTGCTTGAATCAAACAAATTATAGGAAATATTTGAAGTTTTATTTAAAAAAATTTAAAAATATCTTATTTAAAAAAAAAATTTTAATTTCAAAAATGTTTTCATACGATTTTCTAATATATTGTTAAAAATTATGTTGACAATCAACAATAGCTTTATTTTTGCTCTTAATCTCAATAACATTTCAAGTCAGGGAACTAATTTGATAACGGGGGTAATGGCGCCAAGTGCTGCTTGTTGCTGGAATGAAATCCAATATGGCGGCCTAGCGTTAATTGAGTGATACACAATAATTAAAAAGAATTGTTTTGAAATACATTAAAATGTATTTCAAATAAAGGATATAGGAAGAGATTGAGAATAACATAGATCAATCAATAAATAATGAATAATAATATTATGTAATAAAAAGTAACATGTACTAATAATAGTATTATAAGCAGCATATAATAATCTTATAATATTATTTTATAGTAATTATATATAATATTCATATAGTACGATTTTATAACGATTATTAGAAATAATAATCATATAATATAATTAAATAGTAATTATTAAACAGAATAATCGTCGAATTGTAAAAAAATAAAAATAATGCATAAGAGAACTCATAATACATAACTATAAATAAACAACATAAGAATAGCTATAAATAAACAACAGAAATAGTTATAAATAAATGAGATAATAATTATAAATAAATAACAAAATATGTAATAATATTTATAAATAAATGCTAAAAGAAACAATTATAAATAACGAATATTATATGATTATATTACACATAGTAATAATTGCATTTTTTCATTATGAATAAAATAATTACATAATGTATGTTAAAATTAATTTAGAATATCAATTACAAAGTAGTGAAAGCTTGCAATATGAAACTAGCACTGCAAGTTCCTTGGCGAACATAAACAACAGCTTGGCGCTACTACCCCCGATATCAAATTAGCACCCAAATCAGTAACATGTATTGGGTTATGTACCATAATAACCTGATAGTCATCCTCCAAAAAGGTATTCATTTTTTGTCATGATATTTCTTCAGTTTCCTGTATATTGCTTATGTTAACCTGATTGTCTTTATAATAAGCGTATATTTTTAGTTACTAATATTTAATATGTATTTTAGATTTTGATTGATTTAGTAAAAAAGTTATCGAAAAGCCTAATAATTTCTTCAGATATTAGACAAAAAACATTTAGCTGATTCTTTTAAGCTGTGTTAACCAGCTGAATTTTTTTTTACCTCATAAATTATAATGAATAAAATTCTGTTTATACATGTACTACATTTTATTGAATACATTTTTTTCTTTTACAGAAAGATGTTAATATAAATTCATATTCTGAATAAGGGCAACACCCATTTTCTTCACTGTAGATTTTAAATAGAGATATTTGTTTTCACATCTATGAAAAAATCTTGCACATTTTAAACTAGCAAAATGGCTTTCACTCTAGGGAACTTAAGGCATCATTTGCAAGTTCAAGATAATAAAAAGCCTTATGTTTGTGAAATATGCAACAAGGGTTTTTCTGTAAATCATAATTTAAAAACTCATTTACGGACTCATACAAAAGAAAAACCATATGTATGTGACGTATGCAACAAGGGTTTTCCTCGAAATTATCATTTAAAACTACATTTATGGATTCATAGAAAAGAAAAACCTTATGTATGTGAAATGTGCAACAAGGGTTTCTCTCAAATTGGTCATTTAAAAGACCATATATGGACTCATACTAAGGAAAAGCCTTATGTTTGTGAAATGTGCAACAAGGGTTTTTCTCTAAAACATAATTTAAAAACTCATTTACGGACTCATACAAAAGAAAAACCATATGTTTGTGACGTATGCAACAAGGGTTTTGCTCGAAGTAATCATTTAAAACTACATTTATGGACTCATAGAAAGGAAAAGCCTTATGTATGTGAAATGTGCAACAAGGGTTTTTCTCAAAGTGATGGTTTAAAACGCCATTTACGGACTCATACAAAGGAAAAGCCATTTGTTTGTGAAGTGTGCAACAAGGGGTTTTCTCAAAGTAATGAATTAAAGGACCATTTAAAAACTCATACAAATGAAAAGCCATATGTTTGTGAAGTGTGCAACAAGGGTTTTTCTCAAAGTGGTAATTTAAAACGCCATTTACAGACTCATACAAAGGAAAAGCCTATGTTTTTGAAATGTGCAACAAGAAGGGTCTTTCTCAAAGTACTGTTTTAAAAGCCCATTTACGAACTCATACAAAGGAAAAGCCTTGTGTTTGTGAAATGTGCAACAAGGGTTTTTCTTAAACTGGTAATTTAAAATTCCTAAATGTACTGAAAAAGTGGCCACTTTATCTGTTTTGCCAATTAATTTATTTCCTGATATTGAAATTTATTTATTGGATCGGACATTCCTCAAATTTACCACTCAATGAACAAGACGATAACTCCAAATTGTGTGCCTGTAAAGAAAGATGGTTTAGATGTGAAAGACGACCAAAGAACTGTGGCCGTAAGCCCTGTTGTGAGAGTTCCTGTTGGACAACATCCATCTGATTTTCCCAAATCGGAAGACTATTTGAAACACTTAGAAAAATCTGACCCTATGATTCAATGTGTTACTGAAGAGCCTGATGAGTATATTGTTCCTGATTCCGAAGAACTTCATCTTGAGAATTGCTTGAAAAACGTGAAAGAAGACAAGGCTTGTATTCCTTTAAAGAAAACTGACCCAGTAGTAGTTCCAGAAAGTGTGCCAAAAGAAGTCAAAAGACGTGCCCATGAGAAAAGACGCCCAAGAATTAAAGAAAACAAAGATTATTACTTCATTCCCAAACGCAAACAGAAGATGGAAAATTCAGTTGCCGACTGTGACCATCGTGTATTGGTGAATCACAAACGAAGAAAGAAAGAAGACGTGCCATTGAAAACATGCCATACTGATTACCTTGAACCGCGCAGAATAACCGAAATTGAAGAAGTAGTCATGGAACAAACTGTCCGATTTGAGCAAGATCTTCAATAGTTTAAGACGAAAGACGTAGAAGAAATAAGACGAACAAACAAGATACGACGAATGAACAAGAAAATAAGATGAGTAAGACGTAGAAAATAGATGGAAAGACGTTCAAAATAAGAAGAAAAACGTGAACCATAGCCCTTTTGAACTTAGAGAACTTAGTAACAACAAAGATACTCATGAACTTTTAACCTTTACTTTTCAGGTACCTTTTCCCAATCCTTTTGTTGTTTTGGGGTTTTTTTGTATATTTGCAGTGTCGTCTGGAGGACCAGCCGATTCCAGGATGGCCGTGTCGTGCCGGCGACTATTTACAAGAACCACCACTAACTGCTAGGAATATGCTCACTGTGTTTTGTTTGCCTGGCTGTCTGTAGACGTACCTTTCTACCACGACGGTGAAGGGAGCCGACGCCACTGAAACATGGTACGACGCCATTGAAGGAAGACGTAGGCATGGACGAAATGACGGACTGAGAAAAACGGAAAGCAAAGATGCCATTTGCATGGATTAAAACGAAGACGATAACACCTCGCGTGTTAATGACGAACTGAACTAAAAGTCTGGTGTATATATTGTAAATAGTTTCGAGTTATTAAATCTATAATTAATTATAATATGTGTGCCAGCCATTTCCTGACAAGCGCCCACCCATATATATATATATTATATAAGTCAGAAACAGACTTAGTTTTTAAAAAGGATCTTTATTTGATGAAAGTTAGACGAATTCTGACGCAAAGAGGCAGAGAAAGAAAGCACGCCACCGAAAATCTTAAGTGGTTAACACTTAAAACACCAATCGCGGATTTCATGAGGGCACTTGAAAGTTAATGCTGACATATAGGGCTATTAAATATAACGATCTGGAATTAGACATGTTTATTGGCTAGGCCATATGTTCGGAAAAAGTAAATGGGTGCTTAGTTTGATACTTGAAGAGGTGAGGAAAAAGATGAGTTAAGTGCTAGATAGAGAATTTAAATTTTAATCTAATTTAATTATCCTTACATACATATATATATACACGTGATGAATCTCCAGCCCTTTATGTGTCATTTGGGGTAAACTTCCTTCCAGGACAACAAAAACCCACTTCCCGCATACGTATTTTGGCTTCTACTTCAGCGGACTTACTGAAAACACATGAACGAACGACTCACTGGATGTTGAACTACGCTAAAATGGGACTTGTCTTTGTCACGGCTTGGAGTACGGACTGTTTAGCTGAATATTGGAATAAAATATGATATGATAAACACATTTAACACTTATCCTGTCAGTCTTTAAGAATTACTCCAATACATGATATATATATACACTATTAAAATTCGTAGGTAAACAAACGTATCTATCTGTGTCTATCTTCTCACGAACGGTACCACTCAAAAACTCGTCAAAGGTACCAAAAGATTGGGAATAATCCGAGGAAGCCGTTGTGACCATTTATATTCCAATATTGCAATTAGTTAAAAAGATATTAATTAAAAACCTTAAAATGCATAATTGTTTTACTTCTGTTGGTTTTTTATTCCGCCGAGCATCATCTCCATTTCAGCAAAGTGAAGTTCCGACTTTCCCCACGTTTTTAAAAAGCCATCTAATTCTTGCCATCAAACTCAGACAAAAAATAATTACAGAATCAGAAAGATCATTTACTACGTTACCGATGCGGTATAATTCTTTTTACAAAATATATTTTTTCTAATATGAGTAAAACCGATACGTTTTTATGAAAATGATTTCTAAATCGTTCCCTTTGAATTTTTTATTCACGTTAATGAATTGATATTTTACACTAAGAGGCTTATGCTTTTCTCTTTTAGAATCAGTCATTTAAAAAATAAAATGTCGAAAACTGCGACGGTGGTGGTGATTCTTTTTCGTCCTCTTCCAGGAAGAGCATCTAGCTGTCATGTTTTCTCTGATTTTACCATGATGTTTTTAAGAGCACGCTCCGACATCGGTCCACGTCGTTGTTTCTTGAGACGGTGGAACTCTGAAAGCTGCCGCTGCATTCACAAGAAGTGCACTTTCAGGTTATGTCGGCATTCTGCAATGCTTATCTGATTGTGGCAAGAACATCTTCCTTTTATTGTGCATGATATTAAGATATTTTGCTAGAATGTGCTGACCCACAACGCCATCTATTGGCAATTTTTTAAACTATTTTCTTTTATTTCAGAAACCTTGAGTGTATCATTTGAAGCGTCTGTTGTCCAAATATTTTTTTCCTCGGACCAGTAGAACGGCCTCTAAGGCCCTCTGAGAAGCGGAATTTTCATTTCGTCAACCCTGTATTTCCCCAATTTTTATGACTGAGATAAATATTAATATATAAATACTTGAACATTTATTTGCTGCTGAAGTATTTATCAATGACGTGCGCTAAAAATATTAATTATTGTATTTAAGAGATTTTGTTTGTATAACCGATTTCTTTATGGAATTGCTATATTATTGTTCCATAAATACACTCACTTCCAAAAGTTAAGCACGAAGATGTAAAATGCAAAAAATTCAACTAATACTTATTTGATTGACACAAAATTTGGCAGTAAAGTAGCATATATATTTATACGTAAAACAAAATCAATAATTATGTACAGAAATGAAGACTATATTAAATTTTTGTAAGTTATCAGATAATGTCATTCTGGAGACTTAAACAGAATTATGTATAAAGTGAAAATAAACAGCATAAAATGAAAAAAAAAAAAGACATTAATAGGGTATGTGATTCCCCCTCATCTGTATGCAAAGTTTACACCTTCTGACCATGCTTTCAATTAGGTGGTCAGCCACCACAGAATTAAGCAATCGCCATTCTTCTTGTAGAGCAGTTTTCAGCTCAATAAGAGTGGCTGGAAGTGGGAAACGTGAAGATCAGCACGGCCGAGAGCATCCCTAAGATTTTCAATGGGATTAAGGTCGGGCGAATATGCTGGCCACGCCATACACGCAATCCCTTCACTCTTCAGGTAGTCATCGACGATGTCTGCTCTATGGAGACATGCGTTATCGTCAATTAAAACAAAAGTAGGGCCAACTGCTGCAGCGCACTATCTCACAATGGATTCTAGGACTTCATCTCGATACCGGACAGCCGTCACAGAACCCCGTTTAAAGATGTGCAGGTCGGTGCGGTATCCTAATGAAATCCCTGCATACACCATAATGCTTCAGCCTCGGAATGCGTGATGTTCGGTGTTGTTTTGGGGCTGATTGCGTGTTCCTTGTTTACGCCATATCCTTATACGCTTGTCATCTGGCTCCAGAACAAGTCTTGACTCATCAGTAAACATGCCATTGCCCCAGTCAGACACAGTCCAATTGCCATGTTCCCGGCACCACTTTAATCGTGCCCCTCTTGATGGAACGGATAGAGGAACACAAACTCGAGGTACCCGGGCATACAGTTCATTCATATGTAATCTTCGGCGTATAGTATAGCTGCAGATATAGCCTTACCAATGGACGCTGTAACCATAGATGTCACACGTGTGTGGAGGTCTCTCTGCGATTCCGCTTGGCTACAATGACAATATATCGATCTTCCGCGGGGGGATGTAACCCTTGGGCGACCGCCTACGGCCTTCGGACAACTGTCTGTGTGGTTTGGAAAATTGTTTCCATAAACTTGAAACTACAGAGGGATGAACGCCGAAGAAAAGAGGAACATCTGTGATCGGCTGCCCTGCTTCAATGCACCCCACAGCACGCCATAGCTCAGAATCTTCCATTCGTTTTCTGGAAGTCATAGTAACATGTATGTCGTGAAAACAAATCTTGTAACACAACAATTGAAAGTTTTAAACACCTTCTATCAGCACTTACAATAAACTTCTGTAACCCTTCATAAAGCTGGCTTCTTATAAAACTGCCCTTTTTGCATATTTCTTGACATGAAAGCACGATTGGCTGTTACCTCAGTAGTGAATTGCATCCTCTCCAATTCTGGTTGGCTTCCGGAAATTAGCATTTTTCTCTCCGTGCTTAACTTTTATAAGTGAGTGTATAAATAAATATTAATGTAGGAATCTCGCACGAAAGTTTGGTTAAGAAAGATAATAAATGAGAAAAGCTGCGAGATTGCTTCAAAATATACTTCCCAAAAATGATTGGTGGTTTATTCACTTTTTCAAATTGCCGATTCAATTAAACAACTCATAATAAAGATAAATATCTGAAAAAAAATTTTTAAAAAAATGAAATAAAAGTATTATTTTTAAGTATTAGTACTTATGTTCAGGGCCGGACCTTGACCTTTGGGGGCCCTGGGCTAACGATATCTGAGGGGCCCCCTAAATAATTAAACTTTTGCCATCTTCCTAAAAAAATTTGTGCGGGTACATTTAAAATATACGAAATTTAAGGGGTTTTTTAAATTTTTTATTTCAAACAATTTAATTACATTATAAAAATAACATAATTTACAAAAAAACTTTTCTACATTTTTGTGCAGCAAATTCTTTTATTTGCTCATCACATTTTAAGTCTTTGGTGAGATCAGTATTAATAGAAAGAAGTGATAAATAATTAAGCTTAGTATTTGTCATTGATCTCCTATATTTGTTTTCTATATAGAACATTTTAGAGAAAGCACGCTCTGCTTCAATACGGTGAATCTTACAAGGGGAGGGCACGACTAAGGAAATTCATTTGGGATCGAGACTTGGTGTAATAGTAGTACTCTTTTAGGGTGTTCACCCTCAATGTAATTCCGTCGAATGGCCAGTCAATTCGGAGAAATCAGGCTTCGAAATTCATGCTTAGCTTTTATACAATTAAATTTTAATTTTCCGCAACGAGTTCGTAGCTTGATTGGTAAATCGTCTGCTTTCTATGCTGGAGGTTAGGGTTCGATTCCACGCGATCAACTTTTTTTTCTTCAATTCATTTAATTATTTTTTAAAATTAAATAAATTTATTTATGAAAGTTTTATTAAATATTAAATGATATTTTTTGTAATTATTTTCTATTTCATAAAATAAAAAAAATTTAAAATATTTATATAACTTAAATTTTTTACTAGTAAAATTATTATTAATTAAAAATATTTCAAATTATAATTAAAAATATTTAAAATTATAATTAATTAAAAATATTTAAAATTATTATTAATTAAAAATATTAAAAATAGTTATTAAATAAAAATATTTAAAATAATTATTAATAATTAAAATTAGTAAATTATTTATTAAAATTAATTAATCACTGTTTATACTAATTAATCGATTACTATTTATTATAATTAATTAAACACTATTTATTATAATTAATTAATTATTATATTAAGTATTAGTATTAATAAGAAATATTATTAATTTTTTTAAAATTATTATTACTTTATTATTAAAATTATTGTTTATTATTAAAATTATGATTTATTATTGAAAATTATTATTAATTTATTATAGAAATTATTTAAATGAATTTATTAAAATTATTTAATTAAACTTTTTGAAATTAAATAAATTTATTTGAAAAAGACTTATTAAATATTTTATAAAATTGTAAAATAATTAATTTAATAACATAAAAAAGATATTTTTTTATTATATTAATTATAAAATAATTAATTTTAATAATAATAATATATTTTATAAATTATTTTATATTATATATATTTTATTTATAGTATATTGTATTTCACATTATAAAACTATTTGCAACTAATTTTTTTTGTAGAATATCATTTAATATTTATTATAAATATTATTTATTAATATAAAATATATTTATAAAATTTAATATAATTATTTATATATATAATCAAAGTAATTTTTTTATTTTATAAAATAGAAAATAATTACAAAAAATATCATTTAATAAACCTTTCATAAGTAAATTTATTTAATTTAAAAAAATAATTAAATGAATTGAAGAAAAAAAAATTGATCGCGTGGAATCGAACCCTAACCTCCAGAATAGAAAGCAGACGATTTACCAATCAAGCTACGAACTCGTTGCGGAAAATTAAAATTTAATTGTATAAAAGCTAAGCATGAATTTCGAAGCCTGATTTCTCCGAAAATTGGCTGGACATTCGACGGAATTCCATTGAGGGGTGAACACCCTAAAAGAGTACTACTATTACACCAAGTCTCGATCCCAAATGAATTTCTTGAGTCGGGCCCTCTCCTTGTTAGAAAAATCTTTAAAATGGTACAAAAGTTTGGAAAAACGCCAACAAGTTTCTTTTCAAAAATTAAATTGAATATATCTCTACAAGTATAGGACTCTAGCTCAGTTTCTTTTAGATAAGTTTTGTATCGAATACCTTCTTTTACTAAATGTTGGTCTGCGTCATCTGAATAGTAATCAATAATAGCGCGTACACTCCAGGTCGATGTTATCCTTACTTTGATCTTGTAAATCCATCAAAAATTTTAATTTCTTACTATATTCTGCATATATACTTGACCTATTTAAATCAAGGATTAGCTTATCTAGAGCAACAATAAGCGTGTCTCTTTTGAATTTTTCTGTCTCATACACAGCTTTTTCTGTGGATTTATCTGCAAATTTTGAAATAACCCGTCTCTTGTTCACATCGCTATATTCCGTTTCTACACTAGGACTTAATTTTTTGGCTGCGTCTTGATACTCCTTTAGTTTTTATGTGACTCATGTCGTACATTGCTTAGAAACGTTTTTAATGACACATAACAAACGTATTCCCTTCACAGATGTCCAAACCAGGAGTCTGTAATTTTTTGTTAACTGAATTAAATCTTTCTAATATCTCTTCCCAAAATATAATTAAAATGGCAGTTTCGAGTTTTGTTAATTTATTATATAAATTAATTTATTATATTATACTGCGCCTCTTTTCGAAAATTAATTTTCTCATTTTCATTGTCACTAAATGTCTTAAGAATATTCTTGATATTATCATAATTATCTTTCAAGGCTTCAACAGCATAGTAGTGACAAGACCATCAGGTCTGACTTAAACTTTTTAAGGTAAATTTCAGTTTAGTTTCACGATTTAGAAGCTCCCACCTATGGGTCGAAGCAGAAAAGAAAACATATTTGTTGCACTAATCCAAAGAAATTCACGATTTCAGTTGCAACCTTAACTAATTCTGCACGAACCAGATTAAGAGAATGTGCAGCACACGGCACATAATTAGCGAATTTATTTATTTCTTTTAGAAGAGCTTGCACACCATTATATTGACCGGACATATTGAACACGTTGTCAAATGACTGTCCCCTACAATTATCCAACAACAGTCCATTTGTTTCTAAAAATTCTTGTAGAGATTTAAATAAGTATAACCCAGTGTGTGTGTGACTATACTAATCTTAATTAATGAGACACATCTTTCATACACTTTTCCTCGAAAACAATATCGTAGCACAATAACAAATTGGTCATTGTGGGTCTAATCTGGTGTTGAATCCATCACAATTGAATTGTACTATGTGTCATTGTTATTTATATATTTGTTTATTATCATATATTGTTTTTGATAAGTACGGTGTTAACGCGATTTTGGTCGTAATTCTCTCTGTTCAATAAGTTCACAAATGAATGGATAGAACTCATCTAGCAGTTCTAGGACACCCATAAAATTACCATTATGAGGAGAACCAAAAACTTCCTCAATACCTCTAAATGCTAAACTTATTATAGCCAAATACTTTACTACCGCAATAACACGTTTGAAAACATTGTGGTAGTATTCTTTGTATCTTTTCTTAGTTGCTCCTGTAACTGTTTATCTAAAACAGACTTATTTTCTTTTCGTGTCAACCAAACTAACACATTGAATTTTTATGTTCAATAGAATTTTCATGATTTTCTAAACAACTTGTAAATTGTTTCCAATCAGAAAAGCCAGTTGTGTATTGAGAGTTTGTTTTAGAAAAGCAGTTTGCAGGTCAAATAAAAAACACTACTAATACTGGTTGAATAACACAGCCAAGATCTTTCCTGCACTTAACCATTTTTAAGTTTTTTAATGAAATTATTGTTCGAAAATGATCTCTTTCGATCTTTGTGTGTGTATTCTCTTACGGAAACAGAATATATATTGTTTGGATCTTTATTTTGAAAATAACTCATTTCACGTGAAAGGTTATATTCAATAAAATTATTACTTAGCGATTAAGGCCACGAACCCACGTCAACGTATTTCTTAAACTCAACATTTTCTAAACACTTTTCTGTCAGGGTATTACTGATGCCCTCTGGGTGAACAATATCATTTTTCAGAAGGCTACTGGTCATCGAGATCTTGCATATTCTCATCATTAATATTTGTTCGTCGTTTTTCTCCGTTTTCTTTGGCTAAGTTCCTTTCCCTTTCGCTTGCTAATGTATCAGCGTTTGTTATATTCTTGTTACTTTACTCTATTGTAAGAAAATTTAAAATTTTGACACATTTAATTTTTTATTTTTCTCGATTTAACAGTAATTTTCTTTTTTCCGCTCCACTTTTATATTTTCTGCCAGACATATTTATATTGTTAACTAAGGACTTGATTTTACTGAAAATAAATTTAAAAGTTCAGGTCATAAAATTACAATAACACGACCGACTGTGCTTGAACTAAAAATATTCTAAAATTTTTTTACAAAACAATATAGCATATTTCTGAGATAATTTTTAAAAAAGCATCTAGTTTATTTAAAAAAATTAAAAAGTCATTGTCTATACTCGCTAAAACCTAAAACGCTGATGATAATTATTTATTGACCCATCAGTTAAAAGGGATTTTTTATAAGAATGAATCCTGATCAATTCCTTTTTCCTGTTCAATTCTGATCTTTTCTGTCCAAATGAATCATTCAATGTATCCTGCTGATGACAGTAATCGTTTTGTTGTACAGTAAAAGCTAAAAAAATACTGATTCCTTTGAAATCCCACCTAACAGATAGCATCACCTTTTTTTGATGAATATTGACTCGAGAAGTTTTGCCATCTGGGACAAAAATGCATAATGCCACCCCTCCTCAAAATAATAATAAAAATATGGGAAAGGGCAAATTGTTCATAGATACACACCTACAAAATCTGAATAGTTCGCACCAATAGAAATTACAAACAAACAAAAATTACAAATCTTCCTTTTCTGCGTATAATTCTAAAATCTTTCTGATCAATTTCTCAAAATCTATTTGTTCAGCTAATTCATGTTCGATAGTCAACACAGCTGAATCATTTAATCTCTTAAAGTTGTGAATGGTAAGAATTTGTTAATGAATTTTAATATTGAATAACTGGTCTATCCATTTGCTACACTTATTTACAAACAAAGCAAAAATTTTAATGCAGTAGCAAAATTTGGTAAAAATTCTAAAGTTGAAATAAGTTTTATAACTTCAATTGGGTTTTCTTTTTTGCCTAATAAAATAGAAACTGACACTACCTTATTTGCAAGATCAAGCGCGCTTATACCCACTGATTCCTTATCGGCCAAAATCATTTCTGAATTTTTACAGTTTTTAGTTACTAAATTTTTAAAGGTTTCTTTTAAATTATATGTATTGCATAAAA
Organism: Trichonephila inaurata madagascariensis; assembly: GCA_019973955.1. NCBI lineage: Eukaryota > Metazoa > Arthropoda > Arachnida > Araneae > Nephilidae > Trichonephila > Trichonephila inaurata. The sequence continues at coordinate 311,720 of BMAV01022776.1, forward strand.
ATTGAAAACAATAGTTGTGGGTACTCATTTAATTAAATCTACAGTCTAAGGTATATTAATTGCTTGATCAATTGTGCAAAAAAAAAAAAATCTTGAATTTTAATTTAGGGTCGTCCACTGGATCATCTTGTGCTTCATAATAAAAATTAATATTTCTTTGTCGAATTCAATAATGTGGCTGCGTTATCTCAAAATTAGCAGGGATTACCTCAAAGTCAAAGTTAGTCCCGTCGAACAGTTATTTTGTATATCAGAGCATTTCGTCGAAAGCCACATCCGATCAAAGATTCTTTAAAAATCGTTACGACTTCCTAAGAATTTGATGAGATTTTTCAAAATCCTATCATAAATTTTAACAAAGAATAAGAAGCCCATATTTTTTACTTTCATTGAAATACTGTACTTACGTATGCTTAATACACTGGTGTGCAAAACTTAAGCAACAATGTAAAAATTTAGCAAATAGCCATGAAATTGCAGAAAAGGAGGTCTGGAAATCAGTAGAGGGAACACATAAGTCAGTAGAAACGTCATGCGTATGCAAATATCAGGAACAAAACGTCAGAAGCGATGTGAGCGTACGCAAAACGCGTGATGTCGGCGCACGCTGCTCAACAGTAGAATGAAATGAAGGACGGAGACGCAATTCACCATATTCTCTGCAAGTGCCAGTGAGTCAGTTCGTCAAATATGGCTAGAAGAAATCATCTGGACGACTTCACACGTGGAAGAATGATCGGAAAGCTGGAGGAGGGGCGTACTGTCACCAGTGTAGCTGCAGAGTTCGGAATCAACAAAAGTGTCGTTTCACGCGCTTGGAAAGCGTTCCAAACCACAGGTACAGCTGTTAGAAAGGTTGGTGTGGCCCCCGAGGACGACAACTGCAGGGGATGACCGATATATCATCCTGCAGGCGAAAAAAGATCGACAGAAGTCAGCAAGCGCCATTGTTCAGAAACTCTGTACAGCAACAGGTCGACAAGTGTAGCGGTTTACTGTGGCCAGACGCCTTCACAAAGGGGGCCTGTTCACCCGCCGTCCTGAACGCTGCCTCCCGTTGAAAGATGGCCACCGAAGCCACCGTTTACAGTGGGACAGAGAGCACAAAACTGGACAACTGATTCAATGGAGGCGTGTTCTCTTTACGGATGAGAGTCGGTTCAGTACCAGAAGCGATTCTCAACGCGTTTTGATTTGGAGAGATCGGGACCCGGTTTTATCCCAGTAACATCAAGGAAAGACATCGTTACGGTGGTCCTGGAGTTCTTGTCTGGGTTGGTATTATGCTGAACGGCGGAACTGAGCTTCCCATTTTCGACAGAGGTCTGTAACCGGGGATCGCTATTGTGAGGAGGTACTTCTTCCCCATCTGCATCTTTTTCGAGGTGCCATTGGCCCAGACTTCATCTTTATGGATGACAATGCACTGCCACATCGCACTCTTGCTGTTGAGGAGCTGCTAGAAAGTGAAGATATCACTCGAATGGATTGGCCATTGTGCTCCCCAGATTTAAATCCCATCGAACATGTGTGGGATGCTTTGGGGAGACGTATTGCCACACGCTCACATCATCCGAAGTACAACCAACAACTCAAACAGATGTTGATTGAGGAATGGGCACTCCAACCTCAAGAAATGTTGCACCAGCTGGTTCTGAGTATGCGGAGACGGTGCAAAGCAACCATTGTAGTAAGGGGTGGGCATATACCATATTAAGGAACATCTGCTTGTTGTTCTTCCTGTTGGATAGACAATCATGAGTCACGATACTATGCGTTCAATAAAGCTTGTTTTTGTTTGATTCCGTACCGTATGCGTTGTATTCCTTTTTCAGCGCCGATGCTTTCGTCATCCTTTACGTACATAATACTCTCCCTCATTTCAGAATTTCATGTCTCTCAGATGATTTTTCGTGAAGTTATGGCAATAAACCCACCTGTTGCTTAAGTTTTGCACACCAGTGTATATTTGGAAATGGTAATTACAGGGCAATACATTTTAACAAAGTAGCTTTTTAAAATTGAAACTATGCCCCGTCTGAGAATATAACATTTAACTTTTTTTCCCAACAAACCCAAATATAAATCTGTATACAGCGCGCACAAAAGATTGCATGGATTTAAATAAATTTGAATTTAAAAAAGGTGTGTTTTGCTTATACAATTTCCAAAGAAAAAAATACTTTCTCAAATCTCATTAATATAGAACTAGAAATAAATGACCATAGTAAATCAATCTTAAAAGAACTAACACTAATAACAATACTTAAAAATTAAAAAGTAGACTGTGATACTTAAATAATAAGAATAAATACATTATAGTTCTCAGTCCAATAAAGTTCCGTTTTTTGGCTACCCATAAAAATATTTTGTCATTTTGAAATATTTTTAATACTATATATATTAAAACTATATTATTTTATTATAACACATGCAATTATTAAAAACTATATTTAAAATAATAAAAATAAGTCGCGCCCATCCGGTATAGTGGTTAGCGATGCTGACTGCTGTGCCGTAGGGACTGGGCTCGAATCCGGGAGAAGACATGGATGTTTGTAAATGTATAGTGCCTTCGCGGCATAGGGGTACTCTAAATAGCCGTCGAGCCGCAAGTCCTCTTGTGAGGTTGGTGGAAGGGGAAGAGAGGTGGGAGGCCACTGACCACCCTCAGAGTGTTCTCCCTCTAAATTGGGGTGGAACCGGGCTAAATTGTACTGTCACCTGCATGGTGCTCAAAGCTACGGCTAACGACCGGCGTCACTTAGCCCTTTACCATGATGAATTTCGTGGGCCTCGATGTGGCCTTTGCCGATCAGGTGGCATTGGTAACAACAACTCAACAAAATAATATTACTAAATTTATCTCCTTTTAGAGTAAAAGAAGAAAACATTGAAGTAACACATTAACTACTGATCTAATTCAAACTTTGAACATTCAGAAAGAATTTTAAAAAATGCCTTTCGGATACTTTAATCAACGATAACACAATGACTTATAAAAATGTTCTAATAATAACAAAAAGATTTCAAAATTTTTCACTTGATGCATGAAAAAAGGAGAAAAAATCTGCAAATACATATTTTATATTGATTTCGCATTCAGTGATTCAGGGGAAAACCGAAATTTACTATAAGCAACAGACAAATGAACTGCAATTTTTGTTTGTTTTTTTAATATTGAGAACAATAATGATGGTTCTCTATCTAATTGATAATCTCTTTCCAAAAATGAAAGTTATCTTACGAGAAAAGATTCGTGTCAACAATATTATTTCAATTAGATCCAAAGAAAAGATTTTAAAATCCATATACTGTTACTATTGACACATATATGCAAGACAATTTCATTGACAATAAAATAGAGTGGTTTTCATTTAACTCAGTAAGCTTTTTAATTAAAATCGTTAAGCAAAGTATTTTATACAGATTGATTTTTTTTCATAAAAGCAAATACAATAAGTTTTTCCTTCACACTTTATCTTAATATCGTAAAAATACAGTTGTATCTCCCAATAAGGGACTTAGTGTTTGACACAATATGTCTTAGTGCCAGAAATTTAACCCAACCAATCTAATGCAGACAGTGCATATTTTGTCCTTTAATACTAAGAAATGTAATTTAATTAGAAATTCCAGCTGCATCAGGCTTTAAATAAATTATATATAAGTACCTTTTATAGTCACAGATATTTTTTTAAAATTTGATGCTATGTAAAAGGAAAATTCTTAATTGAAAAAGTTTAACTATCGCATGTTTGAAATAATCAATTGAATTTTGTACTGATAGAAATTTATTAAAAATAATCTGTTGCACAGATTTTTTTTTTTAAAGCCTATGTATTGTGTCACCTTTAGACCGCATTTTTATTTCTAATTTAAATTTTAAAAAAAAGCGCACCACCACAAGGTGCAATCACTTTATTATCTGTTTTGTCTATAAATTGAAGAGTAACCGATTGCGTTGCACCTGCGGTTATTTCAAGTGATTAAATTGTAAAAGATGGATTTCTTTGAAAATGAGTCTTTTGATGGCATAAATCACAACCGCGCTTATTTTAAAGTAACCCTCAGAAATAAAATAAAACATCTACTGTGTAGGTCTATATCTTCCAAAAAAGCTCCCCCGTCCCTTTTTAGTTATATGACACCGACATCCTGTGGGCGTTAGGAATGTCCGTTGTGACCCCACTATAGGAATGGGAGAAAGTTGCAAAAAAAGTGTAAACACATAAACCAGAAACATTTCAATGTCCATGTAAACATGAGGAAAAAAAGAATCTAGATCATGCTGTCGTAGACCCATATTTTCGCTTCATGTACCCCCAATTTTTTTCACTGTCATAGACCCTTGTAATTCGTCGTGACCCCTGGGGGTCCATATTGACCACTTAGGGAATCACTGGTATAAATGCTCGATGCTCGTCGGTGCCGCTCTACGATAGAGCCTCTGTCTATAAATTATTAATTTCCGCGTATTTAGTGGTAGGGAGGAACAAAAGTAAATTGCTCTTGCTCTCTAAAATAAAAATAAATTTGATATAGCATTTCGGGTATTTTATTTCTGATTTGCTCTTTTTTACTGGTTTATTGTATATATATATATTTCATTACTATTTTGAGTGTAAACATCTTTTTCTGTTTGTTATCTTCAACGAGGAGCGAGGGCCCCTAGAATCCCGGGGCCCCTATGCTGCAGCCCATACGTAAATCCGGCCTTGCTTATGTTTCCCACATAAACGAAACTTGAATCAGATGTGTGGCGCTGGTAGGCTACAAAAACTGATGCTTTTAAAAACTAAACGCTTATAGAGTTAAAGAAACTCCATAGACAGAAACTGATCACGACAAATACTTTCCCACGGCTAGCTGGAAAAATTCTCACCAACCCTACGAAGGAGGGGGACTTATTCACTTATTACACTTTTACTCCACTGCTGGAGTAACGAACATTCCTCCATCCAGGAAATACGGAGTGAAGATCACAAATTGCCACAGTATGATCAGCTAAAATTTCCTGAACGTTGAGGGGTTGAAATCCCCTGTCAAGTTAAAAGTAGCTACCTCATAGATTACTTAAGCCCCTTGCCATTCCCGGGAATACAAAATGTACGGAAAGTTTACGATTTCCTGGGGAAGAAACTCTAAACAGAACACTTATTTCAGTTTTTCTGAATCCTTTTATTAGTGTCATCTTTTTCTGATCCCAAGAAGTACCATTGCACAATCTCTTTTTTAATGCAGAGTTATCCAATTTGATCATCAAGTGGGTGTGGGATGAAAAAAGTTGTTCCTACTTCTGGAAAAAATGGGAAAAAAATCTCTATCTCTTGGTTAAGTCATGATTAGCATATTTTTGAAAATGTGGAAGATTGACGTCCTCCATCACATCATTAGTTACTGTCAGGGTCGATTCTAGCAGGTGTGCACCACACACGGGTGGCCGCTGATCGTATTTGGTTCTATCAATCAAGCAAAATTTTTACGTATTTCTCAAAATAAAACTTATAATAAATTGAATAAATATGTGCTGATGTTTTTTTAACAGTTAAACTGCTATTTGTAAAAAATGCAATACCATGAAGCAATCATCAGAATTAAATGAAAGTTAATGCACAAACAGGTTGCATTAGTACAAATAAATGACTAAATTTTCAAAGCAAAAAAACAATATTAAGTGTCAGAAATCAGTATTTGGTGTAGCCACCACGCGTTGCAATAAGTGTTACTATACGACATGGCATGGAGTCAAACAGATTTTGAATGTCTGCTTATGGAGAGAATTCCATATTACTTGTATACCTAGAAAAAGTTCATCTTTTGAAGCTGTAAAATGTGGATCACGAGCAAGACGCCTACACGTGTTCAATAGACCACATATCTGGCGTATAAGCAGGCCACAAAGAAGTTACATGTGTTTGACTGAATAGAAGTCTCGAACAGTCTTTGCAAAATGTGGGCGTACATTATCCTCATGAAAGATAGCTCCCGGAACGACTTCGGGCTGTAGCACTTCACGGACGTACCTGTTGCTATTGAGGTTAACCTGAATTCTTTGCAAAATGGATTGTCCATGATACGAAATCGCACCCCAAACCATAACTCCGGTTGTTAGGCCACTATGTCATTAGATAACGCACTCTGGAAGGCAGAGTTAACCGGCATAGGGTCTAACATGAATGCGGCCATCATGGTCCCACAAATTGAAGCGGGATTCATTTGAAAAGACAACTTGGTGCCAATCAACTTGCCAGGCTCTGTGCTCATGAGCCCATTGCAGACTCAGCCGTCGATGGTTTGACATGAGGGGGATCCTGTATAAAGGCACCCTTGCATGCAATCCACGGTACAGCAGACTTCGAAGAATTGACGAAGACGATATTAGCACACCTGTAGCAGTAGACCAAAGTGCTGCCAACTGCCCGAAGGAGGCTGTACGATCATTCACCTCCATGCGGAGCAGGTGTCGATCGTCGTGCGCTGACGTCACCTTCCATCGTTCACTGCCAGTTTTTCCAAATGTTTGATGCTCGTAGGTGCACTGCTTCCAAACTCGCATCACTGTACAACTGTTCCACTGCACACGAGCTCCTATTGCGCGATAGGAAAATCCTCCTTCTCGAAGGCAAATAATCCTTCCCCATTCAAACACCGTAAATTGTTGGAATTTCTCCTTATTTCGTCGTGGAGGCATACTTAGGTCTCACTAAACTTTCGCCACCAACAAATAATCATTAACTTTTCCCAGCTACAGCCCTCTATTTATACGCTTTCAGCGTCAGTTCAGAGGATGCTGCGCTCGCTATGCATGCGCGGTGGCTCTGAAACTTAACAATTTTACGTAACATCCTATAATTGATATTTGCTGCCGTTCATTTAATTCTGATGATTCCTTCATGGTGATGCATTTTTTTACAAACAGCACTGTATTCAAAATCAAGTTCCTAATAGCGCAGCATAATTTAAGAAAATTAGAATATTAATGCACAGTGTCGATTGTCAATAAATGTCTGCTCTTTACAAACATCCTTCATCTAATAGCAAAATTCGTGGTGGAGCAGACAATACCGTATTAAAATTTTTTTGCTCAATAGTGGCACTAAAAGCGCACTGTGGATCGAAGGTATTTTAAAAATTGATTTTTGTGAAAGTTTCTTTACGAAAATATCTAATGCGGTTAATCTAATAATGTTCAAATTCAATATGCATTTAAGAAAATTAAAAGTTTTTAATTCAATAATAACCTTACGATTTAGAAAAACAAAGTAGAAAAAAGAAGTGATTTTTACTTATGGTTTTACAATTCTTATATGCAATAACCACAGGGACAGCACTAGTGCTTTACAAACCAGACCCTCGTCCGGGGTGGCATTTGGATGGAATTTGAAAAATACTTTTTTTTTTGTTACGAAAAAATTTGGATTAAATTGCTGGATTAAAAAAAAATGTTCTTTTACGTGGCGATTTGACTTTGCAAATGTATGGGCACATGACCTTGCGATAAAGGGGTGCCCAGAAAATGATCAGATTTCCGTACTTTTTGTATTCCCGGGAATGGCACGGGACTTAAATAATCCACATTTTTTTACTGTAAACTGTGGATTTCAACCTCGACCATAAATTTTAGCTGAATCTAAAGAGGCAATTTGCGATCGTTTACCCCGAACTTCCTGGACGAAGGAATTTTCATTACTCCAGCAGTGGGCTAAGAGTTTATGTAATAAGAGAAAAGATCCATGTAAAGTGTCGATAGTTTTTTCAGCTTGTCGTGGGAAAGAGTAAATCCTTGAAACTTTCTAGAAAAATTAGTTCCTGTCTATCTAACATCGTTTCGTCAACTAAAAGTATTTAATTTTTAAAGGAATCGCATTTAGTAGCCTACCAGCACGACCAATCTGATCAAAGTTCCGAGATCTTGATTTATGTGGATAACGTAAATACTAATACTTAAAATTAATTTTTTAATTTTTTTTCAGATACTTGTCTTTATTATGAGCTATTTAATTGAAGAAGTAAATGGACCAGGGAACTGTTTTAGGGAGATTATTTATGAGCAATCTCGCAACTTTTTCTATTCATTATTTTTCCTAACCAAACTTTCATGTGAGATTTTTTCATTGATATTTATTGGTATTTATATAGCGATACCATTAACAAGAAATCGGTTATGCAAATAAAATCTCTTAAGGTATCTAACTACCCTAAAATCATGATTTTTTTAAAAAAATTGACAAACTTTTTTTATGATTTTATAGCCCACCTTATTGGTTTTATAAACATACCAAGTTTTTATTTTCCATTCACTGGAACAGAAACTACAAGTGTTTTAGTAAAAGCAGATGCCATAACTTTACACAAGATGTCAAACTTTAAAATTAGATTTAATATTCGGATCGGCCGTCTCAAAATACGATAGATCCACTTTTTGCAAATTAGACCGACACCGCTGTCCACGCACATTACAGTCGTTCGGCATTATTCGGTAAATTTACCGAAACTCCTAAAATTCAATTTCAGATTCTCATTCCCTGCTCTGAAACGCTCACAGGACTGATTTTCGATGACCCAGCACGGGTAAATTCAGCCGCTACAGAGAATGAAAATTCGTAAGTGTGATTCGAACGCGAAGCCATTCCACCTAACTCCGGCGATATCATCCATATTTATGGGAGTTTCTGAAATCTGATTTCAGATTTTTGTTTCCTACCCCTAGACGTAACCGGGGGCTACATTCAGCTCCCCTGAGCCTGAAAGTTCAGTCGCTGGAAGTGGCCGAGTGGTATAGGTATCAGATCGTGGCTTGCCTTGTCACTAGTTCGAGCCCATTACCACTAAAGACCCGCCATGTTAGGCAGCGATGCACGTTAAATCTGTCGAGGGCTCAAACGTCCTCCCGTTGGTGTGGTGTGGTAGTTAGGAGAGGGGGTGCCAGCTCAGGTGTCGTCCACGTCACTTGACCATGGTTCAAAATTACGTGGACCGTTGCCAAAAGCCCTAGTGTAGCTGAACAGTGCGACGTTAATATTCAATCAATCAATCGTTGGAAGGGGGTATTACGGTCGCCCGGCATTATCCGGCAAAGTTACGGGTTTTCCGTTTGCAAAAACAAAAGAAGATAGCACATGGGATTCCCCCATAAAAAATAGAAAATGTAGTGTTTCTTGAAAATTAACATTAATAATGTGAAAATGAAATGACATGGACATTGTTAGACATATATGTGGAAAATTTTGACAGTTAAAATGAACTGATAAAATTTCCAACTTTTAATGGAATTTTATGAAATAAATATAAGACTGAATTCTCTCTAGAATAAAGAACAATAATTGTATTAGATAATATTTTTATACTGAATTTATGCTTATTTTACTCGATATATCCGATTTCAATTCTACACACACATTCGTTGTCAAGAACAATTTTTTTAATTAAAAAGAGTAAAAACTTAAGGTTTTTACTATGAGATTAAATTTTAAAAAAATATGTTTCTGAGTAATTTTTTCAGGTAATCTATAAATTTTATGAATTCAAATTAATTTTGAAATTGATAAATTGTTGTTTTTTATGAATCTCCCAAATATTCCATAATTCCTGCTACGATACATCTTAAGATAGTATACATAAGAGATATTTACATGAGTAATAATATAAATAATTAGAGTAAAATATATATACATTTAACATAAAATCAATTAAGGCGAAATAATACAATGGTCCCGACAAACTACTACGTATATTCCTTTTCACAAAATTAACACAAAACGCGAAAATCGCTTAACACGAAGAGATTTCCCTTCTGAGAATAAATAAAATACGGAAAACACCAGCCACACAGGTGAGATTTAAGAGGAGCATGAAATGAAGGAGAGGTGGTTTCATGTTTCGTAGAAAGGAAGCTAACTTGGCTTTGAAATACCCTCGGAACACAGCCTGTGACAGGAGTCAATTTTGCTTATCTAAGCTTTCATCCTCACCACTACAAACAACACACACAAAATATTAACTCTCCAGTGGCATAATGCACATCCCAGAATTCTAGAGGCCCAAAGCTTGACTTTGCAGGGAGGGTGGCCCTAACATTCTCCATTACGCCACTGTATCTCTTAATTTGTTGGCTTTGGAATTCGGTGACAAGTGCATCGCAGCGTGAGTAAAAATCAGTACATTTGATTAGCATTTTTTTTTCTTTCTATTTTAGAACTTTTTCAAGCACAATGGCAAAGAGCTCAGGGGGAAAGCAAACTTCTATTTCGTTTAAAATGAAGATGAAGTTTCTTAAGGCTGTTGTTCAAAAATTAAAGACAAAAACAGAAATCTGTAAAGATTTTGGTATAGCTAAGCCTATATTACAAAAAATATTAGGAAAAAGAGAGCAAATTACGGAAATGTTTAAACATATTTACAGAAATAAAATGTACTCTAAGTAAACTTGAATATATGTTTTTTTCTTCTTTTTGCAATATCTTTTAACAAGAATTTCTTTTAACACGAAGATTTCACCCTTAATCTTCTAAGAAGAAGAATTTACTCTAAAAGTGTAAATCCGGAAGTTGACATGAGTTTAACAAGCATTTACTTGATGATTGAAGAAATTGATTTTGTGGATGTCTTTTTGAATAAACTCTGAAAAGTAAAATAATTTCTCCAGAATCTACAACAGAAATCTATCAAACATATCATAATTTTCTCAAGACTTCTTGTGAGCAACTTTTAAACCGAATCCCTTTACATTGTCTAACATTAAAAACGAAAAATAATTTTTCCCCTAGTATTTTTTAAATTTACATCGTCCTTTTTTTTATTTGCCTTTAGAATTAGCAGACCAATTTTCATATGATGTTTTGGAGAATCAATGGAATACAGTTAAAAGATGCTTTTCTTTCGAAATCTGAGCTTTTAAATGACGGAGCATTACTTCGGTGTCACATTTTTTAATATAAAAGACGCAGTTGGAAATCCATTTTTAAGAGATTTAACTACATTTGCTTTAAGGCTTTACTGCCTACTCATAAGTAATGCCACTGTGGAAAGAGTATTTTCGTGAGTGACGTCAAGACAGAACTAACGAATCGAATTTGCCATAAACTACTAGATTCAATTCTCAGTATCAAAATGACTTTAAAAAAGGGGGCGCTGCATTGATTTTATTCCATCACCATGAATGCTTCAATATAATTCAGAAATTAATAAAAAAAGATGCAAGCAGTTTGATACTGGGCAGGAAGAATGGGGAATGGTTTTTTAAATGATTTAAATCATTAAAGTATTTCAACGTACTTTTTAAACGTCTTAGAAAATGACCAAATTAAAAAATTATATTTATGAATTGCGAGTGAGAAAATCGATTCGCTACTTTTTACCCCTCTTCATGCTACTTTGTTGCATAAGTTTCTGGCAACGTCGGATTCCACAGCAGTAGTCAGCCCGCTGATGATTTGTACAATATGTGTCTCCAATTAACTTTTATCTGTGAATGCATCTTAACTAAACCTGACCAACAACATCCTTCAATGGTGGCCCATTTAAATAAATTGTTATGACATTGACATAATGCTTTATTTTTAAAATTTTCACGAATAACTTAACTTTTTGTAAACCACAATTTAATTTTCTGGAAACCACATGAAGTTTTCAAGATGAATGACGTGAGAGCCGTTAAGATTCCTGCACAATGATCCTGCTCTCTGGTTTACAGTGTACGACATCAGATTTCAACTTGGCTGCCCTATAGCAAAAACAGACAGCAGAACCAAGTTTAATTACAGCATTGCACTTCTACCCCCGAAGCTGCTACTATCATTCGTGATGTAATCAGGAATCGCGACCCAGTGGATCCTTACGAAACAACGAGAGAAAAGTTGATTAAACGAAGAGGTGAATCTCTCACCACACCAAGAGATCAGGAAATTACTCATCGGAGAGGAGGTCGGAGATTGACGTCCCGCCTAAATATTGCGTGTTATGAGGAGGCATGCAGAACCCCCATAGCATTCCAAACTTATGCTCGAACATTTCCAACAGCATCTCTCGACGAGAATGCAATCCATCCTTGCGGCTATGAGCCTACTGACATTGGAGAAAGCAGCCGAGGTAGCCAATCGAGTAATGGAGGTGACGCCAATTGAGGTTGAAAATCGTTTACTTGAAGAAATAAAAAATTTTAATTTGTGCATTGATGAAATTTTGGGTAGTAGAAGTCGCAGTCGTGATCATGATCGCCCATTCAATAAACGTAATTGTTCAAAATCAAAAAGAAAAAAAAAAATATGAGCAGTGTTGGTACGATTACAAATCTGGATCAGCAGCCCAAAAATAATGCACTCCATGTAAATTCTCCAAAAACGAGACCGGCAAGGAACAATGGCGACTACCACGCCAAGAAATTCTCTTCGTATTTTTATTCACGATAGGCATACTAACGTCACATTTTTAATTGATACTGGATCTGATATAACCATAATTCCAGCGACAAAAACAAAAAGGCAAAATAATTTCCAAATGAAACTTTTTGATACCAATACATAACTCTCCCCCTTGCCCCCATACACGTATATTCAACTCAAACACATTCTTTAGATTTTGGCTTAAGAAGAATTTTCAAATGGACATTTCAAGTTGATAATCTTTAAACAACAATTATAGGTGCTGATTTTTTTTTATATAACATCTGTTTAGTACCAGAAATAAATAAGCAAGATTGATAAAGGGGGAAAGAAAAGTCCTTGAGTTAAAAATAGAAAAAATTTTCCCATTAAAATGACTAGCGTCTCAAATACAATACGGCTGGAAAAGGGAAATTTATACTGCGCATGCTTTTGGGGGTCTTTGAAATAAAGGGCAATTTTGTCATAAAAAGTTGAATTCACTCACACGCCCTGGCGCCACAGTGGTAAAGTTAGACGAAAAATTTCCCCCTTTAATTTTTAATATCCCCCCCCTTAATCTTGGATACTTTAAATCAGGTCATAGAGATTTTTTTTTTTTGGGAGAAAAAAAAGTTTGCAGGTTACCCCTTATTACATATAATCGCTTTAAATGAGATCATTCGGGTTTTAAGACAAATATTTTGGTAGATGGTATAGATACTGACAATAACTAGTTTTAATCAAAATATATACACACAGGTCATTATATCAAATTTTTATAAGTAAAAATGTAAAATATTTCATTTCTTTTGCTGTACTTTTCATTAGAAATTAAAATAACATTTACAAATGGACCTATATAATTTCCCCCCTATAATATTTTTGTAATCTACATTTAGAAAAATATTAATGTAAATAGTTACTTAAAAACTAGTTTATTTTAGGTGTTTTTGCAACATAAAAAAATTCATATAATTATCATAAATGCTCTAGACCAGGGGTATTTAAACCTTCTTTACCGGCCACACACAGATAAAAACATTTTGGACGGGCCCCGCAACAAAAGGGTTTTGGGGAAAAGTTATGCCCAAGGCAGTTTTGGGACATCTAAAATGTGGAAAATTGAAAAAAAATATTAAAAAAAAATTTTTTTTGGGGTAGTTGTATATTAATCTCTATCAAACACACACACAAATTTTGGTTTAATGCATTTTTTATTGAGTAATGGAATAGTTTCGATTTCATTTCATCCATGTGATCCAACCCCTAGTTTACATTCAAACCCCACAAAGCTGTCATGCAGTTTGATAATTTGGGATTTTTTTTTTCACAAAGCCTCTTTATTTTTATTTCAAATATTTAATTATCGGGGAAAACAGGGGAGTTGACTTTTTTGGGGGGCCCCTCGAAAAGCTCGGGGGGCCCACAGGGGGCCCGCGGGTTGAGTATCGCTCCCAGAATTGTTTGGTTTTAAATTTCCGTGTTGTGGCCCCATAAGCCTAACATTGTTCTTTTTTTTAGTTTGCACATGTTGAAGATGTCTTCAAAAAATTTTATTAAAAGGGCCCCTTTTTGGGGAAAAAAACCCCCATTTTCTTCCCAAAAAATGGGGAAAACAAACCCGGATTTGAAGAATTTATATGCGCATATGAGAAAATTTCACCCAGAAGAAGATGTTGAAATTTCCCAACAACGTTTGCATTGGCGGGAAACTTTCCCACACGATTGAATTTGCATGAACGCAAAAGAAACACGAGGTGAAACTAAACTTTCGGAAACGTTTTATTCAGAAGATTTCGAAAGGAAAAGAAAATCGAGTTGGAAGTCGATCATTTTTTTTAAGAAATACATCAAAAAAAAGTGGGAGAAAATTTTTCCCTATTATGGTCATCAGGATATTCAAATCCGAAATTGAACAGAGCTCGACATAGAAAGCTTCTGGTTCTGTCAATGGGTTGCACCTGCCCAGCTGTCATTAATGTTTCTCCACACGTAAAAGGGTGAAAGAAAAAACTTTCAGTATCAATCTGTACATGTTGGGCATGAACTGGAAGTGGGAAAAACTTCATCTTTCAAACAGAAAAACCAGTCTTTTTCCTCTGTTTTGGGAAATTTCCAATGGCTACAATTTTAGACAAAACGAGGGGAAAATTCACTACGAAGCATTTGGATTAACAACACGAAAAGATCTCCATAATATCTGCAGGGAAAAGAAAATTTGAAAATTTTATTCTGCACACAGATGATGAAACCCTCGTCGATATTAGGGTTTAAAAAAATAAAGGAACACAAAAATCCTGTATTACTATAAAAACCCAGTTGGTGGCGAAATGGATAATTATTCAAGAATTGAAAAGAGATTTCTTTTGCAAAAATGAATGCCCCCAAGAAAAACTTCTCGAACATGGAAAAATTGTGTTATGATCATTCCCCCCATGGAACTAATAAATATAACTTTCAGTTGACGAATTAAGGTGCATGATGAAAATCACGGGGGAATCCCCAGCAAAACTTTTCATCACGGAAACAACCCGAAATACTTTCCCCTTTTTCATTGAAATCAAGAAGGGGAACCTAATTTCCGACAAATGTTTGATGAGCGACGACAAAATTTTTAAACTTGGAAGGGGCATTTGGGAATGATTTAAAAACATTACTATGTAGTTGGCATGTAATGAAACTGGAATTCAAATGTTGTACTAAAGTTATAAAGTATAAGAAAAATTTAAAATTTTGAATTAAAAAATTTTTGAATGAAATACATATCCAACTTTCAATAAAAAATTTTAAAAATTTTGTAGATAATTACAAAGAAAAGAATCAAATTTTTTTAAATTATTTTATCTCTAACTATGTAAGAAAAGGGCTTATTCTATAGAAATGGCGGGCATCAAAAATATGAAGGGGGGTACCGCCACAAAATATGAAGGGGGAGGCACAGTTAAAAAGGTTAGATAAAACAATTTTTTACTGTTAGCCGCCATTGGAAAAATTATTATCTCTTTTATAAGTATTGGCGGGAAAGTTAAACCTCTCGTGTTGCACTATTCAAAAAAAGACAAAAGGGAGTGAAGAAATGGACGTAATATGATTACATTAAAGTGATAAAAAAATTGAAAAAAAAGTGAAGGATCATCAATCTTCACTTTGCATTCGGGAAGGGAAATAGATCTGTAGATGCCCAAAGGTGGAAGAATGCAATTTTTGCATTATTTTTTTCCTACTTGTGTAGATTATTGCATAAGTTTTTAAGGCCCTTTTTGCGCAAAAATTCCGGTTGAACCGAAAATTCCACATAAAATTTCAAAAAAAAAAATCAAAAAAAAAAAGCAATATCCACAAAAGTTCCATGGATTCAAAATACAATTTTGAATATGAAGAATTTGGGAAGATTAAAAAAGGGGTTGAAATCCTTTTAAAAAGAATTTTGAAAAAAATTTTCCCAAAAAAAATTTTAAAAAGAAATGCCAAATTTTGGTTTTTACCACCGAAAAAAGGCATGCCCCTTTTTCCCAAAAAAAATTTTTAAAAAAATAAAAGGAAAAGGAAAAACCAAAAAAAAACCCAAAAAAGACAACCCATTTGCAAAATTTTAATTTTGGAAAATGTTTAAAGTTTTTTCTAAAACCCCAAAAAAATTTTCCCGGGGGGCCAAAGAAAACCAAATTTTTTCCAAAATAAAAACCAAAAAGAAAACAAAACATGGGAAAAGACCCAAAAAAACACCCGTGTAAAAACCCCGTAAAGTCTTTTCAAAAAAAAAAAGGGGAAAAAAAAAATTTTTTTAAATAAATTTTAAGTTTTGGGAAAATGGCTAAATGCGTGTTTTAAAAAAAATTTCAAGAAAAGAATCCATTTGCAACAGGGGATTACCCGCCTTTTGTGCCGTGGAGCCCCGGAATGTTGGGAACCCCAGGTTTCGGGCCGAAAGCCAAAGGTTTCTTTTTTATTAAAAAAGGGCTGAAACCTTTTTTGGAAACCCTTTGGCAGTAATGGAAAAAATTTTAACCCCTTCCCTTTGTTCAAAAAAGCATTTAAAACACTATTAAAAGTAAAGCGTTCATTTTTTTTAAAGCTTGGCTAAAAGGGGAAAAATTAAGTCAAATTGGTTTGATACCATTAAAAAACCCAAATTTTTTAATAAAAAGGTATAAGATACATAATGATTTCAATGCGTGCCAACAAATTAAAATGTATGGACATTCGGACAATGAACTAATAGATGATTTATGATAAAATATATTTTTTGGTTTGAAAAGGGATTAAAAAAATAAATTTTTTTTTTAGAAGTTTTAATTCAATTAATGATCCAAAAATTTAATCTGTATGTATTATTTTTTGAGTAGTCTTCGTAAAATTTTATCTGTTCAATTTTCATTGTGGTAAATTTTAGAAATACAGAATACATTAAGAAAAAAATAGGGAAAATTTATTAAAATTATTTTTTTTTGTAATTTTGTTTTTTAAAAATTTACATTTTACATAAATTTACATTAAAGGAAAAACAATTCTTCAGTAAAATATTGTTTTTTTATAATGGGTTTTTTTTTGTATAAATAATTTATAACTTTTCATAAAGCCTCATTAATTGGGAAACTTTTTTATTATTCTGGAAAATACTATGAAAACATTTTTTTAAAAATGATAAAATTGCAGTTAAAAAAATTACAACACTTTTGAAATTATTTGTGTAGGTTAAATTTTATTTTAAATTTGTTTTTTGAAATAGTTTAAATTTAAACCAAAGGATTAATTTACCCTCATAAAAAGTTGAAATTATTAAAAAAATTAACATTTTACCATTTTTTTTTTCTTTTAAATTTATAAAAAAATTTTGTAACATAGTTTGAAAGAAAACCCATGCTTAAAAATTCCTTTACTGGTACAAGGGAATTAGGGGAGATAAAACAATGTTTTAATTTTTGTTTTTAGTTTTATTTGAAATTGGGGTTTTAAAGAGGGAAAATACAATATCAAAGTTGTCACCAAAAAAAAAAAGTTTTATCTTGCTTAACCATAACTTTTGCTACAGAGTCTACTTATAGAGTTGACAAAAAGTTTCTATGAAGTTTTGTTTTTCAGTGAAAAAGGTTTTTTGTTCTGTCTCTGTAACATTGAGAATGTGTAGTTCAATTAATTTATGTATTTACATCTAATTTTTTTTTTATATTGCTTTTTATATGTATTTTACATATTGTAAATTTTTTAAATCAATTTACCATTTTTAATAAAAAAAGACACTTTGGGGAAAATCTTTTTATCAGACTTTTAATAAAAAATATTCTCTATCTATATTGTTAATATCTTCCTGGTATTAATACCTATTCCAATATTCAAAAGAATGTTTTTATAAGTTACCCCATATCATTAGCAACAAAATTTTGAAAATATTGATAAATTTATTTAATAATTTTTTAAATTTAAAAAACTATTTAAATATTTTAAAAAAATTCTTTTTTTTTCTTTAAAAAATTTGTAAAATACTTCGGTAAAAGAAAAAAAAATTCAGTTGTAAAATTTGCAATTTTAGAGAATCATGATGGAAAAAAGTTGAATTTTTTCTGAAATGGGGCTTTTTCTAAAATGTTTAAAAAAAATCATCTACGTTTTTTTAAACGGTGATTAAAAATACTTCAAACTTTATGGTGATACTCTAAAAGCCCAAAACTTTGAAATATTGTTAAAAGTTTGGAAAAGCAAAAAACTTTAATTTAGGACCTAATTTCCATTACATCTGTTGATTCATTCTAATTTTGTTTGATTGCTCACCAATGTATTAAAATTTTTTCCTATCTGAAAAGTATCTAGCATTTTGTATTTTTAACCCTTTAGACATGTGGGACTATTTTTTTTCCCTTATTTAATTTTAAAATAGCATTGGATTAAAAATTTTTCATTAGAATGAAGATTAGTTTTATCTGTCTAGATAGATGGATTTAAAAAATTTAAATTGAATCTAAATATTATGTTAAATATATATAACTGCAAAAAACATTTTTAAAATTTTTGGGTTTAAATTAGCATGATTTTTTTTCCCAAAATTGTTTATTCAGTGTGCAGGCCTTTCGTTAACAGAAAATATTTTCTTTTATAATTAAAAAAAATTTTTTCAATGGTTTTAGGGCATGGGTGTTCCGAAACTCTCAAATGAGTAGGGTAGAACACAAATACTTTTGTAATGAACACTGATAAATAAAAAAAAATTTCTCTTTCGAAAGTTATATAAATTCAATAATGAAAATTTTTAAAGTTGAAATTCCCTGTAGGAAATAGGGATTAATGGTCATGCAACACAAAAAGTTTTTTCATTTCTGGCCCCCAACTGTTGCTTTTTTTAGATGCCTCTTATTCCTTTTTTGAACACAATCACACAACCTGGTTTTTTAAAAATTCTCCCAAATTCCTCTGTTTCCCCCTATCCACGATGTCAAATTACAATGTTTGCTGGTATTCCTTTTGTCAGACCATCTCAAAACTAAAAAAACCCCAATTGGAGTTTCAAATGAAACATTATAATTAGTATAACATGAGGGACTTGAAAAAAAAAAAAATTTTTTAAAAAAAAATTCAATTTAAAAGCATTAGCAATTAAAAATTTACACTTTAATGTTTTGTGGGGGAAAAGTTATAAATTCTAGAGTATTAGCTTGCATAAAATAAAATACAAATTTTTACAAAATGTTTTTAAAACACAATACTATTTGTTTAACAAAAAAATTTCTCCCAATTTTTTGAAAAACATGTTAACATTAATAAAATTAAAGTTTACTGCTAAATAAATTTTCATATTGTATGAATGTAAAAATAATGGAAAAATCTTAACACACACATTCAAAATTTCTTCTCACTAAACTACTATAAAATAATATTAAGTCATTTTTTTTTGTCGTTATGCGTCCGATGGGGAAAAGAAATTTTGTTCCCCCGAAAACAATTTTTCTTTGACTTTTTTAAAAAAATTCAAACATACATTTCTGAATTTAAAGACAAAAAATTTGGGAAAAAGCCAATTTTCATTCAATTTCTAAAAAATAAAATTTGTAAAAAAATTAGATACTTAAAATAATCATACATCCAGGGTTTCTTTGAAGATTATTTTCAAATAAAGAAAAAACTAATTCATAGTTAGAATTTTTTAACGAATGCCCATGATAAAAACAATATAACTTTTCCTAAAAAACGACACATTTTTTCTGGATAAAATCGTTATTTTTACTTTGTAAACAAAACTTTTCTCCAAACGGCTTTCATGCACAACACAGTATAGTCTCAAATCTAAAGGGTTCCAAAACCCCTTTCTCCTGATTGAATAGACTCGTCCAAACGCAAACTCCCATTGCCAGCTGTGTCGTATTTGAGACGCTAGTTTAAAAATGTGTCAGGTGATAGTGTTTGTCATGAGAGATTTTATGAAAATTTCATAACATCACAAAACCTCCCCGTTCTGATCAAAAAAATTTAAAAATTCAAATTTATTATATTGGGAAAAAACTGGTGCTCTATAACGGGTTAAGTTCACCACCTAGCCCTGATCGTCTCCACATAAAAAAGTGGAATTTGAAAGAGATCTAGGTCTATGCAGCCTCCCCCTAATTAACCTTCATTTTTAATATGGTTTCAAGAAACAACAGCACAGAGTGGCGACCAGTCGGTGATGACCGACCTCAATGTCAAAAAAAATTGAAAATACAGGTCCCCAAACTCTAAGACCTCCCAAAAATTCAGGTATAAAATTTTTTTTTTCCCTTGCTTGTGAAGCTTTTACCAAATTTTTCCTTAGTGTTAAAATTTTCCTATAGGTCTTTTGGGGGTTTGGACCGGATGCAGTTTGGTCTTTTGCAATGCCGCAGCTACATTTCAAAGATTCATAGATGAAGTCTTGCAAAATCTTCCATTTGTGTTCGCTTTTGCAGATGACGTTCTGGTTGCATCTTCTTTACCCGAAGAACATTTACAACATCTACACATGCTTACAACACATGGACTGTCTTTAAAAACATCAAAATACATTTTGGTTTCTTCAAAAAAATTTCTTTAACTTTAAAAAATCTGAATTAGGAATGAACCTATCCGATTGTGCTTTATTTAAAACTTTCCCCATACTACTGTCCCACAATTAAGACATTTCCTTGGGCAATTTAATTTTTATCAGCGTTTTTTCCAAAAGCTGCTCATTTATTAGCTCTATTAAATACATTCTTGAAAGGAATTAAAAAAACTGAAAAAAATCTAAAAAAAATTTATGTAAAATTTACGCTCAACAATTCGGGGGGGCTGGTCCCCACACAGACATTTATTGATGGTAAAAAAGCTCTAGCTGATGCAACTCTTCTACAACCTATTCTAAGCAAAAAGCTTATTCCAACCTATTAGTAAAATTAAGCCTTTGGATTGATACAAGCGACAATGTTGTAGGTGGTTCTCTTAAAGCAGCTTCTCCAAAATGACTGCGAGCCTATTTTCTCTGTCAGTGAAACTCTCCAAAAATCAGCAGAAGCGGTCTCCATATGATAGAGAACTCCTGGCAATGTATACTTCGGACCATTTGCACCACTTAATATACACAGGACTACCTTTGAGCATTTTCACAACTTAACTTACCCTACCCTGGTGTTGCAACATCTTTCAAACTCATTGCATCAAGATATGTTTGACCCAACATACATAAAACATTGAAAGAGGGGGTTCAGAGTTGTATTGGCTGTCAAAGTTCACACGTTCATAAACACACACGAAGACACCTCTAGGCACTTTCACCTTATCTAATGCAAGATTTTCGCACATTCATGTTGTTTCTGTAGGTCTTTTACCACCATCAAAAGAAAAATGTTTTTGCTTAACAATTGGCAATCGGTACACCAGGTGGCCAGAAGCAGTACTTACAGAGAACACGACTGGAGAAACAGTTTTCCGTGCCATTTTTTATACTTGGCTATCTCAATTTGAGTGTCCAGCTTAACAACTGACCAGCGCTGACAATTTGAGGTTGCCCACTTCAGAGATTCAAAAAAATTCCTAGTCACAAACCGCATCATACCGCCCGAAAGCAAATGGTTTAGTGAAACGCTTACACAGAGTGTATTAATACTTCACGAGAATATCAAGTGACCCTAGACCTTACCTGCAGTTCTTGGCTTGCGAGCAGCTGTAAAACCCGACATCTACGCTTCAAGGGCAGAATTAGAGAAGGGGTTTCCTTCAGAATACCAACCGAGATATGCACTGATACCCTATCTTCAGTGTCATTAGACTATGTTTTTGTGCAACAGTTGAAAAACAAAATGAATAACTTAAAACCTTTGTCGACATCCACTCATGGGTTTTCAAAAAATTTTATGCACCTTAAACTTATAACGACTGTAACTCATGTGTTCCTCAGTGTTAACAAAGTTTCCTCATCGCGTCTCAGCTTTACACTATCCCACACAAAGTCCTATCAAGGAATGAGAAACACATATAAATGGAAAGAAAATTTGTGTATCATTTTATAGAGCTAAGCTGGCATTTGTGTTCAAGGATTTCCCCGATACTATTCCTGATCCTATCACTCATGCAGAATCATCACACTGCCATCCAGTAACAACAAACATACAAACTACCAAATTAGGCAGACGGGTAAGATTTCCTAATAACCGAAATTAAATGGACTATATTCAAGCTTGAGATGGACCTTATCTCACTTAATCAATGTTTTCTTAAAGGAAAATCTGTTTTACATTTGTGACTTTTCATATCTCTTTATATTTTCATACATTCTTTTTTTTACAAAAATTCACCAGGAAAATTTTGATATCTTAAGGTATCCGACTACGTTCGGAACCATGATTTTTAAAAAAAACGCAAAAATGGATAATTTTCATGATATTTAGTGTCACTTAGATTAGAATACATGTATAAAATTGTTTTGAGGACATTTTGACAAAAAAAGTTATTTAAATACAATATTTTGGCAAAAAATTCACTTAGAATAACCGTTTTTCCAAATGTTCTCCTTTTGTAAAAAATGCTTCTATTGTATTAATATTTTGCCTGTATATAGCTCAGACCTCTGTACAGAGGCTCAACTATGATTTTTGAAAAATTCACATTATTTTCAGAGTTACAACCGTTTGAAATAATTATCGGCGTTTTTTTCTTAAAATTTCTCCCTTCTGTTGTCGTAAAACAGGGATAAACCCACTTCTAAGTTATATATTTCAAAAATTCTAGTTGAGCCTCTGAACAGAGGTCTGAGCTATATACAAGCGAAATATTATTATAATAGAAGCATTTTTCACAAAAGGAGAATGATTTGAAAATGGGTCATTCTGACATTAAATATCATAAATATTATCCATTTATACGCTTTTGCAAAATCACGATTCCGAACGTAGTCGGATACCTTAAGAAATTACTTTTTCATATGATGTACATTTATGTAATGTAAGTTCAAAAATCTGTATAGATATTTTTTTCTTTCAACGTAATTTCAAGCATCTGTATGTATATTTTCTTTCAATGTTATTTCAAGCATGCTTTAGATAATTGATTTCAGTGTTTACCCATGAGCCTGCCATATATTGTTCTTTCGATTCTCTCCATCATAAGGGGAGGGGGTGGGGGTACTAATATAGTTCAACCTATATTTTCTTTTACTAGATAGTAGCACATTGCAATGCAGTGTACATCTAGAATAGTACCGATTTTCTGTACTAGGTGCACAGGATATATTATGGCTATGCTCATGTATATTCAATCTGGTAGGGGATCCCATAGCAGAAGTCAATACGTGTCTCCAATTAATTTGATCAGTTTTATCTGAATACATCTTTACTAAATCTTAACCAGCAACATCCTTCAAATTAAAGATAGGAATTGAAGAACGAAACAAATAAACTTTTCATGCACATTTTTCTTTCATGGCAAATTTGGTGAAATTTCTTTGTTATAACTATTAGGCGATATTGAAAAAAAATAATTTTTTCCCAGTTTAAAACCTTCTACTTCATTTTTATGCAAAATTCAAAAATAACAGATCAATATCATTACAATAAGTACAAGATAAATTATTAAGTGTCAAAAGTTGGTTGTATTTCATATAAAAAAAAGTTCTTTTTTAACTAAAATTTTCAAATTATGTTAGAAGTAATGAATGGAATTTTAACTTCAATATAATAGCATCTGGTAATGATGTGATTTCCTTCGAGACTATATCGTGTGAAGGAGATCACAACGTTAAATCATTTTCGTAATAATTCTTTCATATATTTCGTAACGTTTTAAGGTATCCATTCTAATGAAATCCTGCAGCATAAAGCCATTAAGAATGAGGAGAAGCACATGGAAACTGTAATAATGCGAATGAATTAAACTCGGTAATTTATATCATCTTTTCTGAAATAATACAAGCTAATTGTGTATTAAGTCATTCTTATAAGAACCTTAAGTGTATTTAAGAGGGACCTCGTAATATTTACCCACATTCAAATAAAGAAAAAGATACCAGAGCTCATACCCTACTCGTCTAACTTGTACCCTGGAATTGCAATCGTCGACTAAAATTAAGTGCGCCCCCATCGAAGCAATCTATATTGGATGCACTCACAACTTAAAAGAAGCATACCGAATACCAGCATTCGACTACAGCCTCTAGGTTACTGTTGCTTAAAGTCAGGCATGTCAAACCGGCGACTTGCCAATACTTTTTTTAAAAAATTTAAATATCAAGCTTTTCAAGATTTTTCATTTTGAAATTTATTTAAGGTTAACATGTTTTAAAATACACTACACGTCTACCTATTGTTGTGAGAGAATAGAAATAACTTGTAAGTTAAAAATTAATTCATTTTTTAATACTTTATTAAAACTTTTCATTTTATTTTAATTTAATAAATGGATTTACACATATCATTCACAAAAGATGGCACCCCAATTTTTCATCTGTGCGACTTTTATTTCTCTCTGCTTCCTCTTTTTCTTTGGAGTGCCAAATTAGCAAGAGGCAAACAGCGAGACGTCATAGACAGTCACAGTTTTATGAAGTTTAAGCTATAAAAATATTTATTTTAAGGGGTCACATATATATACCTTTTAAAATATTGAAAAGTTTATAAATCATATACAACTTCGAAGAGCTAGTCGGCTTGGGGGCGTAGTTGCTACAGCGCTGGGCTTGTTCGCATAAGTTTGCGGTTTCGACCCCGGTCCAAGTCGGGGGATTTTCATGACGCAAAAATTTCCACAGTGTCATCCATGTCGTATGATTATGTTGCATGTTAAACATTTTTAGAGTGCCTGTTTGGCTTGGGTGCTCTCGGCAAAATTAAATTCCTAGTACATTTGTGCTAGGAATTCACTGGCGCATTTTTAGAGCTTAGATGCCTTACTCTGTGCATCATAAATCCTCCCTATTGTCCACTATTTGTCACAATTTAAATGTTACCATAATTTCAGTTGGCTATTATATTATATAGAAAGATATTGCCAAAAACAAGTACACGTAGCCAAGAATAAATTTGTTTCAAAAATATCCTGGAGCCATCTGTTGCAGCTAGTCCTAACTGTGTCAAAAATAATTCAGAATGAACATAATTTTTTTAAAAAAGGATTACTATATAAAGACACAAAACTGAATTTTGGCTATCTAGACAAAAGAGAGAAGCATACTTTCTTATATACTATTTAAATCTACTCAAAAACGTCATTTATTTCCTGTTAAAATGTGTATGACGTTATCCCCTCCTATACTTAAACACAGAAAATTCAAATTTCATTTTGCAATAAGTCAATAATAAAAACTGCATACTTTTTTCAAAAGTTTTTTTCTTGCCCATTAATGTGTATGCCGTTTGATCCATATTCTTTAACATTAACCGAAGATAGCCTTAGACGTGGTCACACTTCCTTCGAAAATGTCCCACGTGAAGGACGACCAAACACCGTAAACACACTGGAAATTATGGGAAAAGTTCATGATATCTACAGGCGAGTGAAGGTGAGTTAGATAGCCTGGTTTGAGGGGATATCGGAAAGACGGATGCGATAAATCTTGCACAAAGAATTAGGGATGTGAAAGCTCTGTGCAAGATGGGTGCCACATTTACTGAATACTGAGAAAAAGCAAATAAACTGTTTTCGCAGCAATGTTTGGACAGATTCAATAGGGATCTGTGATTTTGTTCTTCGATTTGTCACCATGAGTGAGGCATGGGTTCACCACTGCAAGACAGAAACGAGTCGAAGCAGTGGGTAGAAGACGGTGTTTCAGTGCAAAAGAAAGCGAAGTCCATCGCATCTGCAGGAAAGGTCATTTCCAGCGTGTTTTGGGAGGCGAAAGGGATCCTGTTCATTAATTACTTTGAAAAAAGCAAAGCAATTAAGAGCGAATATTACTCCAATCCTCTTGACCAGCTGAGTGCCAAAATTTGTGAGAAGAGGCCTGCTTTGAAGAAGGAAAAAACATCTTTCACCAAGACAACGCAACTGCACAAAAACATGCGTTGCCGATGGGAAACTGCGGGATTCGGAGTATCATTTGCTAGGTCATTCCCATTATTCTCATGATTTGGTACACTCAGTTATCCATGAAAGGGTTAATTCTATATTGAAATGACACTCCTTATGAACTTTCGCATGAACAATAAAAGAAACGTGACTTATAAGCTTGTTCTATGAAATCATAATTTTAAAGAATGCCAAGCTTTGCATATAATTGAGGATATAAAAATAATTTCCTAATTCATGAAAAGAAATCACCAAACAATTATGGTGTTATAAAAATTAGCATATGTATATAATGATGAGTCAGTTTGGTATAAGGTTGAGTTGAGTTTGGTGTTTTATGGCGCAAGAGCCAGTTTTGGCTATACTGCTCCAAACATTCATAGGTCTATGGTCTGGACGGGAAAAGAAGAAATTGGATGACAAGATGGAGGGTCGAAAATAGAGAAGGATCACTGGGGTACCTCGGGGTCGTGACACCCGTATTTACCAAAGATAGTAAACCATTTGGGAAAAGGAAAAGATCACTAGGGTACCTCGGGATTGTGACACCCGTACCCACCTAAAGAAGATGAGCCCCCTGAGGGTCATTTTGGTTCAGGAAAAGTACCTTTAAAATGGGGTATGATCCTCCGAGAAGCAATACAGCACTTGTAGCAATGTGTGATGCTCTCAATTATGTAGTCTTTTAACTCTTTAGGAAGTGCTAACCATTTCTCTTCTAAGGTAGGGATGGCGATTCTTTCTTAAAAAGATCGATTTTTAAATCGATTCGAATCTTAACTTGATGAATCGATACACAAAAAAATCGAGCTCTAAAAGATTGATTTCTAAAAAATCGATTTTGTTTTTCAAGTCTGCATTTACAATGTAAATATAAATCCATTTTATGAAAAACAAGAAAAGGATATCATAATAAACAACCTCTTATCAGTAAAATCAGGGAATTTTTAAGTTCAGGGAATTCGTCAATTACAATTAATTTTATTACCATATCAAAGTATAAGGTGTAAAAGAAGACATTTATTTTCTAAATGTATTTGTTGCATTAAAAAGTTTAGAAAATAGATAATATAGCTTATAGTTCCCAAAATGCTTAATATCTAAGCTTTTTAAAAACAGCAGTCTGCAAGTTTACAGGGATTCAAGCGGTTCCGCTCATGACTTGCGATGTTGCCGGCAATCGAAAAAAGGCGCTCACAAGGAACAGATGATTCCACGATACTCATATATATCATGGCTATTGAGTGGACGTGATGATAGAGTTTTTCTGTCCTTACAGTAAAGTATTGGATCATACTTCAGGTGCATAACTGTCTGCGATAAATAGTGTTTAAATTCTTCGTTTAAAACCTGATATTCTGGTGCCTTCAACTAATTGTAAATAATTTTATGGTTTTTACCAAAACAGAAAAAATCGAATGTCGATTTTCTAGGATGACATATCGATTCACTGATTTGATTCAGTGCTACATATCGATTTAAAAAATCGATTCTTTTAGCCGGAGAAATCGATTCTTCGATTAATCGATCTCAGATCGCCATCCCTATTCTAAGGCAGTTGAATGTATGGCTGGGGTCCTAGGAGGGGGATTCAAGAGCAGCTACAAGTCATCCTAGAGCGTCCTAAACATGCTGGGTAGAATTAAAGCACAGTGATCGAGATGGCCACTGCATGCGCTGGATTGTTTCCTGCTCAAGATAAGCGTCCATGATGCGATCTCTGTGTCGTCTCGCATTAGCATCTAGTAGCACGAAAGCATCACCTATTGCTCCAGCATAAGGGAGCACATGAGCATCCAGGATGTTTAAGAAGTGAGCATTAACATTTCCAGGGGAAAAAACAAGTAGGTCTTTGCGTCCACCCAAAGAGTTACCACCCCAAATACAGACGCTGCATCTCTTTCACATGTGTCATGGATGAAACGAGTTCCAGGTTCTCTCCAAATGAAAATAATTCTAAAATCGCTTTCGAGGCTAAGCCTGGACTCGTCCGTAAAGAGAACATTGATCTCGCGTCCAGTGGACATGTTGAAGCGCCCATTGCAAGCGTTCTCGCCTATGACGTGACATGAGCGGGACGCAATGGCTGGTCGCCTCGTTTAAAGATCACGTTCGTGAAACCTTCGACGCTCGGTTAACCTTGTTACCAACCTTCCGCAGCTTGCAGCGAGGGAGGATCTGGGTTCAACCGGAATTGCGGTTCTATTCCTTCATGCGCATAATAACAAATATCGGTCATCGGCACTCATGGTAGCTCGTGGCTGTCCTTGGTTGAATCTACTGGATGCCAATTATGTGGTTAGCAATTGTTGCCAATATTTATGAATTACAGATGGACTCACCTTCAGCCATCTAGCTACTGCTATTCGATTTTGTCCTGCCTCTAGTCTCCCAAAAGATCGTCATCGCAGTTCTTT
Organism: Trichonephila inaurata madagascariensis; assembly: GCA_019973955.1. Taxonomy (NCBI): domain Eukaryota; kingdom Metazoa; phylum Arthropoda; class Arachnida; order Araneae; family Nephilidae; genus Trichonephila; species Trichonephila inaurata. Next base: position 339,984 of record BMAV01022776.1, read on the forward strand.
GGTCAAATGATGCCTGGAGGTCATTGTTACAATTTCGTTAAACCACATTTCTAATCTCAGACACACCAGTGACAATTGCCAACTGGCTCTAAAATATCCATTTTCATACTCCTCGCAAATGACGTATCTTATCAACATATTCAAATTTAACTGACATTAGCTTATTTTGGGGGAAATCACTATTTTTGTGATTTTTCCTTAATTTCTGATAACCAGTGTATATCTGTTCATTGTTCTTATGTATTGCGGGGCATATTAATGTTTTATCCATAAAAAATTTTAATTAGATTTAACTATAAAACGGATATATATTTTGATTTAGCTTTAATTCTAAATTTGATATAAGTAAAATGTATTGCGTAAAGAAATCACAGCATCTATTATATTAAAAATTTTGCTGAGATATTGACTTTGGAATTAGAAATGTTCAGTGATAAGAGGTACCCGACTGTAATTTTTAACAATAATTTTTAAAAAGTGAACGTAATGACAAATAAGCTTCAAAATCACTATATTAATCTCTGTTTCAAAATAAATTGAATAATTTAATTACGGGATTTAATTATAATTATTATGTATGCAGAAATATGTTTCATATTTGTTTGTTTTTAGTTTTTTCATGCACATACACAATCAAAGAGAAAATTAATATTTACTGAAGTAAAACTTTTTTTTCGTTTGTGATTACATACACAGGAAGTCAACGGATATGGATGAACAAGTGGAAATTTTTATTTCATGATATTTTCAGAAGACAAAACAATTATACAATCAAACTCCTTTGGTGGAAATCTGAACACAATTAATTGAAAAAAAATAAATTTCTGCCAAATCATATAGGAAACAAGATTTTGTTAGTAATTGTACAAGTGGTTTAATGATAAAATTTTACGTCATATATGAAACCAATTCGGTAAAAGAAAAATCCTTTGTTAGGAAAAAATAATAATTCATTGCATTTAATTATTAATTTAAGTTTTCAGATTGTGAGCTTCAAGGAATAGTAATTTGTGTCCTTTAGTTAATTCACGACTGTTTCGGTTAAGTGTAAAATTATTTTAAATTTAGTTCTTCGTTCGGTCGCTACACAGAATTTAGAAAATTTTTATAGACACCTTCTTAATAACAGACAAAAAGAAAATTCAAATAGAACATTATTAAACTAAAAATTACCCATATAAATGACTTTTAAAGCACACAGCATAACAACCATTTCTAAATGAGAAAGTTTGGGTTTCGAAAGCTTTTCCATCGTCTACTTTTTTTCACAGCTAACAAAGCACTAAAATTTCAGTTTAACGATTATATTTCAGAAAGAAATTGAAGATAACGGCAAAAGTAAGTCTCCCCGCTAAGAATAAATTTGTTTAAAAAAAGAAAAAAATATTTTTGCCATTCGCTGCAGCTTGTTCTAACTACGTCAAAATTTATTCGGAATGAATTTAAAATAAAAAAGAAAATTAATACAGACAGGAAACTGTATTATGGCTACTCCAGCCAAAAGAGGGAAGTATTTATACATGTAGGGGTGGATATGTGCGCTGTCACATCCCCCTCCCTCTGTTACTTCGAGTAGAGCAATCCACACTGACATCGCACCCCGCCAGAACTACACGGGAGATGACGTAGATGGACGTTAGAGACGCCAAGAATTAGACGTAGGAGAAAGACGTTCTTCTTTAGTATTTAACACATCTTTAAACATTTCACACTTCATTGTGTTAATAAATCATTTATCATCCTAAGGTTGTAGTCATTTTCCCATATTTTGGGGGCTCGATCTTTCTTTTGATATTAAGGAAAATCTCCTCTAGACGAGAGGGAAAAAAAATTTCTAAGATGCGTTAATATTATTCTTCAATGGATGCTGTAGTGTTAAGAGTGTAACAACTGCTGCAGTTGGACTTTCTTTTTTTTGGATTCATATAGTGCAACAGCATCAAACTGATTTTGGAATTATTGTACGGACTGCTCCCCAACCCCAGGTAGGAAAAAAATTTAATTAAACGTATTTTTATTTGTTTATTTTGGCTTTCAAATTACTGTATTTAGTAGTTTTAACACAGAGTGTTATAGGGAAATTTTGATAACAACCTTGCACCGTCTATAAATTTTCAAAGTGATTAATTTTGTATATTAAGATGTCCTGTAAAAATATTAAATTAGGCGATTTTCCCATAGTTTCAATTCGTTGAATGTTTAAACTTGCTGAAAAAACATTAAATTCTATATGAGGATTCACCAAATTTTGGGCCTTTTTTCTGAAATAAGATAAAAATTTTTCTCCACACTCCTAAAGGTTTAAGTCGAAAAACCCAAAAAAAAAAAATTTTAACCGAATTCTCATTTTATCTCAGTAGCTAATTTGTTGCATTTAGACGTGGAAACAATCGAGCAAAATTTATGCAATAGTATATTTAATGCTTTGTCGAACTGAGATGAATTCCAACTAACATTAAATAATTCGGAAACATCATTTTCTGAAACAGAAAAAGTAGCTTATAATACTGAGAATCAACCACCGTTTCAAAAACGAACAGCAATTGATCATTCCTCATTAAGAGGCCCTTAGACAGAAATCGAAACTCGAAAACGATGAAAGCGCCCTCTTCTGGGAGGGGTTGGGGCGTGCCCAAAGGAAGGGCAAGTACTATGTCGCACGGGTTTTGTAATGATCAAAGGTAAATGGTTCCTTCATAAAAGATGAATTATATGCCTTTTTTTAAAATTTTTGTTATTTTCTCGATTTTGAAATAGACTTTTTTTCTTTCATGCAACTATTCATCCAAATTTTCGCTTACTTTATTCAACTTTCTGATGATTATGTTCTGACAGCTGTCATGATGAAAGAAAATGACATCACATTGAGAGAATCGTCTCCTTTTTCACGTTTAGGGATGACTTCTGCTCATTCCCAACCGTTTTAAACACTAAAACCCCTCTCCCCCCTTCTACTTTTGTTCGAAACTAAAGATAAGGAGAGCTTCTGCATTCTTCTCCATTGGTGAGGCTTCTCCATTGGTCAGGTTTCAGTTTGACTTCCTTCTACAGTCTGTGACACTGTTTATATGACCCCTCTTTTATTGCTCTCTTCCCCAATCTTTCAAGTTTGTGAAGGACTAAAGACTCAAGATTCCAAGTTCAAAAAAAAAATCAGGAATACAAAGCTGTACCCCAAGTGTCATTCCGCTGTCCGATCTTGATTTGGACGGGGATAAAACCTAAATGACATTGCTGGCCACTTCAAAAACTTACAATTTTTGGGGCAGCATATAAAAAGAATATTTTTTACATTAGATTTGATTTTACAAACATTTATTGGGTGAAAATTAAAAAAAAACATGGAATGAATTATTATTGATTTTTTATTTTTTCTATACAAGCATAGATAACTTAATAATAATAATGCAATGAATCAATGATCTTTTACATAAACTGTCGAAATCTAGGTCATTGAGATTAATTGCAATCACATTACTATTCTGATTTTTTTGTTTTGTAACCACCACTTTGGGAAAAAAAAATATTTTTCCCTTTAAAAACATAATTTTCTGAATGGCTTTAAAAATGTTTATAGATGGGTGGAGTCTGTGTTTTTTTTGGTGAGGGGTTTGTAATATAAATTTGGAGCTGTTGTTTAAATTTAGATTTTAGCATCGAGTTTCGATACGCCGAAAGTTCTTTCCTCTCCTTCTTTTTTACGTTTTTTTTTCTTCCACAAATGGAAAAGGTGCATTTTTCTAGAAAGTATTTTAGAAGTTTCTTTCAATTTTTATTGTTACTCGGGAACCCCAGGGTTCCGTGGAACACAGTTTGAATTGGGGGAACCCAGAACTATTATTAGAACAATATATCCAGAAAAACAATAATTAAATTTAATCAACTTGTTATAGGTACTTAATAAATTGTAAAATACTATATTTGTCAAAAAAAAATTCATATTTTTTTTAAATATAATTCAGTTAATAATCTATCCCCAGGTGTCCACCCATGTTTATACTTAGTTTGGGATATGTTTGCTTTTTTTTTTCATTCAATCTAAATTATTTGAAGTGAGTCTATGCAAATTATTTGCAGTCGCATTCATATTTGTGTCGGGTTTTGTTTTGACACCTTTTTTTTCCCCCATACGCTGAAAACACATTGTTCTGATTGATTTTAAAAATTTTTTTAGAGCTGGGGAAAAGTCTTGTGCATTCTGCATGAATTTAAAACCCCAAAACAAAGGGCCATTCGGTTTAATTTTAGTTTTTAATGTAAAATCTTTGAATATCAAAAAGTTGTTCCTCTTCTTATGGCAAAATTTCTCTTTTATCTTTTATTCTTTTATCATATTATAATAAAAGTTCAAACCCCTTATTTTTGATAAAAAAAAAATAATAATAATAAACTGGGGATAGTCTCCCCAACCCCTCGAGAGGTCTTTTGTCGTTTTAGATGGCTATTTAGAGTCCTACCATGCTGCAAAGGCACTATACATTTATAAACATCCAGGTCTTCGCCGGGAATCGAACCCATGCCCTACGGCACATGAGTCAGCGGCTCTAACCACTATACAGTATAGGAGACAAAAAATTTTACAAAAAAAGGATTTTTTTATAAAAAATTATAATTCATTTACATTTAATTCAGTAAAATTGAAACATTATTTAATAAAATAAATATTTATATTTGTTGCGTTATTTACGGTGATTATGAAATTGATAAGCAATTTCAGGCCAAATACCAAAAAAATAAAATTGTATCAATACATAAAGTTATTATTTTACTTGAAATGGAACTTTTTAGAATTAAAATCTATGTTTCTAATTCAGTTTATGTTTGTAAAATTATAAAAAAAAAAAGAAATCTTATAAAACGTATTCCCCTAATTTTCTGACAATATTTTTAGTTAAATTATTCTTTAAAATTTTTTTGGAGTGCAATTTTTCTTAGCGTATTTGTTATATCGCATGCTATATATTACTAAAAAAATATAAGGGGGACTAAAAAGGAAAATCTTTTTTTTCGAAAGGTTACTGATAAATTTTGGGAAAACCCCCCCTTGGGTTTTCAATAACAAACAAACAAATTGCATGGCAATAATACCAAAAAAAAGACCCATGATGTAGAGGGTTTGATAGGTGTTAAATTTGTAGAGGCTCATTCTTTTGGCAGGGTGGGGAAAACTCGGTACCCCTCATCATTAGCCCGGGGGGGAAAAAAAATGTATGTGCATACTTTGGGAAACAATCAAAGTTTTCCTTTTCTCTAAAAAATTTTCTTTACCTCTTGTTCCTGGTATTTCTATATTTATGTCATTGAAATTTTTCTTTTTCTTTTCCTTTCTCAAAAAAAAAACAAAAATTTCTTGTGTAAGTAAAAAAGCAAATAAAACACCCGATTATTATTATTTTTTTTAAAAGAATGCGCCAAAGAAAAAAGTGTCGTGGAAGACATAAGCAATGGTACAAGCGGGGGGGCTCTGGGGCCAAAATAGCCCCCGGGGCGGCATTTGGATAGAATTTGAAAAAAAAAAAAATTTTTTTTACAAAAATTTTATATATTTTCTGAAATATTATTGGGGGGTGAATTTGGGGGTTTCATTTAATATCTTTTTTTTTTTTTTTTTGACCTGTATTTTTGCAGTTTTTTTTGTGTTTAAACTTAAAGGGGTTTGAGGCGGATATACGTTAAAGCATGAAATTTAAAATTTAAAATCTTTCCCTCGTAAAAATTCTCCCCACGCCGGGTGAGGTTTAAACGGACATTCCTTTCACCCCAACGATGTCGGTGTCGCTATGAAAAAAAAGGACAAGGGTAATTTGAGTTTTTATTAAGGACGAGCTACAGGGTTTTTAAGGCCAGTAATTTTAACCCGGGCAATACTCCCCAAATGACCCCTTTTTTAAAAACCCAAAGGGGGGGACTTTCACTTCACAGATTTAACGTATTGCCTAACGGGGGTCTTTAGTTATTTAAAGTGTGGTTTGGGGTTTTGGGTAGAGCGAGGAAAAGGGTAATAAAAGGGTTTTTAAACAGGGGTACAGGGGGATGTTTTTTTAGCTCATTAGTTTATAAATTAAAAAAAAAACTAATAAAGAACAAAAATTGGGGAAATTAATTTTTCTCATTTACCCTTTATTAAAAAAATAAATTTTAATTTCCCCAAATTTTTTAATCGCAAAAAAAAATAAGGGGGGGGGGGGGGGGGGCCCCCCTTTTAAAAATTTTAAAAAAAATAAGAAAAAAAAAAAAGAAATTTAAAAAAAAAAAAAAGGGGGCCCCGGCCCCCCCCTTTATAACCCCCGAAAAAAAAGGTTTTTTTAAATAAAAAATTACTTTAAAAATAAAAAATGAACACAAAAAAAAAAAAATTTCTACTTAGTTGTACTGTCGATTTAAAATAAATGCTCTTAAGAACGAGGGTTGTAGTTCTAGAAGTACACTACCAAGATTAAAAAAAAAAAAAACCCAATTTTTCAAAAAATTAAAAAATACCTGGGGGAAACTTTTAAAAAAAAAGCATTTTTAGAACAATTTAAGTTCCTTCGTAAAAAGGGAGGTTGCGTTATACCGCATTCTAAATTTAAAATCAGCTTGAAAGAAAAGATGAGCGTTATAACCGGATTTCGGTATTAAAAAAACCTCTAATCCTTTTAAATAATACTCACTGCTCACTTCAGTGATTAATAAAACTTGTTTAGAGAATTTTTTTAAAATATTTTAATATAAAAAAAAAATATTTAATATAAAAAATATAGTTCCCCCCCATTGTATTCTGTACTTTTTTAAAAAAGAAATAACTGCTGGGATTTTATGTAAAAAACTAGTAAACTTTCCTAGGAATGAAAGGGGCTTAAAGTACAGTTTTTTTTTTCTTTTCCTTTTAACCCCTAAAATTTCAAAAAAACTAGTTTTTCGTTAAACCCACCAAACGATATAAAACACCATTCGTCAATGGGAAAATACTAAAAATTTATGTACCCTTCGGGAAGAAGGTAGACAAGTTTGCCCCTCTTTTTAAATTTCTGTTTCAATAATTACTCAAAAAAAATTAATTTAAAAAATTTTAAAGTATGTGCGTTTGAAACATAAGAAAAAAATTTTCCTGTTTTACTTTTTATCCGATAATTTAAAAAAATTTTTTTGATCGTTTTAATGCACTAGATATGAATTTTCAATCTTTTAAAAAATTTAAAAAAAAAATTAAATTTTTTTTTTAAAAAACGAAATAATGGAAGAATTAAATTTTTTTTCGCTTTTTTAGATGCATTTTATTCCGTGCAATTGAAAGCAATATCTTAGATGTAAATGTAGGAGAAAAAAAGAAATTCCAAAGGATTAACATTACGCTCGAGATTTCGTGGTGGCGTGTCAAATGGAGCCTTAAAGGCCAAAATGTTCTCCGTTATGCCACTGCCTTTCTGCACTATGTTGTAAGATAAATCTATACTTACATATTGTGGAAACTATGTTCAAGATAACTCGCCTTGGCAGCACCAATTTTTTCATGGGGGTATTGCTGAATTGCTCATGTTTTCTTTCATATAAAATTTTCTAAAAAAGGGTATGATAATATGTAAGTATTGTGATAAATCTAATTTAAACAATGCAGATCAATTAGTAAAAAAACAAAATATCCAAAATATTAGTACTAAGTAGATTTACTTTTTATATCATCACCGGTATGATCATGGAACTCAGAAAGGAGAAAATGCAATCACATATAAGATACCGTGTTCCCTGAAGTAATCATGGCCCTGAACAAATAAATAAATAAAAGAGTAAAATATACTTCATCGGGTTTAATATCAAGAATCTCACAAATATCTCATTCATTTTCATCCAAATAAACAAAACCTTGGTCACATAAAGATGTGTTATAAACCAGAAGATCAATAAGTTGTGAATTAAAACTTAACTTTCATTGGACTGTGGCTTTATTATTATAAAAAATACCAGATTAATAAGATTTTTCAGAAATATCACAATAGTTTTCAATCAAAGCAAAAATATTATGGTCATGAAAGTATAGCCTTTTTCAGGGCGTAACGTACACCCCAATTGCGGGGGCCCAAACCTGACACCCCAAATACCTACCCCTTTTTAAAATCCCCAAAATTGGGGCCCAAAAGTTCTCGTTTTCGCCACTGCCTTTCTGCACTATGTTATGATAAATCGACTTACATATTATGGCAACAACGTTCGAAGTAACTCACCAACTTGGTAATACCAATTCCGGCGTGTTTATAATGTCACCAAAGGCTGTGATAATTGAAATTCTGTGATAAAACTTATTTAAACAATGCAATCAGTTACAAAAACCAAAAAATCCCTTAAATATTAGTAGTAAAGTAGATTTAATTTTTTATACTTAATGTCTAATACGAAAAAAAAAAAATAAAATCATTCTTGAAATATATTATGTTTTTTACTCATTCTGTACAGTTAATTTTGATTCTTTTAATATTCGAAAATGAGAGTGAAAGGGAAACGTAAAATAAGTGTATTGAAATTTTGAAACTCTTTAAAAAACTTCAAAATTTTAAAACATTTTTTCCAAAATTAATTAATAAGCTAAAAGTACTTTTAAAAATTTTTAAGAAACTACATTCAAGGCACCTTTCTAACAGTGCTAAATTTTAAAAAACAAAACCATGTTCAGTGTTTGGGAAAACCATAATGCATACTGAAACATGTTAATGCTACAATTCTTACAAGCACATTTTACTGCAAAACAGTAGTTTTATTTATGTAACATAATCGTCAATGGTTGATCACCTTTCAAAGCTGAATTTAAAATGGGGTTTTAGTAGTTGGGTATGTGTCATGACATAGATAAAGCTTTTCACTTTTGGGGTAAAGTGTAGAATAGGGGGCCCTTTGGATTCGGCGACCAGAATTGATCGCAAAACAACTTAATTTACTGCATAACTTGATAAATATTTTTTTTTCTTTATTTGCATTATAAAACTCCAATGTGATTTCTCTTATCACCTACCGCTAAATTAAGTTGCTTGGCGCTAATTTCGGTTGCTGAAAAATTAACTTCGCCAAGGAGCCCTATTCTATACTGAAACCCAGGAAGAGTTTCTTTAGAATGTTACTTGCAAATGAACTTAGTTTTGACTTGACAAAATCAAACCATATGACTTATGAATCAAGTTAAATTGCTTTTAAATAATCCGCGCAAATAATGTAAACATTTACCATATCGCGAAATTGGTATTCAACCATACAGAGAGTGTAATTGATAATTTTACCAACATTTTTAACTTATCTTATATTAAAAACAAATTATGTACTTTTAATTTTACACATAAGAGAAATTCAGTTAAGTAAAATATAACAACAAAGAATCAATAACTCATTTTAATACGTGGTCCTCCGCGTGTAGCGTGGTAGATACGAAATATAGTTCGGTTGATTTAAGAAAATTAAATTTGTTGTTGAGTAAATTAAATATGTTGCCGGTATATTAAAAGAGTTTCTGTAATCCTGAATATCTTTTTTAATTTGTCCGAAAGCATTAATTAGCATTTTGGGGGTTTTTTGGGTACATGTAAGGAATCAAATTCAATCAAGGCATGGGGTCAAATCTGATTCAAACATACTCATTTCAAAATAAGTATGTTTACGTGCTAATTTTTGAGTAAGTCTTTTTTCTCCGTGTAACTGGGGTCAATTTGACCCAGCCCGCGGTTTTAGGTATACCGAAACTGCCCGGCTCTAGTGTTAACGCAATATTTTAATTCCATACGTGATTAGCAAATATATGTGATTCAAATATTGAAGAAGCATCAATTATTGTGTACGTCATTAATGGTATTGATGGACATCGTTCAGATAAAATAATTCTCTATTGTGCAACTTAATTTTCCGAATTTAAGCAGAAATTACGTAACTATGAAACTGTCACTAAAAACATGGGAATACATAACTCTAATTCAACGGATTTCTGTCATTCATATGACAGCCGAACACGTGATAATAAATAACAAACCTTCAAGGAAAACCCACAAAATTTAACGTTTCTGACGCAGTTAAAAAACCCCAACATTGTTTTTAATTGTAATGATATAGGTCACCGGTCAAAATCTTGTCCTAATCATTCACGTGGCCCCAGATGCCTCTCATGTAATCTTTATGGTCACAAATCTTTTGAATATCGACGAACTACTTTAAATAACAGTTCTACACCACCGTCTGGTGTAAATGCTGTTCATGAAATGCCTTCTCCTATTAATGAGTAAAGGAGTAACAATTTCTGGCTGTAAACTTATAGGATTAGTAGACACACAGGCAGCAATTTAACACTACTAGGAAATTCGACATACATAAATATAGATGCACCATCACTGAAGCAAACATTATTAACAGGTTTTGGTTTTTCGCGAATTAATGTCATAGGAACTTTTGATTCTGAAAGTACTATAGATGATCAAATTTTTCCTGTTACTATTTCTATTGTACCAAAAAAATTCTTGTACAAATTATGACATCATAATCAGTTGTGACGTAATTAAGCAAGGACATCTAGAAATATATCGTCTGCAGGCGTAAATTTTCCACAAATTTTAAGACCATCTAATAGTGTAAATGAAAATTTTACTATGACAATTTCTGACGATTCACCCACATTTGATATCGGTCGAAATGTTTCTCAATATTATCCAGCTGAAGTCGAAAATAACTGTTATCGACAAACACGCCTAAAAAAACAAAAACTGAAAATATTGAGCTTGATATCGCTCTTACAGACGACGTACCGATATTTCATAAGCCCCGACGTTTGCCATTTGCCGAACGAGATATAGTGCGCACAAGTTGATGAATGGGTTGAAAATGAAATCTTTGAGCCGTGTTCATCCCCTCTGATGCTAGTCAAGTTGTGGTAGTAAAGAAAAAAGAGACGGGAAATCAATAGTTTGCACTGTTTATAGACGTTTAAATCGCAAACTTATTAAAGATAACTATCATCTCCCTTTAATTAACGATATTTTAGATTATCTCCAAAATGCTAAAATATTTACTACTCTAGATCTAAAAAAATGGACTTTTCCATATCGCGGTAAATGAAAGGAGCTGTAAATTTACTAGTTTTGTTACTCACAACGGTCAGTTTCAGTTTAGATGAATGCCTTTAGGACAAAGTACTTGTCCTTCCACCTTTATGCGGTACATTAATGCCATTTTCCGACATCTGATTTTTAAAAGTATTGTGTGACGGGCTCACGCGTCTTTTCATTAACATGTCCTTTGGGTTCTTATGGGGCCTGGATTAATGGCAACTCTTTTCCAACCAAAACCCAAGAAGTGAAACATGAATGCAAGATGCAAATTAGATCGCTTTTAAATATCAGAAGTTTCAGTAAGCGGGTTGGCAATTTGGGGAATGTTATGATAGAGAGTGATACGATTGTAAAGTGATAGCCAACAGAGGTCATATCGAAGGTAGAGCCATTAAGTCAAGGTGCATACCATTGCACTCGAGTAAAGACGCAACTCCCTTATTATTAGTCCGGCGATCGGATCAAGGTAGGATTGACTATTAATATTAGGACTTGTGATATTATTGGAATTGAGATTAGGCGGGTTAAATATTGATAGTGGTCCGAGTTAGTTCGGTATTATTGATATTGTGTGTTTTCTCATTGTAGATTCTCTCATATATATTATCTTCTAATCTGTTAAAAGTTTAAATTTTTAATAAAGTCATATTAAGAATATGGATACGTCTGGTCTTTTTGTTAATCCCACACCTCTAGCTCACGCAGATAATCCAGGAGAAGGGCACCCTAGGGGGCAATTTCACAATTGTTCTCCCATATATGGATGATGTTGTTATTCCCACTGCTGATGAATTCGAAGCTCTCGAATAACTAAAAATTGTTTGTGAGGTAGCTTGTGATTACGGACTTGGAAAGAAATTTTTAAAAATGTCAATTTTTAAATAATAAAATTTTGAGTTTCTTGGCTAAATTATAGAAAACGGTAGATTGTTTCCTTCCCCTTCAAAATTATAGCTGTTATTAATCATCCACATCTTAAAAATATTGAAGATTTTCCCCGATTTTTTGGTCTTACTGGCTATTTTAGAAAGTTTTTACCTTCATTTTCGCCCATAGCAAAACCTTTGAGTGACCTCCTTCGTAAGAACTCCCCTTTCCAATTTCATGCTGAACAACACAGGCAGCATTTCAAAAATTAAAATACTTGCTTTCCCAACAACCCATTTTAAGTATTTTTAATCAAAATTCTCCCATTGTTATTCCCACTGACGCATCAATCGACGGTTTCGGGGCAGTTCTACTTCAAAAATCCATACATGACGACCAGTTTCACCCTGTATTCTACATGTCAAAAAAGACATCAGACCAAAAAATAAAGTACACCAGTTTTGAGCTAGAAGTCCTTGCAGGGTTCGAAGCACTTAAAAAGTTTCGCATCTATGTGCTTGCAATAAATTTCGAAATTATTACTGACTGTAACGCCCTCTTCAAAACGTTAAGTAAAAAAGAGCTTAACCCAGGATAGCCAGAAGGACACTCTACCTCCAAGAATTTAACTATACAATAGAACACCGTGCATGTCTGTATCCCACTAGATCTACGGACGCTGTAGAAGCCATAAATCAACTAGAAAGCCAACGACATGTCTTCAGAAACCCAACAAGTATCATCACTTATAAAGGATCCGCATTTGAAGATTACTGTAATAAGCAAAACATCCTTCATATCTCCATTGCAATTGGTCTTCCAAGATCTAAAGGCCAAATTGAAAAAAACAAAATTCTACCATCATTGCTGTGGATAATCCTAAGAAATGGTACTCTTACTTACCTCACCTGCAAGAAATCCTGAATTCAACTTTTCAAAGAAGCATCAAGATGGCTCCATTTGAACTCCTTTTCGGCACCAAGATGAAGTCTTGCCAATACATTGAGATTGTCCAACTTCTTAACGAAGAGATTACAGCTCAGTTCCAACAGCAACGTGATGCTTTCCGTCAGGATGCCAAAAAGAAAATCTACAAAGTTCAAGATGAGAATCGCCGCTTGTACAATCTCCGGCGCAGACAAGCTCATAAGTATCAACTACATGACCTAGTAGCAATCAAACGCACTCAGTTTGGTCCAGGCTTCAAACTTAAGCAAAAATACCTCGAACCATACTAAGTTACAAAAGACAAGCACAATGACGTAGGAAAGTGTGATTTTGTCGAAGGACCATCAAAAACATCTACTTGTAAAGAGTTCATGAAACTCTAGCCAAACGAGATTATCTCTACTTGATTTCTCCATTTAAAACTGTTTACAATTTTTCTTCCTGTGAAAGACTTTCATTATGGAAATTATCAACAAACTTTTTAGTTATTTATTTTTACTTCCATTTTTATTGAATGACTTTAGCGTTTTCCTATTTCTATTTAGTACCAAATTTAGTATTTAGAAGTAAGAGTATCTTTCTTGAATATGTTCCTGTTCCTTATTCCAGATTTTTATTTTAGCCTTGATCTTATATGTATCGTTAATATTATTTGTTTTACCCCAGTGGTAATGTATGAAATTTTTCCTATATATCAATTACTACTTTAAATTTGTTCATTTTTCAGTATTTTTGTAATTTTTCTTTGAAGATATTTTGTGTTGTATAATTATTTTATCTACTGTGTATGCATATTCTTAATATTATTTTATTACTATATATCTGTACTATTTTATCATTGTATATCACATCAGGCGAGGTCACCTTCCCAGTCATGATGGCCGATTTAGGGTTGGATATGTGCACTTTCGCATCCCACTTCCCCCGTTGCTTCGAGTGGAGCAGTCCACACTGACGTCACATCCCGCCAGTAGTGCTCGATAAAAGGACCACACGGAGAGTGATGCAGATGGACGTTAGACACGCTAAGAACTAGACGTAGGAGAAAGACGTTGTCCTTTATTATTTAATACATCTTTAAATATTTCACACTTCATTATGTTAAAAAATCATTTATCTCTCATCCTAAGGTTGTAGTCCTTTTCCCATATATACTAAATTTTACTTGATGCATTCAAATATTTCTTTTTAAAAGGTGTGTGGAATTTTCACCCTTAATGCATTAAACATAGAAGACTATAACTCCATTTTGCAATAAGGCTTAAAATTGCACTGTTTTAAAAAAGAAAATCAAAATTCTAAGAAACCTGTCATGTAAACAATTATGTGTCTTTTATCCATAGTAATTTTTATTATTATTGGAGATTTTCTGCCTCTCAAATATTTATGTGGTTTGATATATATCTCTTAATACTGTCCAGGGACTGCCTTTATAGCTTTTGGTGATTTTATTTCAAACTATACAAGAAATTTTTAAGAATTTAAAGTGAAATGTGGGTGAGATGTTGAATGGTTCGTGCGGAGTACCTGATCTCTGAGAGAGATCTCCATCTCCTATCTGGCATGTTTAAGGAGTGACTTTGACTTGTAGTTTGCCCTTTTTTAATGTTAAGTAATTTGTAAGTTAAGAATGACCAGTAAAAATGATAAATATCAGTGTGGTAAGAGGGGGGTATGCTGGAAGCATTGTTTGTGTTGACGTGAAAATTAACCCTGGCGCCTGCCAGCTCGGTCCTACGCAAGCAGAGAAGCGGAAACTGACGGCGAAATCATTCGATCTGGGCGGAGTAGGAAGAGACCGGCTAGCTGAGTTCTCCTACGGTTGTCCGACAAGGGTGATCCATTCCTTAGAGATCCAACGCCCGGAAGGCGTTTCTTTTCCGTTTGAGTATCTGAAAAGAGAAGAAAACAAAGCGATCTACAAGCAGACCGCGGGAAAGCAGCGCCAAGGAGGCAGGAGAAGCACCTAAAAAAGCAGACGAGATGCAGTCATCATATCCGTCTCTTACCCCCCCTCCCCGAGGGGGCGAACGGAAGGGTTGGAAATAGTACGGAGTCCAATGCGGCTGAGAAGTGTCGATTAGTCGTAACGTGTAGACAAGGTAGTTGCATGGTGGAGGGGCTGTGAGTTCCAGTGACGGGATAGTTTGATTGCTGATTGATAGACGGGTTATGGTGAGATGGCAGTTGATTGTAGAAGGGGATTGGCAATGTTTTAATTCTTGAGTGGATGGAAGGTATTTTTAGCTCTCTATGGATGATTCTTGGGATGTAGACTGGAGCATCTAGGATGAGTCTTAGGGCACGGTTTTGAAGTACGGTTGTCCGACTGTGAAGTGACCGCCGAAATTAACTCTTATTGCGAGCGGCACTCCCGACCAATCGATAGGCAGCTACACGCCTGGGGCTGGCAGAAGTGAAATCCCACTATCAGACATCTTCAATACTGATTTTTGAGCTCTTAAAAGTTTTTGCTTTTCAATATTAATTTTATTTAAATTTTCTTTTTCATAATGTTTTTCTACATTTAAATTCCTTTTAAAATGGGCAATGGTATATATAACTCGTAACAATCATCTACATTCCAGGATAGGAGATTAGAGTCCGCAAGGACTATGTGCTCCGAAACTCATCCCAACGACCGAAGTGAGATTTTGCGAAAAAGGTTCTATCCCAAAACAACTTGGATTCTTTAGTTCTAACTGATCAGATGTCGGTAGAATATGCCTATTCTTTCGGTGCCTTGAGCGTTTTTGAGCTGTCAATCCAACTCTAAAAGAGAAGGGTAGTCAGCAAAGAACTTTTTCAGTTCGATGATGTGTGTGAAAGATATTTTCAAAATCTTTCATCTAACGTTTTCGTCAATGTGTCAAATTAAAAAGCCAATAATGGCTTTTTTAAGGATTGGATGATGGTCAAATTCGTTGGTAATGTACAAAAGGATTTCAGACAGCAATCAATATATTTTAAGAAAAGATATAATGTAAGAATAAATTTTTTCAAACGATAAATATGTAGAACACTTGTCCTTATATTTTGCGTTAGGATGTTATTAAATTTATTATATGAGAAAAATATATTTTAACTTTTCACTACATATTTGTAGTTTTTATTTTTTTTGGAATAATATAAAAATATTTTTTTTCTATTATCATTCTTAACTTGAATACTCCGTGTGTTCTTTCAAGTTCATAAACAATTTTCTACATTTTCTCAATATTTTCAATTATTGAATTTATATTAATATACTTTTGTGTAAGAAACAATAATTAAAGATTATAAAATAAAATATAAAAATATTGAAGATCAAAATTCACTTTTACTATTCTATCCATGACATCGTCTTGCTAGTCATTTGAAATATATATTTCATACTTTTTGAGCATATTCATAATCTTCAAATACATTTTCATTTTTATAAGCTGCTGTAAAAAGCTAATCTTGGAGGAAATTTCGTTTTATATAATTTGGAGAATGAATCGAAATATTCATACTTATAACACATCTTAGTAATAAATTTCAAATTATTTCCGAAATATATATTGCAAAAATTGTCCAATAAAGATTTTAGAAAGTGAAAAGAATCGATTAAAGGTAATGAATGAATTTTTCACTGTTTTCAGAAATACATTTGATTATATTTCCTTTCAATTTACTTGTGTTCTATGCATTATAAATATACATCATCATTTCTTAAGGGGTCACTTCACGAAAATCGAATTAAAAATCGATTAGTCAATTTTGATTTAAAAATAAAATACCACTCTTTTTCTTCCTAATGCAATTTAAATTTTTGCTCTAGCTGAATTAGAAGTATTTTTAATATTTTTTTAAAAAGTTGTTTACATTTGTCAAACCCTAAAACAGCTGACTGCCAAGCCCCTTTCAAATCAAAACAAAAGACACATGCTACTTTTCAGCCTTATCAAATAGTTTAAATTGATCAAAAGAATTCATTTTGATCAGCAGCTTATTCAGGAAAGAAGTGAAGTGAATAGTTGTAGCTGTTTATTTTGTGGTAGCTTACATGCTGTTTTTTAAGCGGTTAAATATAACGAATTTTTGCTATTGTGCAGAATCGGTTTTTTTATCAAAATGATTTTATAAATATGCCTCAATTTAATAATAAAACACTTAAAAAACGAAAGTTTGGAAAAGTAGGTACGAAAACCGAAACTTTCGAGGAATTAAATGTTGCCAGTCAGACAATTCAAATAAATAATTAAATTTTTGAAAGTAAAGTTAGGTGTTTAATAAAGAGTATTTTTTTTTTAAATTCATTTAAATTTTTTTGTGAAATGACTGAATTGCTGTTTTTTGGTTTAAAACAACATTAATTACAAAAATAAAATGAAAAAAAATTTTCCTAAATTTTTTGCAAACCCAGGGTTTGGGCAAAAAGGTTAATATGTTTGATCTTTGTGGGTTAAAAAACATTTCCAATACTAATTTTACAAAGTAGAAAAAAAAGATACACAATTACATGAAGTGAACACTAGGTTTTATTTTAGGGTATTTTAAAAAAAGAAGAAATCTTTTTGCAGAGTTAGGAATCTGTCACCTCCACCAAAGTGTTTTCGAGTCCATGCATAAATTAAATAGCAACATAGAAAGTAGCCAAAGCGTCTATGACATCCTGCTCCCGAAACAATAATGCAGTAATAAATAATAATGGAGGCCCAAATGTCCCGGTGGCTATTGATGGTATTCCCAAAAGTGGCCATACTTCTGTAAATGGTATTGTTATGCCAGTTAGTGGGGACACTGGGAAAAATTGTTGTGCTAAAATATTATCGAGGAAATGCTCATGTAATTTTACGACAATGTACATTGAAATGAATTTTCCCGAAATGCGGAAATAATAGGAAGTTGAAGGTGCACTTTGTATTTTCCATGCCCCAAAGGCATTGCACAATTCCGATATACACAATACTTGAACTATATGGAACTCTAGCATGCAAAGCAGTTTTGAATCTAAACTTTAAGAGATGTCAACATTAAAAAATTAGAATGTGTTGTATGTTGATAAAGGTTGGGGACACAACTCAGGTATTAAAATTAAAAGGAAAAAGGGGCTGCGGGACAAAAATCTCTAGGATGGCGTAATAGATTGACAGATGCAGAAAAAAGATAAATTGCAAAGATACTAGGTTTTGGCTATTCAAAACAACTCAGTAAACTTGTCACCCATAAGGCAAGCTATTAAAGGCTATTTTTTTTGATAAAATCTCCCCAGATTTGAATCTACGACCGTTTATGCCCATGGGAGGTGACTTGTGGTGGAGTATAAATATAAAAACACAATATAAGCATATGCATGTGTTTTGTTTATAATAAGGGATTCACATATAACATAAACACAACTACCTATTGCATAGGAATTGCATAAAAAGTATTTAGAAGGGCTCTAGAGTCTTGCACTTTTATCTAGATGCTTGTTTGATAAAACCAAAATTTTAGTGAAGGCGTAAAATAGTATTTGGTCTATAATTCCAAAAACTGTATATGTGAACTTTAAAAACTGGAGTTTCATGAGGCAATGTCTTTATAGAATCAAAGTGTTATTACTAAATTAAAAGTTTTAGATGTATTAACATTCAACTCCTGGATTTTACAAATGTC
This sequence comes from Trichonephila inaurata madagascariensis, assembly GCA_019973955.1. Lineage (NCBI taxonomy): Eukaryota > Metazoa > Arthropoda > Arachnida > Araneae > Nephilidae > Trichonephila > Trichonephila inaurata. Next base: position 358,475 of record BMAV01022776.1, read on the forward strand.
GGGTTGCAAGATGTAGATCATGCGTGCATTAAGAAAGCAGAATAAAACATTTTTACAATAAACCCAAAAGAAGCTAGAATTAAAACAAACAATTAAAATGTAGACAAGAAGATAATCTTGCAGATGACACCAGCAATTCAAGTTATAGTTCTGGTATGCATTGGTTAATAATAGGTTTTTTACTTTAAATCTCTATTTCCCCAAAACTGTAAATTTCAACACAAAAGGAACATTTTTGAAAAACTACTTATTTTATAGCCTTGAAACTTTGCACATGTGTTAAAACTATACAAATAAATATTTTAATGAAAATTTTGTCAAAAATTTAATTAAAAAATTATTTATGGATTAAAATGACAAAATTTTCACCGTTAAAATTTTTGAGTGTTACTCCACATATGAATTTTTAAAAAACTAATCAAATTTGAAAAATGCTCTCATTAAATTAATAAAAACAATACAATGAATGCACACACAAAATTCATGACTGTATAACCTCCCAAATTTTTTTAAAAATGTTCCTTAAAAATTGGTCATTTTTAAATTACGGAATAGGGAAAATGCTGCGTAAAGTGACCCTAAATCAATTGAAGGGTTTTTTACACTTTGTTTGAATGGTTTTTCAACTCTGTACTCCGAAAGGAAAATCGCATCAAATTCTATTTTATTCTATATCACGAGGCTAAAGTTATTGCCACAATGCTGTAAAAATTACTAAAATAAACGTTCTGTTATTGATAAAAACCCTTTATATACTTTCAAGAATTCCCTAATAATACTGCTCTAAAAGGCCCATAAGTTGTGAGTTTCAAGAGCAGCAATATTCAAGTCGAGCCATTGGTTCGAGTTCTAAATCTATCAAAGAAAGTAAAACAGGTACTCTTTGAGTAATTGGCTGCTTTGAAAAAATGAGATTTATCAGCTTAGATTTCTTCATATTTATCATAGACTATTCTTCATAGTCTGATCATGGTTCAAAATTACGATGTATATTACTGAAGTAATTATGCAGAAATTTTCATTTGAAAAAGCCATTCACATTAATAATTCACAGAATTCTGAACAATTATACAATTTTAGAAGCAATTAAGTAAAATATTCCGATTCCGGATGTTTTTTAAACAAGTATAGCGAATGCCATCGCAAAAATAAATAAAATATTTTTAAAAAAATAAAATAAAGAAAAAAGCTGGGGCAGTTTTGCGAAAGCCTGTCAGCTGGTCAATAACATTCTAAAAAAACAGTCATTTACGATTAACTAAAATTATAAAGAATAATTAACAGATATGTAGGAGAAAAAGTTTATTGAATAAAGCAAATTAAACAAATAAAGCTGTTGTGTTCTTTCCTAAAGAAGGAGCTTCTTTGCCAAGAATACTTTTCTTATATTTGTATTGAAAATGTGTAAATTTCTGTATCACGTTCATTAAAAAAGTGTTTAGGGAACAATTACTTCAAATTTCATACTTATATATATATTCATTCCTATTCAAATTAGACACACAAAAAAAGTTAAATTTCAACTCTTAGAGGGCAGTGTGTATACATATATAATGTTTTTATACATTCAATTGTAGCAGAAATGTTTGCTCAAAATCTTTTGAAGCAAAACATAAAATATTTAAAAGGAGTACTGATATTGTTAAAATAAGTATCTTTGAAACTAAAAAAAAAATTTATTGAATCCTTACCAAATCAGATGTCATTTCCAGACATAAAACTAGATTTCCCATAAAATATTGTTCATGTAAAAAATATCTAGATATATTTTTTGGATGAAATCCCTGCTTCACTATTTCCATCAATATCTCGAAAATGTGTGTTCCTTCGACACATTGTTTTAAATGATCGGGGCTTCTATGCCAGAACTGCTGTAGAAGGTACACATAATCAAAGTCTTTCCATAAATTTACAATTTTCTGACAGATAATGATGTGCAATAAGCATGCAAAGTGATTTTCTGGTAGAAGATTCCAAACTTTACTGGCGGCATCCAAGAAGAAATGGTAGGGAGGCCAAAATAAGTATATCCTTAAAACCTTCAGAGGAAAACGTATAAGTAACTGCTCTCGATGATCTGCACTCATCCTCGAGAGACAAAAGCGGCCAACATGTACCTTATGCGTTTCTTCAAATGTTTCATATAAAAGAAGTTTACATTCTTCCTCCGATAGATCATCCAAACGGCGACTCTGTAGTGACACATCAGTCGAATTAAAATTCACATAGCACAACCTCCAATGCTGAGATTCAGAGATACATTCTTCATTGTAGCATTTAATCCAAGTTAAAACATTTTCTTCATGCTCGTTTAAATTCTTCTTAACTTTGAATACATTTTCTGAATTCGCAACCTTGCTCTCTTCCGTAATTTTTTAAAAAAAGTAAGGACATCCCAGCTAGACCAATATTGACAAGCTAGCACGAAACGCGTTGGGACACTCAACCGTTTCGAATTAATTAATAAATCGGCAGTTTTGATTCTATCTACTGTTCCATCTGCATTAAAGCAAAACTCAAGAGAGCGTTCCTGCTTCTTTGAGAAAATTCCATCGTGATCTTCCATCCAGTTGCTGACTTCTAATCTGATGGGTTTTATAAAGGCGATAATATCCTCTTGCAAGACTAGTGGAATATGTAAAGTTGATATTTCTTCCCTTATAGCTGCCTGCCATACTTCATCTCCGAAATCTATAATTATTCTTCTGGTATCAGAATTATTGAAAAATTGAGTGGTTAATTTCACAAGCATAATTTCTCTAAGAGTCAACATTATGTTTTGCCTTGTAATAATTTCAAATATAAGTAAATCCTTAATAAAAAAGTTATCCTATACTAATTGGAGTAGTAGTTTTTAAAACACATTTATAATTCTGAAAGTGCACAGTACTGTAACGAATGGCAGTAAAACGTTGATGATAAAACGAAACGAAAAAATTTTTATTGCAAAATCTATAAACTTGCCTCTTCTTTCAAATGTCTTGTTAGTGAGTTTCAAAACAGAACTAGAAATGAAAGAGAGAGAAAATATTAGTATACGGTACATAAATGAGCAATTTGTGACAGTATATCACAAAGATATTTGTTTTAAAGCAGTACTTCCCAAACAGTCAGTATTTGCGACCCAATTTTCAATCATAGTTTTCATTGTGCCCCCTCTCCCCTTATATAATAACAAGAGATTGAACGTAACAATACTGTACTTTGACACCAAAGCTATAATACGGCCTAAATTATACACCGCACAAATTATCACACAAGCCAATTATTAAATTTTGTATATGTTACTTTATTTAATAGATATTTAAAAATTACTTTTAAGTAACATTTTTTTTTAATTATTTAATTTTCGACTTTTTGATATACTCATGCCCCCCTAAGGTGGCGTGTCCCACAATATGAGAATCACTGTTTTAAAGTGAAAAAAAAGATTAGTTAAATCCCTCTCGCATTTGGTTTTGAAAAGAAAATTTACAATTTTTTTCGTCTTCTTTTAAAGAAGTCAAGATGTGTGAAATGGATCTTATCGTTTATAATTCCGACATAAACTGGCTCCAAAACCTCAGAGATGTAGCGCTGGCTGTTTAAAGTACCGCAATGCGTACTAGAGGAGTGCGGAGTAATAACCAATACCGCCCCATACCATAATACCCGGTGCAGGACCAGTGTGACGGTGCATAGCGCAGCTGTTCAGCATCCCCTCTCCACGGTGTCTCCAGACTCGAATCCAAACATCGTAGTGTTGCAGACAGATGCGTGACTCGTCAGTAAAGACAACTTCATTCCATTCTGCCGCTCACATCCTTCTTTCATCACACAATTGGCGGCGGAGACGTCTGTGGTTCTACTTCAAGGGTAGACCAAGCAGTCTTGCGGACAGACCACTCTGCTGTAAAGGGCGTCAATGGTAGCATATGACACGAATGATGCATTACAGACTCAATGTGCTGGGCTATGGTTCGTGATGTGACTAAGTGATCCGTCACTGCCATGCGCACAATTTGCCTGTCCTCACATTAAGTGGTGCACTGAGTTGGATGCGGTCGGTCCGTCGTACCTTCCTGCATCCAACGGTCACATATCCGCATTACAGTTGTTTGGTTTCGTCCAATACGACTACCGATTTCCCTGTAAGATAATCCACAATCTCGGTAGGCCACTATCCTTCGTCTGTCAAACTCGGATACTTGATCAAAAGCTGATCGCTGTTTTCGACGAGACATAACTGATCGTTTTTGGAAAAAACCGCAAGAAAAACACAATGGCCAAACTTGAAATCGTCGAAATCTCCAAGCCTTAAATAGCGCTTTGAGGTGGAGCCACAGGCGCGCATGATGTGTGTCTACGCTGAAATTCTAATCATTTGCATACCTCACCTCCGCTAATGCATGTTGTAAATTTCATGTTATTTGCATGCTTCCTTCAAGGTGTTGCATTTACAGTGGCCAGCAGTGTAGTTCTATTAATCGCATAACTTAAATATACTTCGAGTCTAAACAGAAAATTAAAACAATTAAAAATTTAAAATAAAAGTATAGATGTATTAAGAAAAAGTTACATTAAATAATTTAAATACAAGAAATTAAGAATGATTAAAGATTTTATTTTTATTGCAGCAGCACCGGATATATTTGTACAAAACTGTCAGACAATGACAAAAGAGCTAGTATAAGCCAGAGATTAGGTGATATAAATCTTCAGATTAAATCCCTTTTCAAAGGTTTTGACCTAGATCCCTCTCTTCCCAATCAACTACCTGTCTTACTCTCCCTTAAATTAATTCATGGATAGAATTGCATATTATTAAATTACAACCAAAATTCACAAAGCAAGATCGGGTACTCTGAACAAATTATTATGATTTTAATTGGGAATTTTAAAATAGATTTTTTTTCAAAAGACAAACCAAAACCTTTAGTTGAATTTTTAAAATCTAAATTCATTTTAATTATGTCAAATGATCCAAATGAAGCACGAGGATGTACGGAACAACGCTTGACGGAGTTTTTTTTATAGATATTTAAATAAAATTTTGAATCTAAAGTATTTATAATCTATTGTTTCCTGCTTAGAATAATATCAATTCCCAAGTATGATTGTATATTTAGCACAAAAATATTACTTTACATTTGAATAAATAATTTTATAGGACAATACTAATGTCCTCTTTTTTTTGATTCACCTAACAATCCCCTGAAAAAATTTTTTTACAAAAATTTGAAGTTTCACTTTTTTGTGTGGTCAAAACATAATACTTTTTTTTTTCTTTTGTATTTTCAGATGAAAGTTATATTTTATTTTTACGTTAGGAGGAAGTCTAACATTTTCCTGGAAAAAAGGGGAAATATCACTCGTGAAAGGCTCATAACAATATAAGAAACATTCAAGTACATACAGACTTAATATAAAATATTCTCAATCAGATAAAATAAAAAAAAGAAACATTTATTAAAAGAATAAAAAGAAAAGTAAAGCATTAGAGGCATATTAATAAAAAAACTTGTGAATTTAGAAACATTTTGTTGTAACCAATGAATCTTAATAAAGGTTAAATGTGAGCAGAAATATATACGAATGCAAAATTCATGCAAAAACATATACAAATACTACCTGTACCCTACCACGCGCTGCTGTGGCTCAGTCTGGTTAATAAGAAAGAAAAGAGAAAGCACATATTTTTAGTATGTTTAAACATTTGCATTTGAGGTATGATTTTTTTATAATAAAAAAAATTATAAATGTTGTTGTTTCAAATGATTGTCCACAGTGTGGGTCGAGGATCCAAACTCATGGGTTTGGGGCTGATGTATGCCTGTTGCTATAGTTTTGAGAGCATCCCAGGCAAATAAAAGGCTTGGTTCCACCCCAATTTTTAGGGAGAACATCCAAAGGTGGTCAGGGGCCTCCCACCACTCTTCCACCAACCTCACGAGACTTGCAGCTGGATGGATATTTAGAGTACCCTCCTCCGAAAGAATTCATTTAAAACATCCATGCTTTCCCGGATTTAAACCCCAGGTCCTACAAAAGATTGAGCATCACTAACTGCTATATCAGAGGGGTGGAAAAATATATATATACAAAACTTTCCTAAAACGATTTCCTATGAAACTTGTTAACCAAATACTTGAAGCTATTATGGCTTATTTTCATCCTTATGTTATGAAACTAAAATTATTTAACTGTCTTTATTGTGGAGACCTCAAGCTCAAGGATAATTTTAAATGGCTCTACTCTAGATCCCTCAAGAGCAAAGGTTTAGTTTTACAATGCTTAATGATTATGGGTATCTCTGTTAAATCACAGGTGTGTTTACAAATGCACATTTCTCCAAACAATGTTGTTTGGAAATATGAATTGTACTTCTCTATGTTATATAGGAAATGTTTTCATTCTACAATATATCTAGCAAGCAAAGTTTCTGGTGGTTCTCCAAGTTGAGGCAGTTAGTTTTTTTTTTCAGTGGAACAAAACATTTTTTTGGCCCCTTTTAAATTTCAGAGCTTGAATGACACTTCGTAATTGGCGATGAGAACATGCTGGCTCAACCAAAAACTTCTCCTGGTTGCACTGGAATGCAATGTGACAGTTATCTTGGATTCTCCCCCCAAGTCGTTTGCATGAAATCCCGTTTAAAGACATCTTTCAGCCAAGAACCATGTTTTCCCTTTTGGGGGAGCTGAGCAGACCTGATGTTGAAAAAAGCAAAAATGTGTGCTCGCAAACATGTTTTCTTAAGTCTGGCTCAATTGCTCTTCCCCCCTTCAGGACGGTCTTCATCTTTTTTTCTCATTTGCTATGAAATTTAGGAAATACTTTTGCCTGCTGGATGATTTAAATTTTTGTTTTTACTATAAGCATTTTTTTTATGTACTGAAGTTTGACTGCACTTAAAAAAAAAAATAATTGAAAAAAAAACATAAAATTTAAAAACGCTGAAAGAAAGGAAAAAAATGAGGAAAAAAAAGAAAGGGAAAAATAAAAATACTTTTGCTAATGAAATATTTAACTTCAAATGAACATCAATCAACACAGCTCAATTTTCAAACAAAATGAAAACAAAGTATTTCTTTTCCACTCCAAAAAATCACTCTAAGAGGTAAATTTTTACTAAATAATTTGAATTTGAATGGAAATTGGCGATAATTCCTGCCAACTGCTCTGAGAAATGAAAAAAAAACTAAATGAAAACAAGGGGAAAAAAATTAATATACTCATACAAAATCAACTTTATAGTAAAAGACAGCTTAATACCAATGCAATGTAAAAAAAATAATTAAGGTGACTCCCTTTTTAAAAAATTTTTAACACGGGGAAAGAAACATCAATGACATAGGCAACATATGAATAAAAAATCAAATTTGTGAGCATTGTTTGCAATCAATATTCTTTAAACCCCAACAAATTTGGGGGAGAAACATAAACCATTCTTTTAGGGGGCTGAAGATATTTTCAGTAGAATCCCCAAAGGGAAAAATTTCAAATATAAACATGGTTTTCAAGAAAACTTTTGGGATGAAGTATTGAAAATTTTGACACAATTCAATTCCCATTAGAAATTTTTAACAATTTTGGGGTTTTTCTTTATAAAGAGTGTTTTTTATATCTATACAAGATTTTTTTTACATGGCCCATTATTATTTGTTGAGGGGCATTTAATAAGATTTTTCACCCCAAATGCCACCATGAATCACATTTTTTCCCCCCAAATCTGATTGAAAAAATTTTTTTTCATATAAATGTTAGAATCTTTGTTGTTTTGACATCAAGATGTGATTTGCAGGGCACCAATTTTGCAGTGATGCTAATATACAAATAATTTTGTGTTTCAAAACAGTAGTCCAAAAGGGTACATAAAAAATTTTTGCATAAACCGCAGAAAAAATTGGGACTTTTGTACTTTTATGATATACTTGAAAAATCAACACCATTTTTAAAAGACACACAAAATAGCAATGAAATTTATATAAAAAAAAATTAAAGTGACTTCCCATTCAAAATGTAACAAGACACTGAACCGATTGATTTAAAAAAATGAAGTTAAATTTAAAAATAAAAAATTTCAAACCTTTAAAAAAATAAAATAAAAATATAACAAAAAATTTAACTTCAAATGCAAACCCCAATCAACATAGCCAATTCTGATAAAACGGAAACATAATATTTCATTCCATTTAAAAACAATCATTCCAAAGAGATCAATTTCACCATGATTTCAATGAAAATTAATTGACAGAACAGAATTCTCACCAATTGCACTAAGAAATAAGAAAAAAAAATTAAAAAACTAAATGAAAACAATGGAAAAAAAAAACTATACCACACAAAATTGACACTTTCGTAAAAGACACAGCCCAATAGCAATGCAATACACATCAGAAAAAAAAATAATTGTAAAATTAAACCTTTGCCCTCATGGACTTTAGAGTAGAGCCATTTCATCCAATTTGGGTATATTTTATTTGTTTAAGACAGCTTTTTGATTCAAATTAATGTAGTGATTTTTTTTTCAGTATAAGACTGCCCCTCAATAATGTTTTTGATTTTATGAACTTATACTTTGAAATTATTTTGGTGCTAGTGCATTATCACAACCTATTGGTGATATTATATAAAATGTAGCACCTAGTTGCCGATTTAGCACATGTATGACGCATAAAAATCAAGGGTGCCAACTTAGCAAGTTATTAATAGAGTTGGTGATTGTTGCAATAATATGTAAGTACCTATTCTTTTAATTGTTTGAATTCTTGTGTATTATTACTTTGTGCCTATGGCATATTTTTTTGGGGACCAGTCTTTTCAAGCGACTGAAAAATGGAGCTGGGGACGCTAGTTTATAAAATTAAATCTTTTGATATCAAAAATAAAAGAAGGCTCAATATTTTGATTAAAAAATATAAACATTTTCGTAAAACACAATATATATATATTATAAAAAAATTTTTTTTGCTTTTAAAATTATACAGCATTAAAAAAAATTTTAAAAATTTCAAAAAAAGATAAAAAAAATATTTAAAAAAATATTTTAATTTTCCCGACATAGAGATGTGCAAAAAATATTTGTGTAGGTACAAAAAGCAAAAAAATTTAGTACAAAAAAAAAAAACAAAAAAATTTTTTTTTAAAATTTTTAGATTACTGAAGAAAAGATAAAAAAGCAAAAAAAACATCAAAATATTAATTTCATTCGGGGAGGTTCCTTTTTGGGGGGAAATTTTAAATCAGCCAAAATTTTGGAATCTAATGCTACAGTAATGTACAGAATTAAAGGTACACATATTATAGCAACTTATTGGTGACATTATAAGAAATGAAGCACATGATTACCAATTCAGCACATACAAAATTGAGATTGCCAAAGTGGCTAGTTATCTTGAACGTTCAGGATTGTGCGATAATATTTAAGTACTAAATTAAAATTAGTACTTTACATTAAAGAATTATCTAAAGTATATATCCCAAGATAAAAAATTTAAAATTGAAAAATGAAATTCAATACTAACGTTAACTGACATAAAAGAACTACTACCTTTATCAATGCAAAAAAAAGAAAAAAAAGGTACTTTTATAAACCCAATTTATTTTACATTTATGAAAAACTTTGCCAATTCAGACATACATGACACAAATTGGATGTCAATTTTGGATTTTTAATGGGTAGTAATAAAAAAAAAATAATTAAAATTTACCCCTGCATCAACAGGTACTTTAAGCCATTTGCCCGTTTTGCTCATTTTCTGATGCCTATTCCCGTTTGATATGTAATTCACAACACTGCTTTCTTGGGCCCGTATGATGACTCAAGTTAGATTTTCGTAAAGCAATTTTATGCACTGAAGCCAATTTCACACACTTGGTTAAAATAAAGACAAAGAAATTCAAAAAAAGCTCCCAGTGGGCCCTGTATCTTTTTTAGGGGGTCTTTTTTAGATATGGTCGGTTAAGGGGATATTCCGAAAAGCAAACGGTATTTTAAATTATGCAACCTATTGGAATTAGATGAAATAAAAATCTGGTTTCCAATTCAACACATAGGGAAAAGGCAATTTCGGTTATAGAGTTGGCATTGCTGCAATTATGCAAAAACCCTTTCTTTTATTTGCCCTTTTTACTATTAACTACCTTGTGGCATACCAGTCTTTTTTAAACTGACTGAGCCACAGCAACATTGGTACAGATAGTCAAAAAAAAATTAAATCTTAAAAATATCAAAAAAAATAAGGCTCAACATTTTATAAAAAACAAGATAAACGTTTTAAAACACAAAAAATATATTAAAAAAAACTTTTTTTTCATATTTGAGGAACATCAAAAAATTTTTTAAAAAAAAACAAGTACAGATTTAAAAAAAAAATTTTCATTCAACAAAGTAAAAAAATTTTAAGATATATTCCTTCCACCCAACCATTCCAGCCTGGTTCCCCAAAAAAAATAATTGAAATGCCGCCGACAAAATACAGAAAATTTCCGAAATAGTTAGGTTTACCATATCTAGTGTATCAAAGTAGGGGTTTCCGGGCAAATACCCAACCCCAAAAAATTACCCAAGGGTGTGGGTTCCTGGTTTGAACCAAGAAAATTTATTAATTTGGCCAAATTAAAACATCGCAAATTGGGAAAAAAAGAAAAGAAACCGGGAAAAGGTTGATTTGTCGAATCAGCCGCTTCCGCGCCGGTTTTTTTCGATAAATGCCTAAATCTGGTAACCCCTGAATTTGTTCTCCAGTGAAGGAGAAGCTTTTTGACAAAAAAGCGCCAAATATGCGATTTTTTTTAAATTTCGAAAAGCGGCGATTGACAATTTCACCAAAAACAAGTACAAAAAAAATAAAAAAAGAAAAAAAATTTTACATTGAATTAAAAAAGGTTCAGGAGAGAAAGATAAAATACAATATTCTGATATTAATTTCATACTTCAAAGCAGGAACAAAACGGAAATACAATACTAACATTAATTGCAGATAAAAAAAAAAACCGAAATATATCAAAGCGCTTTTTTAAGTTTAAATTTGCGAAAAAAATTTCGAAAAATAAACTGTATTTTGTAAGCAAACTCCCCCTAAACTCCCGATAACACTATATAATGTTTCCAAAACTATAAAACAAAATTTTTTTGTTAAAAAATAATCATTAAAAAAGATTTATTCGAAAAAAATTTAATTTTGTATCAAAGAAAAAAAAATTCGATAAATAATCCAACCATAAACATAGCTAAAGTAAAAAAATTTAAAAATCTTGAAAAAATACGTGTAAAGGTATAAATTTTTTCCCTTTAATTATAAACCCGGGGATCATAGACGTCATAAAAAAATACTTAAAAAATTTAAAATTTTAAAAAAATTTTGAAAATTTGAAATAATAAGTACATAAGAACCCGTCCGGATTCAAATGCAACGTTATATCGAAATTTCAGAGGATATGGTCCGGTAGTTTCGGAGAGATTAGCGGCTTTGAACAAACACACATTATATATTTATTTATATAGAAAATAGAATGCTATGTATGTAAAAAATATATACAAATATAGAAATGACACAAACAGTTTCGGATAACACAATAATTATACAGCAAATATAGATTCTGGATTATAGGTTGGTAAATATATACATCAGAAAAGAATACTTTACCTATAAATCTGACCAAAAAAAAAATTTTCATAGAATATATCATTAATGAGGTAATGTAGTGATTACTTTAGAGTTTTGAATCATTTGGATTTGTACTGATATTATTCAAACCAATTTTTATATTATTTTTTTTATGCGTTACAAATAAATATTATGCCTAGGTAAAAATATTTAAAAATCAAACAAATTTTTTTTAATTAAAAAAATAGTATTCTACATTTAACATACTTCGAATGCTAAAATCTTCATGAAAATGATTTAAGGGGGACTGGAAAAATGCACTGACATGGTTAGGGTTCTTTTGCACAATGAAATCGCATTATTCAGGCGTAAAACTTTGGTTGAGAACGTAAATTACTCATATAAATCCACCTTAAAAGGTAGAAATGTCAGAAATAGTGCGACATGGCCATCGTTCGATAGCCATGTCGTGGGGTTTCCGCGTAAGTTAGAGATGTGGGATTCTCGGAATGATGAGACATTTAATATGACTTTTACTAAGAATTTAACTTAAATGACTTAGATATCGAACAAACTTATATTAATTGAGAATAAATCACTACACGTAGTCTTAACTAACTCGGATCGCGCAATTAGATCACTTATCAATATAAATATATTATATCTGCCTAATCTCGTCTCAATAATATACTAGCTTTCAGAATATAATCCTCCTACCTTAGTTGAATACTCAACGGTTCAATCACTTTCAGATAGGCTGTTGGGCTCGCGTGCAATAGTATGCACCTTGTAGTAATGGCTATATATCCGTGATACCTTGGTACGCCGTCAAATTACACTTCTACCTTTTCCAAACAGAACTTTCTCTAAACTGCCATTTTTGCTCACTAAACTTTCTATCCTTTTAAAGGTTATCTTATTTGCATCTATGCTTCGTTTCACTTCTTGGATTTGGGTTGGAAAAGTTTTGCCATTAATCGTGGCCGTCAAAGAACGTAGAGGTTATGTTACCGGTGATTTTTTGTATATGAAAATCAATTATCGCTTGCTTTTGCCGGTCATATCTGTACGTCCTGGAAACTACTGGTGGATTATCTCCCGTGTCAATTTCATGGTACAAAACATGAGTAAGACCTGGTTTGTCTGGGAATAATCCTTTAAAACTACTAAACAAATTTTGTAATTCCTTTTTTTGTTTATCCTCTAATTTTGTCTTAGACAAATCTATTTCAACATTTTCCTCTTCAACTGATTCAACCACCCTATTTATCTGCGAATAGGGAATCTTCAACGATTTTCGATCAAAGTCTAAAACGATCCTTGATCCACTTATAAAATCAACACCAAGAATACATGGGTATTCCAAATCCGTCAACACATGAAACGACCAAGGTTTTACAAATTCTCGGATCTGAATAATCAATTCTACAATTCCTATATTTTGACATTTCGCTCCCTGTGCTGTGATCACATGAGCTCGCGATTTTTTTTACTGGTTATAAAAAAAATATTTTATATATATTTCTTCCGATATAAATGATTTATCTGCTCTGGTGTGCCATAGCGCTTTCAAAAATGTGTTATTTAATAAAATAGGAACGTAGGGAAGCTCCACGGGTGATACACATATCGGAGAAAGTTTAATTGGTATATCCACTGCCGATTCCTTTTGATTATGAACTTCATTAACTTTCAAAACATTCAATCGTCCCCTTTGCATCCTATCTCCTCGACTGAAATTTTCACTCGAACCCCTATTTCTGTGGTCCCCTCTATTAAAATTATCATTTCGATCTTTTCGAAATTGGTATCCCCTTTCGTTGAATCTCTGATCATCATTCTGAAATCTATTCCTACTCTCGAACCACCTATTATTTTGACGGCTATTCTCATAAGTACCTCTAGAATCATTTCTGCCATTATTTGGTCTACGCCCAGTCTCAGAATTTCTCCAGTTTCTGCGATTATCATCAAAATTAGACCTCCTATGCGCGTTTTGACTCCGTCTTTCCACATTATCACTATTCTGCGAACCCCTTTTTAATTTGTAAGAATACCTCTCTTCAAATTTAGCTAATATTTCTAAAAGTTGTACCGTGTTCTGCGGATTCCGAACTTACACATATTCCTGGACTTGTGGTGCGAGTCTAACAAAAATGTGATCAACCAATTCTGTCTGCGACATCCCTAGTTCCAAATCTTTATGCAGTTTAAGTAAATCGTAAGCAAAATCTGTTGGTTCCTGATTTCTTCCCTGTTGGGATGCAAAAAACCTCGCCTCTAACTCTTTCTTTGACTTGGGAAAGCTGCCTTCTCACCTTTAGCTGCGCGAAATCCGTGGCTGTATCTTGCAGTAGCACCGATCCAAATATTGAGTACCTCTCTTGAGCGCTTCCCCTGAGATGACTTTTCAAATAAGCAAATGACAGGTTACTCGGAATTTCAAGTAACTGTATTCGATTATCTATGGCCTCTAAGAATTCATTAATGTTCTCCGACCCTGAAAAGCACATTTCTGGTAAAATACCAAACCCTCCTGTTTTACCTAACCCAGAGTTATATAGATCATTCGTGCGCCATTGCGACATAGCCATCGTTCGATAGCCATGTCGTGGGGTTTCCGCGTAAGTTAGAGGTGTGGGATTCTCGGAATGATGAGACATTCTATAATTCTTAATATGACTTTTATTAAGAATTTAACTTATATTACTTAGATATTGAACAAACTTATTTTAAGGAGACGCGGAACGATTTAAGCAAAAATCTTTGATTTTATGCTTTTTACAATTTTTTTCCTTGTAACCTATGTATATGCAATACGTAAGACAGAATATTTGCTCAATATATCACAAAAAGCAATCCATTTAATTTTTTAAAAAAATTTTTAAAAATTTATGAGGTAATTTTAAAACGCTACTCCTCGTACAATAATTGACGTACATCCAAGAAATTTGATTTACATATTTGTCAAACCATGTACAACAAAAGTTGGTATGGGTTTGGGGATAACATGATTCAAATTCCTAAAAAAAAATTTTTATGAATTATGAAAAAATCCCTAAAAAATGTATAAATTCTAAGTTCAAATATTTTTAAAAAAATAAGTATTGCTTTTTTA